>OY735208.1:36535337-36754275 GCA_963457665.1 Thysanoteuthis rhombus | reverse complement strand
GATTACTTACTATCCCAAATTACATATGCATGTTTGTAGTGTCTTTCTATTAATAGAACCATTTCCTTCATACCACTTTTTGACTATAAGCAGCACTTTATAACTTATTTGCTTCAGTACTCTGTGATTGTGGAGATGTATAAAGATTGACAAATATGAAGAGATAATTTTTTACTTGTTATAGTTGATTTTTTTTTTTTAGGTAACAGACTAAAGTTTTATTTTAACCCAACTCAAAAAAAAATTCTCAGTAGACAATTCTAGAACCTCTCTTGTCCACATTCTTTTGCCTCTGTGTGTCTGTCTGTATGTATGTATGTGCGTGCGTGCATGAGTGCGTATATATATATATATATATATATATATATATATATATTTGTATATTTATTTCACCAAATAACTGTCTGTCTACCTGTCTGGAAATATGTGCGTAGATATAAATGTAGATAATTATAAATGATATGTAGATAATTTTGTGGAATTTGGAGTTTTTTTCTCACAGATAGAAAATATTTTGCTGAAGTTTCACTTCACTTTTGACCGTGTGAAGGGGGGTGAAGATTCCTCTTACTTTGACCCTCAAAAGGGGGTTAAAAGTTTTCCTTCACTTTCAACTTTCAACCTCCCAAAGAATTATATATAAACATATAAGATAAGAAGGATTATGTTGATCTAATTTGGGGTGGGGGGCATAACCCAATCCCAGAGTGACAGTAGTTAGGGTTAGTAAAAGGTACAGGGTGGGATAGGGTTTTATTTTTCTATCATAAAATTAATTCTAAGAAGCAATTTAACTTTAACCCCCAACTGTAATCCTACCCCCACCCCCCAAAATCAAATTTTGTCTGCTTTGTTAAAGCCATTTCTATTGCTAAAGTTGACTGGAAATAGCCATTTTATAGCTAACTATATTTTTGCTCTTCCAGAGTTATATATATATATATATATATATATATATATATATATATATATATATATATATATATATATGACAGAAAGAGAACAGAAAATATTCCAGTTTATCATTATTATTACATTGTAAATAGAACCTGTCTTTGAAACCTTGGAAAAATTTTCTTCAAAACCTATTTCAAAACCTTACCCTAGATCCATCGAGTGTCTATGCCATATTTTGTTGGGCTGTGCCCATGTTTATTTAGGTTATAGCAGCAGACTATCAAATAGTGTAACACTACTCACTTGTTATATAGACAAATATATTTTGATAAATAAATCTTCAACTAAATTGAATGTGGAATTTAAATTCATTTATAAGAATAGTGTATTTTGATCATTATGTTTAATGCTTTTTCTCCAATTATAGATTCATTTGCTACTCAACCATCAATAATCTGACTACTCGTTAGGAAAATTCCCAAATAAAAAAAACAATAGCTGCGTATTTACATATTCAATAAATATCTGCTGTGTTTTTATGCATCAGCCTTAGTAGAATCTACCAATAATTGCAAGGATGTTGATTATTCTTATTATAAAATCTGCTTGCATTTTGCGAAAGTTTTACGACTGAGATTGAAGCTGTAAGCAACATCCATCGTAATAATACTTGGTCATGTGTAAGCGACGACTTGAATTCTCAAGCAATAGTTTTGTGAGCTTGTTACTTACATATTTTTCTAATTGATTGAACACAACAGATGTGAAAAATGGAGAGAAAAACAGATGCAGAAATAATTTGATATTTCTAATTCCCTTATAAAACTCCCTGGACAGCACAGAAGTTTGAGGTTTTATGTTCAGTGTTGAGTCGTTATGTTATCACAAATGAGAAGGCAAACTAATTTTGAACTAGTGAAAATAATTATTATTATCCTGATTTATTTTTGTTAGATGAAGTATTGTCAACCATTAATTTATGACTGCCCTTTTCTTTCATCTTGGATTTTTAGTATTGTTTTATTGCAACTTATTCAGACCATCGATCTGTGCTGTTTACTACTCACTGCTGTTGATCGAGGATTTGAGTGAGGTAAAAATTCAAGTTTGAAGAAATTCAAAAATTAATAATAGTGATTAGAACTTGTCCCATTAACAGTCAGTACTTGAGAGAAATTAAGCTACTATATAAATACTTTCTTTAAAAAAATTCAATGAATATAGTGTCTACATAAGATTGGTATGATTATTTGCAACGAATAATGTATACTTAGTTGGATTATTACTGATGATAGTTAACAGGTCTTCTGTGAAAGTGTAATACAGGTTTCTCTAGTTTTTGAAAGCTTGCTTTATGACGCTTTTGCTTTTATGAAGACTGAAAATATGTTATGCACCAAGCCATCATAGAGGCAATTCATACCCTCTTCCTCCTACACACAACCTCTGCTAACTCAGCCTAACATACCATCATCATTTTTAGGTCTTAGAATGCTAGAAGTTAATGGTAATTGTCTCTTTACTTCGAGCCTTTTCAGCTTACGAAAGATTCTCTTAGGCTTTATTTTTGACTTTTGAATTGTCAGGGAAAACCTGTACCTAGTAATTATTATAAATGGTATATTATGCTTTAAAAAAAATCTGTGTCAGCTCTTGTTTGTAAAAGATGTTATTAACTGTTTTAATATCATTTTCAAGTTAAACTTATCTTTTGCTTGATAACACTGTTCGAAATAACCACCACAAATTATCTACTTTCACTTCGGCAAAAATTAGGACATAATCAAAGACTATCACGCACACACACACACGCACTCTAATAATTGAACCAAGTAAAATGGAAGTAATTTTATATTTTTCCTCGTCAATCCTCATTATGTGAGAAAAAACAATATCATTTATTTAGTTTTCTGCTACCTTCGATCGCACAACATGCTGCACAACAAAATAAGCGTATCCTCTGCTCAGTGCCACAAGACTGTCTAGCATGTTGTGCATCATGTGGGAGTGAACGTGTTAAAAACCAAGATGAAAATAATCCTCATTCTATGTTTAGATATAAACTCATCCCCAAAATATTGAAGGCTTCAAACAGCTTCAACTTCTATCAATAGGACTATTTGTGAAGGTGGGTAGTGGTAAATATTTTAGGGTTTACTTAATGTATATGGCAATATTCATTCTAGAATGACAAATGAATAAATAAGAAATTTTTGTCTATTTAGCTAGCTGTAATCAAGGGGGATTATTTGAAAGAAAAAAATTATGTGGAAAATAAAGAGCTATTTACCACACCATGAAAAACCAAGAGGAACCTGCTATGCGTGTGTGTGTGATATATGAAATCTTATCTGGTAGTTATGAGATTTATTGTACCTGGCACTTATTTTGAACCTTGCATGATGTATATTAGATTTCACTGCTATCAATTGTTTTTACTAAACCTTTTTGATCTCAGATAACACAGGAGTTGCTCCAATGAGAATTATAATACGAGATTCCCCCACTATCAAAAAGTAGAGCATTCTCACAAAAAAATTTCATAAGAAATGGCGTAAAGTGAAAAAGCATTTACCATTAATTTATATGGGAAAATTTTTTGAGTGGTCCCAGACCAGAAAATGGCGACTATGTTATGTTAGGCCAAGTTGTCAGATTTTGAGGTGAGGGGATGTACAGAAGACTCAAGAAACTCAGAAAGAGGTTGTACTACCTCTGTAATGGCTTGCTGCAAAACAAAATGATAGCTGTTTTCACTTCTGGCTTTTTTTTATTTTTGTAAAAGCCAAAAAGTGGTGTAAAGTGAAATTCCAGAAAGTAGACGTTACCTATGTTTCAATTCAGGCAATTACATTCAAATGTCTTCATTGCAACTACGTGGACTGTTAGTCTACAGCCATTGGTGAACAATGCAGATGAAATAAAGAATAATCTCTCAATGGGACTCAAACTCACATCCATATCAGCTGCTCTGCTGCTTGAGCTATGAGAGCCCTATGGCCGATAGATCAAATCCAGCCATATAGATTTCCCCTTCATTTTTACCGATCACTTGATGCCATATTTGGTGTTTAAATGTACACTTATAGTATTAGTTGTTGTACTAATATCTTGATTTTTTTTCCTTAAGTAAAACATTATCAACCATTATTAGTATTTTTTTAATCTTTATTTTAGCTGCTTTTCAGTGCTACGATTAAGATGAAAAAAAATACCAGTAAAAAATTAATTGCTCCTCAGACCATCGATCTATGATAAACAGTGCAGATCAGAAATATTCTCATTTACTATTAACATACGAATGAATATTACTGGCTGTTGAAGGAGTTTTTTTTTTTTTTTTAAATTTACAAAAAAAATCCAAATAGTATTAGTTGCTGCCTTTTACTTCACTGTATATCCTTCCATTCATTGTATATGTTATAACAGGTTACAAAGAGAAACTTGTCCACTTTTTTTTACATGAAAAAGAAATCCTGTGATATTTTTAGTTAATGTACTGTAGACCCTCCCCTTCATGAAAATGTGGTATCGTTTAAAAAAATAGTATATTAAAATTACTACAATATTCCATTTAATAGTTGATTTCTATTACAGAAAGTCATTGACCAATTGGACTTTTTATTTCTTGCTTTTAGTGCAAGGATTGTTCAATGGTTGTTTCATAAAATATGTATGTTAAATGCAGGGAATATATGTTGATAAACAGATGAAATAACAGTTTGTTCAATTCTAAGTTAGAGAAGGGAATCTGCTCATTGTGTGTTCTCTAAAATCGCTTTTTTAATTTTTATTTTTCAGGTGATCATTTTTGAAAATTAAAAAAAAAATCTTTGTGTAATTTTCCTGTTTTGTCAGAATGATCTAAGCTGTTATGTTTTATTTAAATTGCAGACAGATGTTTTTAATGCAACTGTTAGAACATATGAGGACTATCCTGCCAGTTTTGGACCGAGTCTGCCTGCAAGTGGTTTGAAAGTAAGTGAAAAAAAAAAAAATGAGTATTTATTGGTAATGAAATTAAGTCTGTCATCGATCCATATCTATACTTGACTTACACCTGAGAATTATGTGTACATATACCTGTTACTTTGAAGATTCAGTGTATCCTTTTTGTTGTAGTATTGATGTAAGATATAAGTAGATATTCTTGATTAATGTAATCTTTTTTTTTAATAAAAAAGTATTTTGATTAAAGTCCTATTGATTTCTATATGGGGCACTATCTAGTTGTTCATTGAGATACAAATGGTTATTTTCAAGTGTATTTCTTATAATGTAATGTATTGGCTGTATGGAGAAATCAAAGCCTTGATAGGGTCTGCTTATTTATTGACTGTTAAATTCTTATTAGAAGGCTTAGTGGCTGACACTCAGGAGATTTCCCAGTTTCTGACAAATGCAGGGGAAAATTTTCAAAGCCACTTCATCAACCATTAAACGTGTGGAAAAAAAACCTTCAGTTTATGGAAAATATATATCTATGTGTATGTAAGCGTGTTCCTAGGCTTCAATTTTTATCAATCCTCACCAAATCCCGACTGGACAGTTATTATCAATAAATCCCTAAGTAATCATTTTGATTTCATGAAAAAATTTCTTTATTAGGATTTATTAAGGGGGTTCTACTTACAATAAAATTATAATGTGAAACTTAGCATTGACTTTTCGTTAGTATTTAGACTTAAATCAAAAGATTTTTTCCCATCTGACTTAAAAAAAAAAAAACATTTAAATCACAATTAGTTGTTCAACTGTAATTTCATGAAAGAAGGAAAGTGTAAGACATAATTACCTTACCTATTCATTATTTAACATTTTTGTGTGTTCATACGAACTTATACATAATTGGTTTTGTACTACAAGTGTTCTGATCTGTGATTTCTTTTAATTTTGATTATTTCATTGTAATAGATATTGTACTTGTAAAGCATAGGAAAAATACTTGAAATACTATCAATTTTTAAAGATATTTGTTTTTCATTTTTTGTTTTCTGCTTGTCTGTATGGAAGTTGGAGAGTATTTTTTTTTTACTTTGGAGATAATTAGAATAAAAGTTGATGCAAATTAAAAAGTTGTGAAGATGTCATTCAATTAAAATAACTCTAGTGGTTGACCTTGGGATAGTTAAGTAGGAGGAATTCATTGCATCGAAAATGTAACTTGAATATACCTACATTCAATAATAATGTCTGCAAGGTAGTTTACTTGTTGAGCAATAGTGGCAAGTAGCAACAAGCTGTCTAAACTGGAATTGTTTCTTGTGTGGAAAGGTAGATAGATGAATTGCTGATGAGAAAATGGCTGTGACTGCTTGTGCTAGCTGCACATTTAAAACTAGTCATTCCCTGTGAAAAAGTCATGGATATATTTGAATTTCTATGAGATGACTTGTTTTTTTTATAGAAAAACATCTACATGTATATAAGCATGTATATGGAGATATATATATATATATATATGACATGCTCACACTTGAGGCTATAATGCATTTGGTAAAAACATCTACCTGTATTACTATGGAGTTTTAGCTGTTAGTCTACATTCCCTCTCTTGAAGACTCCATAGTTCCCTACTTCGAAGACGTCAATAGTGTAAATAAATGATAACATCTAGGCGATTTCATCTGGTTTTAGTAAAAAGAAGTGGAAGAGTCCATTATTTGAAATAGTAGGTGAGAGATATTTTTATGAGCAAAATTATTATTATTATTATTATTATTTCTTTTAAATGGAGGAGTACATTGTTACAGATAGAGAAACAGAAAAAATATAATGCATTTTCCATTATATCAATAGATAAAAGAAAAACAGATTTTGTTGTAATAAAAATCATCCTGTCTGCACTTCTGTTTAGTTCGTTGGTCATTTCAACAGTCTCTCTTTGATTTTGCCTGTGTTTAAAAAGGTATTCAATTTCTTTTGGACAATCTCTTCATTGATTTCTATGATCTGAGTCATCGATTATTTTGAATAATCAGTTTGAATGTTTTGTTTTTTTTCTCTTTTCCCCTAACATATTCAGTGGTTCTTGATGTGCATAAGCATCCGCAACGTTCATCAACATCAACATTTGCTTGACCATCTCAATGTCTCTTGTACCACTCAAATCCCCATGGATTCTTCCCCATAAACTTTAGTTCGCATAAAAAGAGATTTGGTTAAGGTTTTGTTCAGTTTCACCAAAAATGAAAAGTTTGTGTTGCTCAATTTTTTAACTATTTTTACAATGGGTCAGAAAAACATGCCTACTCCAAGTGATGTGTTACAACAAACTGAAGATGCAAGTGTATTGAAACTTCCAGCACTTGTTTATGTTTGCCCATTGGTCAATGTATATCATGTAGTTCATGCATTTGTGCTATAGTTTGTCTTACATAAGCTCAGTCTCAATACTTGATAGCCACCTGTTCATGATATATGTGCTTTATAATTGATGTTAATTTTTTGAACTTAATATCTGGTTGAAAATAAATGCTTATATAATTCTTTGTTACTAGTGTAAATACCTGCCCTAATAGGTGGGAAAAATTGCAAAAAAAAGAATTAATAAAATCAATAGATGGAAATTAGATATGTTTGATTTAATTTGGAAAAAAAAAAAAGTAGTGATATTTGTGACTTGTACATTTTTCATTGCTAACTTGGGAAAATGCACATTTAACAGAAACTGAGTAAATTTGTGATTTTTGGAATATATTTTTTTTCATGATCTTGCTAACGATCAACCCTCGCTGAAAACATCACTTCAGCCAAAAAAACAAAATTGTAACGGGGGGGGGGGGGATTTTCAAATGCTAATTTGCTGAAATTCTTTCCCACGGCCACATTTGTAAACAGAAAATTTCATGGTGTCATGGGGTGTGATTTTTTTTTTTGTCAAGTATGAAAGGTTTTTATATTTACAATCTCAGAAAATAATCTTTCTCTTAGCTCCTCTTCTGACCACTGTTTTCATTCTTACTCTACCACCCTCACTGAAAATATTACAAAGTCACTACTCTTTCCTTGACTACTACTGAAAGAAGTGAGCACAAAGAAAAAATGTGTCCATTTCGAGATGAATTTATATCATAAATTGATTACTACTCCTGGTGATTTTAAAAAACTAATTTGCTTTAAAATTTGCCCAGGGGTCCCAGGAGTTACTATTGAAAATTCCATGGGGTTCTATTGAATGGTTTTTTCCAATAGGCTGTCACCTACAAACAGGTGGACTTTTGATGAATTATAATGAGATGTTGCATGAAAATTAATTTTACCATGAAAAACATTATCTGAAAGGTTTTGCATTTTATTACTATCTGAAAATCATTTCAAGAATAAGTATAATAAAAGTGAAATGTGTAAAATAATTTGAAACTGGCTGAATGATAAGAACCTGTTATTCTTGCGGGCATTTAATTAATCCACAAATTCTCTCTAATATCAATACTGTGTTAACACTGTAGTGTCCCACTTTGTTCGATACAAGCAAAGCTAACATGTCCTATTTCTAATACAGACCTGTGAAAATCTTGTAAGAGGCTCAGGCCAGAGGTGAAATATAGGCCCTGTTTCAAACTGCTCATTAAGTATTTTTTCAATTTGGTGCTAAATATAAACTATTTATGTGTTGGTATATTGATGTAATTTCAGTGTGCATGATGGACTTACAATAGAAATAAAGAATTAGAGAAAAAAAAATATAGAATGGTCTATAATAAAAGGTAATGGCAAGCAAATTTATTCAAAACTATCTGGGGTATCCATTGTTACCCTGGGAAGAAAGCTTTGAATATAACAACACATGAAAGCAAATGATATGCCATAGAAATTTCATAAAAATGAAGAAAAGAGATGTGCTTGACCAGTGAAATCCTAGAACAAAATAAACAAAAAAAAAAAAAATTTTAGGGGAAAATTGTTTATGCTTTCAATCAATAAAACCTGCATTTCCTATGTTAAAGTGTTATTTTGAGGGGAAAAATGTAGCTTTTTTTTTTTTTTTTTTAGATTGGTTCTATCTAAGATTTGACAATGAAGCTGACCCTTGCTTTCTGTCTGTCAAATTTGACCACGGCTTTAGGTGTTACTGTTTGAAAAAGGGAGAGGGAGGACTCGAAGAATTTGATAATGGCTACTACCACTTTCTCTGTTTTTTAATTTTCCATAAATGTGAGGAAAAAACTTATGAAAACTTGTTGGAAATCAATTTTATTGTAAGGAATGTTTGTGCCATTCATGGGAAGAATGATAGACAAAAATCCTGGTGAAAAAATTATTTATTTACAATTTTTATAATTGAAGATTGGTCAGAGAATGACCTCTGGTGACGTAGGCTGACCTTGGAGGTTATTCAATGTGAGAAGTCCATTTTTATTGATACTCCATGCCAAATGTTAGATTGATAGGCCTTGTAGTTTTAGCTGAGAAGAGGCACAAACAAACATACAATAGACCAGAGCTTAGTATAGATGTATATATGACAATGAATTACAATGCAGTATTAAGACACTATATACGGTAGTATTTTCCTCTATCAGGAAGTGTTCCCTCAAATTGGTAGACCTGTGCTAACAGGCCAGCCATCCTCTTCCTCTGTTCAGGCCTATGCCTATGAGAGAAGAATGTTGGAAACTACCTTTATGGTAAACTAGGGCGTGCCCATTCAAAAGGTACATGTTTGAAAGGGCTGGACTTTATGGTGCCGTTAATAGTAATGACAATATCATCGTTAATTATAAGAAAAATCAAAGCGGAATTTCATCAAAAATACTGTTATGTCACCTGAGCTATAATTTAATTCTGTTCTAGGAAAAAATGATATTGAATCTTTCTCCTTCTCACTCTCAAAACAGAAATTTACAAAAATTGCTGTTAAGCCATCTATCTATAAACTGGTGACGTAGTATTCAGGCCAAAACGCTATCTATTTCAAGATGAATTCTTGCTGTAAATCGAGCCCACTTTCATATCGAGAGCCGTAAAACCGAATGACTTCGAACTTGACACTGCAATGTCTAGTGTATGGACCAATATATCTGGTGAATATAAACTTCATACAATGGCCATTTGTTGGGTTATCTCGGTGCATACACACAATCACACTTTCACACACACACACACACTTCTCGAATTATAGTGAGAAATGGACAGTTTACCTGGCATCTGTCTGTGGTTGTAGAAATAGAAACTGAGGCATAGTCTTTCTTGGCTAGTTATTGATTTCTTTTTGCCAATGTAATTCATCTTGAAATGAATATTTATGTGGCTGGCTGTGTATGGCCATACCTTTTTGAACTGTTCTTCATGATCAGGTGTTATATAATCATCTACTCAGGTAATCAGTCCAAAAATATACAACAGATGAAAAAGAAGTTCATCTGAGTACATGTATGTATATAGCCTTTGCCATTTTTTCTAAAGATGCTGATAACTTCATTCATTTTTTTTTCTTACTTATTTGAAAGGAAATGTTCAATTTCCATCTATTGTTGGTTGTTTTTATTTTTTCGGGCGTGTTACCAAATTTATGGTGTCTTCAATAATGGGAAGAAAATCAAATCAAAGAATTCTCCTCATTTTCAGTATTGTATGCCAAATGTCACTTTGCCCAGCTTGAATACCTGAGTTGGTAGGAGGTACAGTATTGTGCGTGTGTGTCTGTTTATTTTGGTATATATTATTGATTCTATGTTTTAAGTACAGATTAAAAATGAAGTGAAAAATTTTTTTTTTTTAGATATCATTGAGCTGTCAATTTATTTTATTGTCAATTTTAGAATCACATGTTGAGAGATATCTCAACAGATAATAAATAAACATTTATAGATAGAGCTTAGTGACTAGAGAATGTTGGCTTTCACAAAAGTTCTGTATCTCAAGCTGTAAAAATGTATCAGAAATGTGCACATGTTATGGCTGAACAATTCAAGACCTGAGAAATTGGACCCCGAAGATAGACAATCTTTACATGGTGTCAGAGACTCACCATCAACCTAAAATTGCAATGTTTGCAAAATCAGTTACTACTATGGCTTCAGTAAAACTGGATAGTGGGCAGTTGTGTATTCTGGCTGGACAAAACCAGCTGCCATTATGCAAAAACAGTTCTTGCTTGCTGACTTGTAATCCAAACAAATGGTTGTAGTATTGAAGAAAGATAATAAAAATAAAATAACAGAAAAGTGCTGATATTCAGAGGAAAGGGTTGATTCAAAAGGTTAAGTTTGATTGATTGCTGCCTCAGAGTGATGGTCTGAATTGAGTTGTGATAAAAACAAATCAAGATTAAAATGAAGATAAATGGTTGTCAAAAAATATTTGCTTTTTAAATTATTCACATGTATTTTTCTATTGTGATTTTTTTTTTTCATTTGTTGAAAACTTTCAATCCTAAGTTGAAGTTGGTTTGGCTGGCTATGTTTATATCATGCATACAGGTTGTGCAAATGCTGCTAGAGGGCTTAACATTTAAACATATACACCTTATATCTTGAGAACTTTTAAAAAAATCCTCTCATCCCAATAGGTTTTTAGGGGAGGGGGGGGCAATTTGCCATTCAAGTTCATGCTAAATTGATCCCTTAGTTTTTTGGCTGGCAGCATACACACTTGTGTTTTGAAAATTTGGATTTTTTAGTGAGCACTACCCAATAAGAGATGAGGAATAACTTATTCATTGATCACTACCTTTTTTTTCAATTGATCATCCCCAACACAACATACTGCCAAAAGACATTGGTCACATGATGGTTTTTATTGAATGACTAACCAGACTTATCTATTGTTTTTGAAGTTGCTGCTAAAATCTTTGAAAAATTAATTACATATTATTAGAACTTTTTGCTTTGACATTTTTCATTTAATATGTAATGCCCATTATTTTTTTATATTCTTTGGAATCATTTTTTTTACCTTATGTAAATATTTTCTTAGAAAAAAGTAACACTGTAGACCTTTTTGTGGTGATTGTTGTTATCCCGTCTTAAATGTTTTTAAAGTTGTTGGTTGACCATTGTTCCAAAGATAGTGGCTGTGCAGAAATTTACATAGCAACCTGTGCATGAATGTTTTTTTAAAGTGGGAGGGTCTACTTAAAGTACAAGTCTGAAAATAACCGATTGTCACTGGTAACCTTGAGTGATTATTTTACTTGTCATTGTATACAGCACATGTCACTCTGGCTGTCCAGTAACTTGCTTCTCTGTTGTAATAGATTTAATTAGAAGCCTTTTAAATGTGAAGTAGATCTTTATTGTTAAATCAAAATCCTGTTTAGTCAACTAGTGATACGAAGTATGTACAAGATCTATCTGGAAAATATCCAGCCATTCCAAATATCTTGAGAACTGGTGGTGTGCCTCTGAATTAACCTTGCTATCAATCAGAGATAACTTAACTGTATATGTGTAAACACTCACCCATGGGGTTACTCAGTCAGCAATGATATGCCATTGTGTGAGGTTACATAGTGTGTGACTCTTATTCGCAATGACTGCATGAGCCATTTTTCATGTTTCATGGAGGATTTTTTGGCAAACATTACATCCTCAAGGTCTGTCAGCCATCCTACAGTTTAGATTTGGTGCCCTTTCCCCAAAGAGCTTCAAGACCGTGGACGAGATTATGGAGAATGTGATGGTGATCCTGAAAAGATTTTGAAGATTGTTTTGAAAAGTGGATGGGATGCTAGGGTAAGTGTGTGAGGTCCTGATAGTTGTACTCTGATAAAGACTAAGGCACCATTTCCCTAGGTAGGTAATTCTTTGCATTAATATCAAATAGCTGGATACTTTCTAGACAACTATCATAACCAGCGCCTATGAAAATAAATATTTTTTCCTTCTATATTTTGAGGTAATCATTTTTCTCTGGCCTGTAAAAATGTGAACAAGAAAACCTTTTTTCTTTTCAGTCTGCTGGTTTTGTTATAAGTAACAAAACAGCAATTCTGTTTATTTGTCAATGATACCAGAATGATGACTGAAGATATATAATTCTGACTTGAATATATACATGCTCTTTCCACTATCATGAACATTTCATGTACTTTCTTTGCACAAAAGAAAATATTGATGTTCAGCACTGCATATTCCAAACAGATATTATATCATTTCTATCGATATTCGGACCATCCTCATCTTGGTTGTTTTTCATACAACGTTTCGGCCGTTGCACTCTACGGCCTTCGTCAGGTATCATCTGGTAGATTTGGGGAAGTAACGAACCGAACCCTTTAAAGGCCGAAACGTTGTATGAAAAACAACCAAGATGAGGATGGTCCGAATATCAATAGAAATAATAATACCACCTCATCTCAAAAATTCCGAGATATACTAGATATTATATCCATGGGTTTTGACAGTCAAGATGTTATTACTTATGCAAATATATTTCTGCAATTAAAGTATATAATTTTGTTAAAAGTGATTTATTACCTATGGAATGTATCTATATTTATGATGATAACATGTGGAGGCAAATTAAATATATTTGTATTCCTTCAGACTTTTGAAGTTGGAGTAATAAACGAATTACAGTGATTGTGAAGATTGAGTATCTTTTACTCCCATTCATGTATATGTACTCGCTTCCAATTTAACACTTCATTACATTGCAAGAATGGGTGGGTAGAAAGAAAAGAAAGGATGAAAGATGTGAAAATTAAAATGCTGCAAGATGATATGCTTTAGTTCTTCTGGATAGCAATCGATTCTCCTACTTAGTAAGCGGTGAAACATCGAAAGGGTAAAGGAGTAATAGAACTAAAGAACTCATAAAAGTAGTAAATCAACAAGTGAGAAAACATCAGAGAAACAATCACAATCCCTCAGTATTAGGTTGATGAATGTTTGACTACAGCCCTTTCATTGCATTTGGCAGGGATGGGAATTAAGAAAACTTATAAAATGGGTAATGTTCATCCTGTTTATGCATCTATAAGGAGCAAAACATACAAAGCAGCAATAGTTAGATATGATAGAGGGAAACTGGGGGGTGGTTGACGAGAGGAAAAAAAATACTGAATTGTGATTGGCTGTAGGGTTCCCCTACCCACCTCAAATTTTTAAATTACTATCCCTTTCTTTTAGGGATGTCCTAGACAAAACTGCATTCAAGTACAGTTGTAGTGCTGAGAATTTTCTATCCTACGATACAAACCCCAAGGTTATGTCAAAATCAGGTGGGGTCATAGCCATGCCTCAATTTTCATTTTGGAGGTTTGAGCAAAAACTCACTTGACCTGCCAATTTTCATTGAAATCTTGAGTGTTGTGGTTACATTTCCTTTGTCAGAGAATGAACCCCCTGTTATCCTCCTACTGCGATCATCTTTATTTTTGTTCATAGTAAAATCTGCATAATGCTAGGAAGACAATATTTTGAAATACCAGACATCCTGTCCACTTGAAACAATGTCTGACCAATTGAGAAGAATTTATCACTCTGATTACAGGCTTGTAAGAAATGAAAAAAAGAATGTTTAGTGAGAATTCACTTAGTTTACCATTAACTTGAAGAGAGAGCGTAATAGGTCTTGGTACATTTTAAAAAGCTGTTTGATAAGCTACAAAATATTTCTTCCTGTTGCATTAGCAAATGCTGATACTTGAATAGAACCAAGTGTTTCACATTGGCGATTAGATCATCTTACTTTTAAAATAATTTTTTTCTTTTTTTATTTGCAATAACAGATCCTATGATTGTATTAACAGGTTTCCGTTGCTATTCAATAGTAGAGAGTTCCTACAAAAACCCTTTGTAAACTGAAATGACATGAAGTGAAAAAACAATTTATTTAGGATGAATGTTTGAATGTTTCTAGAACCCCAAAAGGGTGATGAGAGTATACTAGGCTGAGTTGTTAAAATGGTAGGACATATAGGAAACTGAGGTGTAGTAGATAGAGCATTGCCTCTTAATCATAAAAACCAAAAAGTGGCATAAAGCAAACTTTGAAAAGTGCGGGATACCTCGTGGGAAGTGCTTCTTCCTGTGGAAGTGTTGCGTGTCTTTTATAATTTTTCCCTGACCTTCAACTAAAGATAATGTATTCAATTTCTCTCATTTCCATCCTCAATTTCTTTTTCCTTTCCAATATTTTTCATTCTACTTGGAGTCAAAATACATTTTAATTGTAATAATTGTTTCAGATGTCTATAAGTTCTTTTTAAAAAAAAAAAAAAAATTCTTTTCCTCTTCCTCTAAAGACCTATTGGCTAGTTTTGTCAGAATTACCCCTTCCTGCATTTGTCCCATGGTATTTACTGGTTACTTATCATGGTTATATCCATGTATCACATTTCACTATTCTCGAGGCTTGTCTGAAATGTTCCAACTAGAAAATGAAGAAAAAATAGATGCAAGATACCAAAATAAGATTTGAATAAATATACTTGAAAATATGTATTCTGTTTGAACTATTAAAAATTGAACTTTAATTAGAATATAATTATCCATTACCCAAGAGAAAAATGTAATGAATAATCGAAATTATTTTTCAGTTTTAACTTTTTTTGCATACTTGCTGAACTCTTAAAAGATTTGTTATTATTCCTGACAGTTGATCTTTACTGGATAATTTTGTATCATATTTGCTTGTAATTCAGAAAAAAGAGTTTTGCTGATTCTTTCATCTTTGTTTTGCCTGTAATTGTTTTTTTTTTTTTTTTTGAGAATTAAGTAAAATACCACACATTATATCAAGAGATGAATAAAGCCAATTGTATTACAAGTTCATTGATATTGATATTTGTCTTTGGTTTTTAATTTTGAAAAATACATACTTTCTGTAATTTGAAGACACCCCCCCCCCACACTTTTTTTTTCGTTTAATGAAATAAATTCCTTATGTTGCCCTTTTTTTCCTTTTACAATTCTTTAATATCTGAAAAATAAATTCAAGTAAAAATACTTTTTGGTTGTGTGGTTGCTTCAAAAATATCTGCACATATCTTAGTTTTTCAACATGATTTAACTTTTATCAAGTCCTAAAAAGAAGACTATACAACCAATGCGTCCTCTTGCTGGTCACCTAAGGAGCTGAAACATGGAATGTAAGCAAGAGGCTAACCCTCAAACTGAGAAGCATGGAACATGCTCATAGAAGAATCATGCTTAACCTCACATGGAGAGATCACAAGACAGCACATATGTTACAGAAAAAACAGGAGTCAAGACCTCATAGAATCCATTAGAAGACTCAAATGTTGCAAAAATGGCAGACAATCAATGGAGATCACAACTCACAACATGAATCTCTGGAGATCACATACAAAACTGAGGCTGGCAGAATATAAGATGGAGAGATTAACTAAAAAAGTTCAGGAAGTATTGGCTCTGCAAAGCCCATGATAGAGAGGTCCGGTAAATCTTAGGGAAGGTCCATGTCCAACGATGGACAATAAAAGACTGATGATGAACTTGAAATTCATAATCTTGTAAAATCTCAGCAATTTTATATTTATTTTTTTATTAGATCAATGAAGCTTTGTCAACCATTCATTACCTTTGACTAGTAATTTCTCTTGTCCTAATTTTTTTTTTTAAAGATAAAATGAAATTAAGATAACCTTGATGATATTAATACAACTAGTGTGAACAAACAATAACAATATGGTGCTGAGAAAGATTGGTGAAAATTCAGTTGATTAAAGCAGCCAGTATGCTGAATCAGGCTTCCCTCAGTCAAAATGGATATGAGCTGAATCTCTGATCCATGCTGTGTTACTCACTTCCGTACATGGATGGCCTGAGTAAATTGCAATAAAAGCGCCAAAAAAAGAAAAACAAGATGAAAAAGAAAATACTTCTGCAAAATTACTAATAATGGTTCCTACAACCATTATTGTCTGTCTTAGGTTTATTTGCAAATAATGTACATGTCTTCATGAAAAATGGTTTTTATTGTTATTTTAAATCTTACCTTTATTTTTATTTTTGCAGGGACGGTTGCATTATGTTGTTCCTCATGATGCATGTGCAAAAGTAGAACCTCCACCCCTGATAGACAATCGTACCCTTTGGATTGCTCTTATCGCACGAAGCTATAATGGATGTGATTTTGCTATCAAGGTTAGTTCACTTCAGATTATCAGTCTTCTCATATACACCGCCCTAAGCCCTTCAAATAATGGATAACTTTTATTCTTATGTCACCGTTTTTGTTCCTTAGAAAAATTCAGCTTCACTTTTTATTTGTTGTCATCTACTTAGGTTATCTCTAGATATTGTTGAAATCCATATAAATATTTAGTATAAATTGTTAAACCTTCATCAACTACGGATTATTTATTCATTATAAAAACTTCTGTATTGAAATCATCCAAATCTCATCAGGATAAAAATATTGAATTTTTCCTTATTGACAATATAACCTGCAAAATGGATAGAATATTTGAACTTACTACTTATCATCCTAATATATTTGATATTGGATTTAGTAAAGAGGAAGCTGCCACACCTTAGTGATACTCATCCATTTTGCGAAAGAGGAAACAGTCATATAATTGAGTTGCTTTTGAGAATTTTCCTGGGTGAGCAACACTTCATGATGTTGGGCATATTGATACCTACCTATGCTAATGCCATAAAATTGCATTTAACTGTGGGATAGCAAAATATCAAGTTTCCTAATTTTGCTACTTGATAATTGTGTAGGATGAAGCATAAATTATTGGCAATAGAACAACAGTAAATGTTTTTGAAACCAGAGATGCAATATGATAGAGGAAATGTGAGCAAAGTGGCCTTTATATTATTAAGGCAGATTTTAAAAAAATAATTAAATGGTCAGCTTCCTTATGTTCTGAAATAATGTTATAAAGTGTTTTTCGGGTGGTTGTTATTAAAATTGGGTTATGACTTCATTCTAAAGGTTAAATTTTATTAACCAGAGGCAACTGGTGTCAGGAGATCTAGTTTTCCCTTTTTTTTTCTCTTTCAGAACATTTGGGTTGATGTTGATTCAATTAAACTAGATTTTTGAGTAGTGGAGGTATAGATTATAAAAACAAATCTTATCTCTTGGGGTCTGTAATACTGGTAAAACCTTTTGTTTCAAAAAGAAGTCAAAAGGATATGTGATTAACCTTTTACTAATATTTTGAGTCAGAATATGGTACATGGTTGTTCTTGTGGTCACTTTTTGTAACTTGGCTGAATCTTGCCTTTTATGCAGTAGCAAGTTACTGTGCATATTTTTTACATCTGAATGATCTTCCTGATACAATATTTTGTTTGTTTGTCTAGCCATTAACTTTTGAAATTGTGAAATATCCACTCACTATCTGTATCAGGTGTGGCCAAACTTGTTTTATATAAGAACCATGTATGATGAGGTTCAGGTTTTTTAGACCTGCAAGACATATAAATACATATTCGTTACAAAAATTCTATATGAATATCAATAAATATATATATGCAATAATAATTCATGCATGTATTTAATTCCTAATCACAAATACATAGCAAATGTTTTTGAAATATTGACTAATGGTCGTTTTAAATAGATTTATTGAATTTTTTAAAATATTTTTTTTACTAACTATGAACATTAAACTTTTGCCCTAGCTATGGGTAAAATAGTAGGGCAATTAGAGCCCCTTAGTCCTCTTGTAAGGCAGTCTAACTAAGGGAAGGTTTTTATGTCAGGAAAACAAACTAGGAATGGAGCCTCTAAAACAGACTGGTGGTTAACTCTACCTCCTTTCTGGCAACTCCCGTGGCCAAAAAGGCTGCCAGTTGTGACGTCTCACTGTACCACTGGAAAATGACCTTGGTGGCCAAGAGAGGGTAATCGTCCCTTTGCAACCACCCTCCCGTTTTTAAAAAACATTCACTCACAGGTTGCTATGTAAATCTCCGCACAACCACAGACACATCAGAACAATGTCAACAACACTGTCTACCAGAAATGAGTGAAATATTACCAGCTGATTGCTATGTTACAAAAAGTTTTTATTGATTGAGTCATTGAAGAGATTTTATTGATTTTGGTCGACACTTTGTATATTAGTAAGCATTGAACAAAGTATATTATATAGAAAAGAGAAAGCTGCAACAGATGTAATGAGAAAAATAGTCCAACGGCTAACTAGTGATAAGTCCTCACAGATTAATTGTTCATACATTTTCACTGAAGATATATTTTTGAGGTTTTTTTTAACACTCTTATTGTATCTTTTTTTTTTTTTTGATAGATTTGTTTTATTATTTTTCTTCATTGTACACACAGTTCTACTTGATTTTTCTCCACAAATATTTTTATTCAAATGTATCAAGAAATTTAATGGGTTCAGGATAACAAAAAAAAAAGATATTTCCCCCATGATTTGTATGATTCAGTTATTATCCTTTGATTTTTCTTCTAGTACACAAGTTTCATTTTAGTTCTCTGATGTTAAAAATGAAACTGGTGCAATAAAACAAAATCTTTCAGAAAACTCATCTGAATAAAATGTTTTATAATGTAAATTAGGACAATAAATAAGTTGTATTATTTGAAGTATTTATAATGTGGGCATGTTATCGTTTGATATTTTGATGAAGAGAATTGTTTGAAGAAAATCTCGTGTAGAGATATTGGCTTTTTTTTTTTTCCTAAAATGATTTTGAAATTCTTAATTTGGAATGTTGGCCATATGAAGATTACATGCACAATTTAGCTGAGATGGATGCAGGCATTATAGAAAAAGTATGGCTTAATTGTTAACACTATGGACCATTGACTTTGTTGGAGTTTCTATCTTAGTACATAGATAGTGATACAATAATAACTCATACCTAGAAAAAAATTGATTTGAAATCAGGAAATAAAACTTTTATTGTTAATTTGCCAGAAATTTTGTATTTTTAAAATCCTCAATGCTATAGTAGCAGCAAATTGATATTTTTTTTACTATGAGTTAAGTCATATTCCTGTGTTCATGAGAAAAGTCGGAAAAAAAATATCTTGCTAACTTTCACATACCCAAAGTCATACAGTTACCAAACATTTTCTTTAAAATCTCTTCAATTTTTTAAATATTTAAAAAAAAAAAAAATTTTACCCCCCCCCCCTCCCTAGTTTCATAGTGGGATGGATAGGTTCAATATGTAAATTTATGCTTAATTAGTCCTTAAGTTTGAGTCAGGCAGCATTCATGCTTGTTTTCTTTTTTAAATTTGGACTCTTTAGTAAGCACTGCCTAACAAAAGGTGAGAGAAGTAAGTCATTCATTGATCAGGCTTTTTCCAATTCTTTAATTGATCACTCCCAACATGGCATGCTGCCAAAAGACATTCGTCATGTGACAGTCAGTATTGAGTGACTAACTAGACCTTTGTATAAACTCTTTGTCCGTGAAGCCAAGCCGAGCCAAGCCATTCATAGGGAATGTTAGGTTTTACATGCTAATCTTGAGATATCCCATATATAATTAATGAATTTATTCTCAGTTATTGGCTAAACTGTCAAAACTGAACCAACTTGTAAATTTCTTAAAAAAAAAAAATGTACTCTGGCCTGTTTCAAGGGGAAAATATGGTGGTGGGGATAAGGGGTAACTAAACTAAATGCAGCGAGGGAGGTTTTGAATTTCCCAGCATCTGAGGACCCCAATTCCTTGCCTCTAAGCAGTCAGAACTGATAAAATATATCATTCTCAGCTGTCTAATAATTGCATGAAAGAATAAGTTAAAGTCATTGACTAGAACGTAATTATACGAGACAATTTGAAAAAAAATGTCGGGTGGCCCAGTTCTCCCAACTTACGAGCTTGGTACTTGTGAGTTCGACTTAGTAGCAGAACAATAGACTCTCAACACAAAACTCTTATCCCAAGTACCAGTAAATTATGTTCATCGTACTGAACTTGACACTGTAAAAGTAAACCTACGTAAATCTTATACTACTCTTCCATCATTCAAAGATTTGTATTAATTTCACTATAAAAATGTTGTTTTTGTAGATCTTGAATGCAGAAAATGCTGGTTATGATGCCGCCATTGTGCACAACTTTCGGAACCATGACAACCTTGTTCACATGGGAGCTGGTGCAGGTAAATATTATTTTTTAGATTTTAGATATGGAATATTTCATGGTAAACTCAAAATAGTGAGAAATGCAGCTTTCTACCAACAGTGATATGCCCAGTATGAAAATCATCACATCTTGAGACATTTACTTCATATATAAAATGTCTAAGCTGATCTCAACTTGGTTGTTTGGACATGTATAGTGGATAAAACGTATCAATCGTTGATAATTGATTTTTGATTAGTATTTCTTTCATCTTAATTTTCGTTGCTTTTTCATTGCAACTACTCATTCTACGGCCATCAGTCAACAGCATGGACTGGAAATAAAGAAGGTGAGACTCGACTCGCTTCCCTTTTACCATGGGAAATCTGTCATGTACAATAGCTGCTCTATCCTTTTAGCTGCCAGAGGTAATGATGGTAGAAGATCAAATCTAACCTTATAAACTTACTCTTTATTTTCTCCCTCAATTGCTTGATGTTGTACGTACACTAGTGGTATTAGTAGCAGTTATTTTATCAGTTTCAGCTGATCCATCATACAGCTTTTTTCAGGTGTATATTCCATTAGGAAAGGGAGGGGTATCTTGTTTTTTAACAGAGCCAGATAGCGACATTCAAGTCTGACTAAGAAAATGAGCTGACAAGCTAATGCGAGCCGTATTTTCCAGTTTTCTCGCTCTAGCAGTTTTCCCTGTCAATTATCTGGATCTCATCCAAGAGAGTGTAATATATGCTGAATCTTGTTTTAAAAAAGTTAAGGAGGGAAGAGAAAAGAAAAAAAAAGAGACCTCTCTCTCTCTCTTTTCTTTCAGATTATATGCCCTAATGAAGCTATAGAATGAATTGGCTGAGATAGATGATATCACTAATACGAAGAATTAGTTTGCTTGTTGAAACTAATCATTGAATGAAGATATTAGTCTTATGAATAATCCATGGAATAATCAGTGCGCTGTTCTCTGCTGTATAAGAATATACTTATTCAACAAATTTGATACTTAAACGATTTGGATCAAACCATTTCATGTATTCATAATTTCAGGCCACCTTGCTATGGAGCTGTGGTTTGCGAGTTAGTCTCAAAGACTATTAAAACTGTAGTGAGTTTGCTTCTTACTGAATACCTCACAATTGTAGTTTGTGCCAGATAAGACTAAGCTTAGTAAATACCTACTATATCTTATCCCCACTTTCTTATCAATCCTTTTTTATTAATGTGTTTAAATGTTTTCTTTGTGTTCTCCACACTTGCTCAACAAAAATGCAGAATCATGATTTTCCTCTCTCTTAATTATTACTTTGAAATTTGTTCTTGAATAAGTTGTGCTTGGCAAATTTTAGCCTAGGCCAGAAAAGAAAAAAATCTGATTTTTGGGTTGTATAGTTATCGGATATGACCTCTGCTTGTGACCTTGGATGTCAATTAGCCTTGCAAGGTCTAACCAGTTGTAATTTATATTAAATGGGTTACCCTGTGTTATCTGTGCAAAATGGCTTTCAGGGCGATTTTAAATGTCAGCTTGATAATTTTATTTTTTCAAGTCTGCTTTTAACATGACTAAAAGATGAAATACAAGGACAGACAAATTGTTAGTGGGTGACCTATTTATATAATCTTTTTCTGGATAGTGAAGAAATTCTCTTTACTATCATATTTTGCTGAAGAAATTCTTTCTGTTCTTTTGCTGAATAAATTGTTTTCCAGGATCATTGGAGGAATCAATTTGAATTGGTTGACAGTTCTTTTAATAACTCTGTATTCTTTTTCTTCAACATGTGGCATCTGCTTAATTCTAGTTTAATATGAATAAGAAAATGCAGAGCAACTAAGTTTTTACTTTTTAAGTACAATACAATTGCAAAAATCATTTGAATACAAGTATTATTTCGTTTTTTTTTTTTTTGATAGCATGGCTAAACTAGTTGTTGATAAAATGTTCTGACTTGCATGTTAAATTTCATTGAAAATGAGACGGTGCATAAAAAAACGTAATCAAAACAAATGACAATCTGAGATTTAATGAATATTTGGAGGCATACATGAATTTCAGTTTTTAGGTATTTGCAGATATGTTGAGAGTGTACTGTTAGCAACAAATGAAGGAAAGATAGCAAATAAAGTATATCAACTTTTGAATGCTTGTCTGAATTTTGTTAGATGGGGTATATTGATTATTGTCTGATATGATGGGACTTTTCCTCGTTTATGCATTCATTTTTTTCCTTACATCTTGGCCGTGTACCTCCGGTCTTTGTCGGTTGTTCTTGGATCTAGAATGTGGAATCTCTACTTAAGGTGCATGCTCAATTAGATTGAACATGTCATATCCATTTTCTGTATATCATGGTTGTGTTATCGACGTGTCCAATCGAATCAAACCTGGGCTCTAAGTAGTGATTTGACATTTAAGAACGAACAATGAAGACCGGAGGGTACATGTCTGAAACATTGTGGAAAAATGAACTCGTAGACAAGGAAAATAGTTTGATCATATACATAGTGATAACCTTTGAGTGTTCATGATTTTGATGATTCGCCAGTAACATATTTTGTGAATACTAAAACAATGATTTACTTTATCCATAGTTGTATTTACATTTTTAAAAAAATCACACCCAAGATAAAACGATCGTTGGAAAAAATGTCACTTGAATACAGTCATAGGACTCATGATAGAATATTGAATGTGTTGTTTAAAAGTAAAGAAGAATAAAAGCATTCAACTGAATTAAATCTTCACAAATAAATCATAATAGCTAGTCTCCCTTGATTGCTTTTCAAATAGTTCACCCAAGGATTGAGCAAATATCAAGGAAAGTGTTATCTGTGGTTCAGTTTTTTCACAGAGTAAGAGGAGGAAGAGGGTTACAAAAGTGAAGGTCATTGAGAAGTAGTAGAGGACATAGGAAAACAGAAAAACCTGTTGATAGCCTTCTTTCCGTTTACTACTACTATTGTAGCTAACAATAACATATCTTCTAAGTGCCAATTTTCTTGCTCCTATTTTCTTTTTTCCCATGGGTATGATAATGTCAGCAATATTGCTATACAATATTTTACTGCTTATTTGTTTCGAATATAATTTTTTTCTCTCACCTTATAAAACTTGACAAAATGTTTTGTTATTGGAAAATTCAATCTTATCCTCTCAAGTGAAAGCATTTAACGATTTCACTCAAACATTTCTTTTTGAAATTTATGATCATTATTACCTGATGTTTAAATATTGTGTGTGTGTATATATATATATATATGTATATATATATATATATATATATATATATATATATATATATGAGAGAGAAAGATAGATACAGAATTCTGGTCCCATGTGTAGTTTATTATATATTTTCAGGTTTGACTCCTTTGAATTATTTTTCATAAGGATACCCTAAATGAAAAGTTTACACAAACAGACCTGGAATAATATTAGTTCTAAAGGATACCATCACAATAGAAATTAAAGTCATAAAAATGAATATTACCCTTCTGTGATGGTATTGTGTAAATTAAATACAACTGTGATTAGAAGTAGATGGTTGTCAATTTGAACACTTATTGTAAACACTGAAGTGGAATGAATAATTTATTCATTTGTGTGTAGTTAAATTTAATTTTATACTAAACCTAGTTTCCAGTATGAGCTGCCTATATATGTATGCTAATTGTTTCAATGTGTAGGAGAATGCAGTCAATAAGATTTATATTTTGTACTGAAACCCTTATGGAATGTTATGAGTATGTAAACCTCTCTAAATAGACAGACCCATCTTCAAAGTCCTGAGTAAATTGAGTTGAGATTGAGAACCTGCTGAGATTATTGATGGTTGAAAGGAAAAACAGATTTTAAATGAATCCGTGCAATAAAGTGGATGTATTTGACCAACATTTTAAGATTGACAACACAGTAAACTGGAGGAACTGGTTTTTTATTGTTATAGTTAGTGAGAAGATTGCCATTTTAGTGTGTGAACTCTAAAATAGCGGCAAAATAGAGAGACATGTTTCAGGTGTTTCATGTGAGAGAAGAATGGTCATTCGTTTAGCCATTCAGACCAGAAGCTTATGGTAGGATGGAACATAGATAAACACAGATTAAGCTGTCATTCCAGTGTTTGATCTCATATTAGTTACAAACTTTTGCTCATAGGTTGATAGAAATAGAATTATTTTGTTAAAATTTGATTACTTCTTTGATGTTTTAGTTGGAATTTTGTTATAAAAATAATAGAATGATATATCTATCCAATCCTACTGGAAACAACTACCAGTAAAGTTTCCTATTTTTTTTTTTATGACTCCAACTATAGTTTGTAACACATGCTCATGTATTTGCAATTTTGGCGGATTCGTACTGTGTACCTGAATTAGGGACTGTCCCTTCTACATATTCAACTGAGATGACCAGATTGGCTAGGGTGGTCTCATGTCCTACTTTCATGGTTACTAAATTGTTTATTAATTCTGTGTATGTACAAACATCATCCAAACAAATTTTAGCAAGATAATTCTATTTTTGTGCTATCTTACTCAACTCATTAGGTAAGAAAGCTTAGAAGAAGGAAGAACGCATTAAAAACAGGTGAAACAATATCAGCTTCAAACCAGTCCTCCAACTTACTAGAAACAGCTATCAACTGTAACAGAAAAAAAGCCACATTAAATGTTGTTAGTGTGAACAAAATGAGAAAGGAAAACTAAAAAGAGACAAGCAAACATAACTCTCTCTGAAGATGAATGTTACATGTTGTAGGTTGGAGGATATTGTATAAGGTTTACAAACAAGTAGGTGTGTATTGCTGAAATTGTGGCTGAAAGGAATTAAAAACAAATCTTGATTTATTATTTACATGAGTATAACCATCCAAAATGATGGGGTTATTTATGCATGGATTGGCAATAAGGAGCCTGGAGCTATTTCATTTATTAATTTATCTTTAATAATTCAGATTTCCTAATCTTAAGTCTTTTTAAAGTCTCAACTCCTCTAAGGTTGTTTCAGTGTGTGATGATCAGTCATGAAGTCTTGATTTTCTATGATGTAATGTCCATTATTATGTCATAATAGGGAGATAAATCAACCAATGAGATCATCCCATTTGAGTATAAACAAATGAATGAACAGAAAAAATTAGTATATAAGCTAATTCTATGATTAGACTAGTTTACCTTTGCTATCAGAAAATAATGGCAGTATTTAAATAATTTTGCAATTATACTGTACTTGAAAAAATAGTTTCTGCGTTTGAATAAAAAAATTGATAGGGAGACTACTTTATGATAAGCTTTTAGTAGTTATCTTTTAATGAGGGAGACTACTCTATTATTAGTATCTGTTAGTTATGTTACTTGACAAATATCATAGACAAAAAATATGCACTATCACATGGCATATTATATGAACAGATGTGCCAAAAATGTGTCGATTGTACTTCTAATAATTCTTGAAAATGTGCTCAATATACATGGTAGTTAGTGCCTAGTTATGTATCGCAAATATGCCCTATTTGAAATATCTGGAGGTTTGTATATTTGATGATAAAAGAAATTCTCTCTTATACTGACTGTTTTGTGATACAATAGATGACCAATGTAAGCTAAGTTTCTAAGCTGGTATCCTATGGTTGTTTATGTTTCCTATTTTTTGCTCTCATGATTATTTTGAATTGTCAATATTTTATTCTAAAAAATGAGACATGAAATTAGATTGTTATGCATGAAATGACACTTTTTTAATACATCATTATAGAGAATAATGCCAAAAGTGAAAGATTTACAAATGTAATAGCATTTTTTGCAGATTCAATATAAATAGAGATATAATTCATTATTATTGGAGGTTTTTTAGCTCTTAATAGCAGTAGTCTACTCAAAGAGATAGACTAATCTTCGAGTACAATCTCAAATTCAGAAATATTTAAAAAAAAAAAAAAAAAAAAATCTATGGTATTTCTCTGGGATCCATCCTGGGGCCCGTGCTGGTCATACTGTTTGTGAACAATCTGCTGAAGGATATCCATTCACTCATAAGTATGTTTGCTGATAACACCAAGAACTACTCCCCGTTAATATCTGATGAGTCGAGAGGCCTATTTATGGAGAACCTCAGCACATTACAATGTTGGGCCCAATTTATGCAGATAAAATTTCATACTGACAAATGCCAGGTCATGCACCTAGGTGGAAGGAATTACGCCGTGATTAAAGATGATGGAACACAACACGAACTGAAGAGGACTACAAAACGGGAAGATCTTGGCATTTATATAGACAACTCGCTTAACTTAAGTGCACATATACAAAACTAAGTGAATACAGCAAATGGAACACTTGGCGACATACAACATTCATTTGAATTCATTGATGAAGAGAGCTTCCTACCACGTATCCGAATCTGGAGTTTGTTTCCTATACATGGCCTCCTTACCTGAAGTACAACTCTGATGCCATAGAGAAAGTACGGAGCCCTCAGCTGACTATATCCAAGTTGGAAGATAAGCAGTAAAAAGTCTTACAGCATCCTTCATTTTCACCCGACATTTCTTCTACAGATTTTCCTCTTTTTATGCAATTTGAACACTATATCTGTAATATAACAGGGAAACCATGATATGTGCTTTTACCCAATTTGTGACCACCAAACCTAAAATTCTTCATAGAGATGGTGTTTTATGATTCGAGGATCTGTAGAAAAGATTTCTGACTCAAATAGGTCAATTTTTGATTGAATAGTTACTCTTTTTTGTTTCTGATATCATCCTTTATCATAGTATTCAAAAAATGACATTTTGAATGCAGCACCATGATGGACATTCTTTTTTGGGGGGGATTGATCTTGTTATTTTAATGTTGTTTTGTATTCTTGTTGTTTTAGTGTCCTTGTTTTTTGGGGGGGCGGGGGGGTCTTACTATACAAGAGCTTTGTTCTTTAACTACTACACAAGCAATGTTTTCAGTGCCATTTTTATCCTCATTTCTTATATAATGCATTTTGGTCTTCAGTAGACCTACTATAATGCCATTCGATATGACATGAGAATTGCTTATAAGGTTTGAGCATAGACTCCGATTTTCATGATGTTAAATTTGCCTCTCAAAATAATAGCTAAATACAAAAATAGGAAAAACCCTACTGAATCGGGTTACACCAACTGTAAAAAGAAAATGAATTGAACAAAAACATTTCAGTAGTCAATAAACAAAACTTGTTGCCTCTTTCATCTGTCGCTAAAAAGGATACTTTCCCATTGTCAAGCTTGTACTCTGGACACTCATTATATATGAAGGAGAACTAGGATCAAGGCTTGTGAAAATGGAAAATTTGTTTTAACACCGACTCACTTATGATATGGTAGAAAATTATGGATCCAGACTTTTATATTATAAGGGATTTGCAGTTTTCTACTAAGAGGCACTTACTATCTATATGCGAAAATTTCAAATGAAGCTGTGGTTGCTTTTTAACTAGGTATACAGAATGTTTTAAGCTATTAACTGTTAATGCTTTTCTCTTTTTATTGGGTTGGCTAATAAGCCCATACAAATTTTATCATATTAAGAAATAATTTTCATATTATTCAGATCATAGATCAATGATGCATTTCCTTTCAAATATTCATCCCTATTTTTCGTAGATATCTTCTCATAGACTGAATAAAACACTTTCTGTGAATCTGAATTGGATTTTTGTGAATTCCAAAATAGAATCTTGATGGTCTGTCTTTGTGTTTCATCTACCAATATCAGACATCCAGTTTTGAAGTGAAATAATCATTTCTATGATTTAGATATTGTGACATCACTGTGAAAAGATATACTGTTCAAATTCGAAGAGTGAAATGCTGTTTCTTGTTACATATTATTGAGCCATAAGATTTTAAAGTATTATGTATCTATTTAAAAAATTAGGAAAACTCTGGCTGAGCTAATAGCTCTTACTTCTAGCTTTTAATTGTTATTTTTATCTTATTTCTTTCAGTGGGGAATAAGGTGAAGATACCAGCTGTGTTCGTTGGTTGGCACAGTGGAGATGAACTTGCGACTTTCTACCAGTACAGCCCGCGAAGAGAGTAAGTATTTAAAGAATCACAGTTTTCTTTTTGTTTTTACAAACAAGTATGTCAAGGTTGAAGAGGTTTTAAATTTTAAGAAAAATTTTTTTTCTCTCTCTTGAAAAAATAAATGTCTCTAGTATGCAACATACTAGATAATTACTGAAGTATAATTCAAAGTTACCAGTGTTTGGTTAGAGTGGCTTAATCTCAAATAGCTTGAAATTTTATAGAGCATTAGTCCAGTTTGTGCAGCTCCTAGAATAATTTACTTATCATTTTCTAGTGCATAAAATTAACCACCAATCTACTTTCTAATAGCTGGCTGAAACTACACCGCTCCTTATAGTGACTTGAAATTATTCATGCCAAGTATTTAAAATCATAAAGCAACTTGAATTAATGAACTTCATAAAAAGTCTATTTCATAGAGGAGTGCGTATAGTGTCATATTTTTTAGTTCCTTCAATTGCTGACCTTGGATGCTTTTTACAAATTTTTTTCCTTAGATATTATTCAATCTTGAGTTGAGTTTTGTGAATAGCATTTTTTTTTTTTTGAGTGCCCATTATAGTATTTTTCATGAGCACCATTGCAAATTTAGGGAAATGGTCTAGGACTTTACCTACAATGACAAAAACAGAATTTGATCCTCCTTTAAAGCTGTTTTGTGTGGTAATTTCATGAAATACCCAATTTGGGTTGAATCTCAGCATCCAGTTTTAGGACTTACACAATCAGAAAATTATTCTGACTAGTATATCAAACTTTTAAGGTTTTTAAAAATTATTACTTCCAGAAAGTTCTATCTTCTGGCAATGAAAAGTTGATTTTTTTTTATCTTTTTGAATTTTGAAACATACAAGTATAATTTTTACATTCTTGTTCATATTCTTTTAATATGAGGAGGAGGACAATAATAAGCTCTTTATTAAATCTTATCTGTCAGTAGGAAAAAAATCCCTGTTAATATCAATTTGTGGTTGTGGGATACATTTTAACTGCATCCTGACAAACTATTTCTCTCTCTATGAATATGTATGGTATCTGGAAGAGATAGGTTTACATCTTGTATTTTTGTGATAAGAAAGAGCTTATTTGATAAATATTTCATATTAAGTAAATAATGTAATTATGCTCATTGTATTGACAATCATGAGGGACAATGTGATAAAGGTTGATGAGTAAACACAGAGGTTTGTTTATTATTGTTTTTGAAAATCATATTGATCCTCAAATGACTTGGATCCTTTCAAAAATATGCTTAACTGAGATATATAAGAAAGTCTAATTTGATCAGTCAGTCAATTTAGATTTGCTATTGAAGTGTCAAATTTTGTGGGAAAATAATGGGTAAGTCGGAACATCACAAGTGTTTTGTTTTGATACAACATAAATCTAGAGTCTTATAAATGAGATTGTTTCATGAAACTTAATCTTTTTAATTTTATCTTTTAAATAGTTATACAGTGATACTGGATCCACATCTCCCTTTTAATATGAAAAACTACCTGTTTCCATTTGCGGCTGTAATGGGTGGCTGTCTAATGATTGGCTGTTTTGTGATGGTAAGTCAGGTAGGCAACAACCCAACTACTCTAACACCACTATATCTTGTCAGGAGCACCTTGCTATCATCAAGTTGATATTTTTTTCTTTCATTTTGTTTCATGGTTGTTGTCCTATTTTTTTTATATTCTTTTTGCATGTTAGTTCATCATTGACATTATAGCTTGAATTTATTTAGAGGTACAGTAAACTTTTGCAACAGCACTGTATAATGAAATGCGTATTCTAATGGCACATTTCATATTATCGCCTGACTATTTTCGGAGATTAGTTTTTTTGTTTTTTTTCTGTCCATTTTATTTGCTACCCTGTAATCCATATGCAAGTTATTTGAGTGTTAAAGTGTAATAAGAAGTAATTTTTATCAGTACTTTTTGATACACTTCATGTAAAATTCACTTGTTATACTGGCCCTCCTAATTCTATAATAATGGGAATCTATTGTATTTGGGTTTTATCATGAAAACAAGAATAGCAACAATGTTATTTCAACTATGAATGAAGCTTCATTACTTAAATTCAATGTTCTAAGGACTGTTTGCCAGTGAGATGTAAAATTACATCTACTTGTTTCACCTAGATCATTTTCTGTTTCAAGAAGAGGAAATTATGCATAGTATTACATAATCTCTGTAAATTTTAATATGCTTAAATTAAATGACTTGCACCATTCCTACTAGATATTTTCCAATATCTCATGCAATTCTTATCAAATAAGATAATATTAAACTCTTTTTGTGATTAAATCGAATGCTTTAAAAATCATTATTTTTTTCTCCAATATTAATAACGTTTAACTGCAAAGCCAAACGTATAACCGTCTCACCTTGTTTCCATGATTAGATTATTATAATCTTTAAATTGTGGAAACATTCATCTGTCTTATGCATGTTGACCCTGACTGTGCTAACCTTTGTCATGTCTTACTGGCAAACCTTTCTGTCTGGTCTTTTACTACTGCATCTGCTAAAAAAATTGTGGCTTTTCTATTATTGAACCTTTTATTATGGATATGAAGTTAAAAAGAGATGATAATCTGAAGAAAAAATGTCAGATGAATAAGACACTGCAAGACTTCATATCCCAATTCTCTGTGATGATAAGTTATATCTCTATTTATATTGACTCTGTAGAAAAAAATGCAATTACATTTATAAAATTTTCACTTAATATTATTCTTTCATATACAAAACATTTAGAAGTGTAACAACCTAATAATTAGCTGGTGGTTGTCTTGTTTCTTTGAAGCATGCTTGTGGGTAGATGATGTATTTTGAAGATACTTCTATATACAATTCACTATGGATGTTAAACAGGAATGTGTTGGCATGTATATAACTTGGCACATAACAGATTACTAATCATGACTTCATGCCGAAAATGAGGGCATAAATTCTATGAGCTTATTCGTGGCATACTGGTTCTATATTTAAAGATGTAAAATTGAAGGGTACACTATACAGAAGATGATTTAGAAAGTTGAGAGAAGTGATCTTTTGACCATTCATAGTAGATATAATGAATTGTTCCTCTTCAAATGTAGATAAAATGTCTTTGGTTTCCTTATCTGGTTTTCAGAGGTAAGAAAATTAGTTTTTTGTAAAATGAATTTACTTATCATTTAATAGTCATTATTCTCAACTTCATCATTAAAAAACCACTAGGGATAAAGCGATATATAGTAATGGTGGCATGTTCCCAATTTTATGAAGAAAGGCTTTTTTATCCTCGTAATAGTGGAGGCAGAATAAAATTAGTCAAATTTATAATTTATTTAATCTCAAGAATGATTGTAATCTTTGCAGAAATTTAATTTCTTTGAATTGGCCATAGATTAATATTTGTATGCCATATGTCCTTAACTTATTAATGTTTCTCTTTTATTATATTTATTTTGAACTCAATATTTAACCTGGAATTGATACTCTTTTTCATTTAATGTAAGTGAATTGAGGAAGATTTTTTATTTATACTTTATCTGGAAATGTTTGTAGCATATTAGTACAATTCTAATAATTTTATTCTAAAATAAATCTAGAAAACAATCCACTAATGTAATTTGCAAAATATGTATTGATTTATTTGACTGTAAAGATCTAAATGCTCCTGAACCACAACTATTGGTCTTCCCTATTTGTTGAGTTCAATTTAAAAGTATACTTGAAATAACGGATTTTGAAGATGGTACAAGTTTAGTGGCTAACAATATACAACATTGATGAGATTTTACAGTGAATTCTTTTTCAAGACAATTGAATCAATTAACTAAAGAGTAAAGGCTTAAATTTTTAGGCGTCTAGCTCCATTGGTGCAGCCAATACATACATACATAACCAGCTAGACTGATTTGAAAACTGAAGAAACCTATATTGATAGTTTACAGTTTCTAATACTAGCCAATTAAATCAAAATCTGTATTAATCACGAGTTAACTGCACACAAATTGACCCTAATCCATACGAAGTAAAAAAAAACAACGTAAGTATTGAATACTGCTACTTGACTTGAGACCAATCCCATATAACTGGTGCAAGTTAAAATTAACCACAGGGTTGGGTGAGTAGATCATTTCTATAACTGGTCACAAGACTACCAAAACTATGTATATAGTTTATTAGAACAAGGATGGTCATTGAAAGGACACTTACCTACTGACTTGGGTGGTTAATAAATTTTTTTTCTTTATTTCTCATTTTCAAGTGTGACAATGTTAGAAAGAAGAGAGCTCTTGTTACAATTCTGTGGTTTTGTAAAAAAAAAAAAATGGCCGAAATAGGGATGATTTCCACAATATGAATGTTTGTTCTCTTTAATCTTGTCTTTGTTGTGGCCTCTTTATAGTTGGGGTGAAATCAAGAAAAGAACAGTGCTTACCATTATACTTGTCAATATACTATCACGCACGTAGATGTTATACTTTTGAAATTATAAATCTTCATATTCTATTCAGTTTTTTCCATTTAAGGAATCTCAGGAGGGAAACTCATCTTAGCAAATGTGTATGAAAATGAAATTGCTTCAAACATGTTATCAACACTCCCCATCTTCATCTATTTTTTTTATAAGAAAAACCAGGTGCAGGAGTTACAATTTTATATATATATATATATATATATATATATATATATATATATATATATATATATACTTGGCAGCTCTTTGGTTAATTTCAAGCTGAGCAATTCTGAGTCTCTCTTGCATTCAGCATTCCTACATAATACTGTTGTACTCTAGACACCATTATCAACTAATGAGCTGTTAAATATTGAGCATTTATTTATTTTTTTGCTTCTTTTTAAATTTGGAATTTTTTTTTGCTGCTTAATGTTCCTAATTTTTGGAATATGTATCCAATTGATCAACTCAAATATGAAGTTCTTAATTTTTTGTTTTGCTTTTTGCTTGCAGATGGGCAGATCATGTCGAAATGTTGCCAGAAGACATCGATCTCGACTGCCAAGTCGACACCTGAAGAAGATTCCCATTAAAAAATTCAAGAAAGGTTAGTCAGCTATTAGTCAGAACCCAATGTGTTATTTGTAGAAGAGAATGAACCCTGCATTATTTTTATGATAAAGATTAATATTCTCCATTAATTTGGCTTTTAACTTTAAAAAAAATTTTTTTCAATATTATTTGAGTTAGTTTTCTGACTTGATCAGTCATTGGCTAATGTTTATACCAAAAGAAATTAGGCAGTGCATGAAAAAAAACTTCTCATGTAAGAGATATGCACATGATGTGAATGATAAACATAGCATGGGAAATTATTTGAAAAAAAAACATTGTGTAACTGAAGTAGTGAATTAAAGCCCTTTTAGTTAATACACAATCCTTTGGCCGGTTTGAAAGAGTCTTGTAAGAAAAGGCTTCTGTATATAGCTCTTATGAACTGGCAACAGCCATCATGGAGGAGACCACAAAGGGTTCCTGTGATGACTTGAGATGAGTGCTACAAGGACTGTTGATCCTTGCCATCATTGGCTGCAGTGCTTTGCCCAGTTGACTTGCTAAAAAAAGCATCCATCCACTTGGTTGACAACTATGAAAGATCAGCAGGGCTTAGTTGAATCTGCATCAGGAACATACTGACAGCAACAGCCAGCCTGTGTCAGCTAATTGGTTATATGATGACAATGGGTTTTGCAAAGGACTGGGTTTTTGGTTGATGGATAAGTTACATAGGATACAAGGCACACCATCTTGTATTAATGATGACAATATGAAATTGATTGAGACTCAAAGGATCATAGTTTATAGTTTTATTCTGTGATCATCCATTTTGTATTGACACACAAGATGGTTGCTTAACTTTGGCCAAGTAAAAAGTTGGCTGTAATATCCTCAGGGTATCTATTTTATTGCTGTGAATTCTTGCATAATGCACGCCCTTGATGCATTTCAGTTGAGAGGAAGAATTTCCCTGCATTGATTTGTAAGTTCTTTGGATCACAAATTGGTAATTTATTCATAACTTCAATTCCAGTTAGTTACTTACCTGCTTTTGTAACTTGTTTGATTTTTACAAATGTAAAAAAAAGAAACAAGTACAGTTTGCAAATTAAGATCCATTTATTTCCAGCTTCCATGAAGCAAATACTATTTGTTGATGAGACTCCTTTCAAAAGAGAAAGTGTCATTTTATCACAATTTGATTATTTTGATTTAATTACTTGATTTCTAACACAACATCCAGAAAAATTTATTGTAAATTGACAAATTTAATGAATTTTCAGATTGAATGCAAGCAATCTCATATGAAGGATTTTATTCAGATTCGAACAGAATCCCTCTCAGGAGTCAACATATTAAAATGGGACCAACTAAATGACTATACTATTTTTGTTTTGCTGTGTTATTGTATTTTGACCCTTGATGGCTCGTATATGACAAGACTGATATTCATCTGATCTATAAAAATCCAGTAATTGATGAATAGTCATCATTATAGGGATGTATTTTCACTGTTTCTCCTATATTGAATTACCTCCCTTGAATATCGCCTGTTCTGAAGACTAGGTATTTATCCACTTGCTGATGAGAACAGAATGTGACACAAGGTCGAGTTATTGGGACATTCGTGTATGTGTGGGTAGACAAAAAAATCGCTTAGTTCGCCCAGCACTTGCCTTTTTGCATGCCCTGGGCATCAGGGATTAACCCAGATCCTACTCCTTTTAGTACAATGGGTTAGTGCAGCTTGGGGGGCCAGATCCTATGGAAGCAAACATAATGCTTGGGGTCACACTGAAATCCTGTGATAGGTGAGTATTTCTATTAGGAATCAGTTTTTATTGGCAGTATTCTTATTATCTCTCTTTTTTCTGTCCATCTTCGTATGAATTCCTTATGTGAGTGTTTGTGTCTACTTTCTTTTTTCACCTAATTAACTATGTTGCCCATAATTGTTTTTTCTTGCAGAAGTAAATTATTTGTAATTACTGACTAGATTTTCTTTTCTTTTTGTTGAGTTTCATCACTACTGATTTGTTGTCTGAAAATGTTTTTCTGGTTACTGAATTTATTTATGGATATAAAACAAAAAAGGAATTCCTTTTTTAAATTTTTTCTATCAAATACTGGCAAAACGACTACGCAATCATTCATAGAAAACAAAACATTGATCAAATGTTTGTGTTTGCTTTTGTCGCTTTGTGTCTTGAAATGTCATCTATTGTGTCATTTGACATTTCACAGCCTATTAAGCATCAACAGACTTTGATATTCAGCTGCTTTATTGTTGATGAAAGTGATGATAAAAAGAGTCTTCTTACTCTGTATTCTTTGCAAACTGTCCATTTTTTTCATTAAATGTAATGAAGAATCAGATGATCTGACAATGAAACTTATGGGAAAGCAACCATTCATACTTTCCTCTGTTTGTTTCAGTTTTGTGTTGTGTATAACTGTTAGTGACTATTATTGATGCCTTCTGACATACAAGTGTTAATGAATAAAAACATTTATCTGTATGCATGTGAACTATGTTCTCTAGGAATTCTGGTGTTGAACATGTTCTCTATATGCGGGTATATGAGAAATTTATGCGTGTTATTTAATTTTTTTAAAACAGTTATGCAAATATTACATTGCATCCAACGCACTGGTATTATGACTAGGGGGTAGACTACCAAAACTTAATATGGACAGTTATAGGACTTTGATGAGTTTCATTGATTGCTGGTCTTCTAAATACCCTTGTAAACCATTCATTTTATAGTCCAACATATACAGTATTATTTAGTTTTTTTGAGTGTCAACTTCAGAATTTCATGACAAGTGGGTTTGAAACATAGAGTGAAAAATAAAATATCAAATAGACTGTATGGTATGCCTTACTTTATCTTCATTTGCTTCATTATATTTTGTTTTGAAAATTTCAGGTGAAGCCTATGATGTTTGTGCCATTTGCTTGGATGAATATGAAGAGGGAGACAAATTGAGAGTTCTACCATGTGCCCATGGTAAGCTTTTGGTTAGATCTGTTTTTTTAATAGGTTTTTTTATAATTCTTGATGAGATGGATTGTTAATGTTTACAGTGTAATAGGAATGCTATTGATTTATCATATTAGATTTATAACCAATTTATATATTTATAGCCCTATAACCAATAATATTGATATAACCTATTAGCTTGTGTATGGAAAAAGGATTTTTAGATTTATAAATCTACATATATATTAAGAATATCTTTTGGATGAAAAGTGTTAAACCTGAATTTTGATTAAAATGTTCTTGGTATTTTTTTTATTTGGAGGAGAATTCTTTTTATAGTTTTAGTTTTTATTAACCATTTAAGCAGTCTTACTAGTTTTTGTATAATCTTCTTGATGAATGATATTCTCTGGCTTATTCTGAGAATTGAGACTAAATTAATGTCTTATTTCTTGTCAAGTATGTTAGTCTCCAGTATAAAAATAATACCAGATTGCTTTATATATTATTACACAGGCAATGTTCATTGCCATTTATGAATTGTCTCAATGAGCAAATATTTTATAAATACAGAAAAAATGGAATTTCAATTTTTCCACTCAGGTAGATTTCAAGATATTTCAGCTTAGTTTATGTTAGAAAAGAGCGACCTAACAACCAATTATAAATTCAATCTATCAGAACTAATTTAGCAATTGTCTTTGTAGTTTTGTCTCTCTAATTTTCATTGATATTTGATTGTCTCACCTGTTTCAAATTGGAAAAGTAAAAGAGGAAATGTATCTTTAGACACTGGTCAAGGACATTCTTTTGACACAATGATATATTGCTAGTTAGCTCTTGATTTTTTTATTTTTCTATTTTTTTTTTTTTTTCCTCTTTTTCATTCATGACTTGGTGCAGGTTGCATATCCTCCTGTCATTTACTGGTGACAACTACATTTGTCACTTCTTCATTAGGATTTGTAATCTATCGAAAGATTAGACCTATGTACAAAATTTGTTTGGACTGCACAACTACTTGTTAACTTCTCTGTTGTTTATTATAATTAGTGGTCCCAACAAAGATGTCACTTTGTGTCTGGCCTGTAGGTTCATATAAGATAATATTATTATGTAGAAAGGTTTAAAAAGGATGCTTGTCACAGAACTGTATGATAAAAAAAACAATTTTATTCTTTTTATCTTGTGGCCATAGAATTTACGTTTGATACATTCTTTTACTTAGGTAACTAATCCGACATAAGGCTATTGAATTTTAGGAGCACTCATTATGGAACAAATGAAAAAAGCTCTGAGTCATTTAACTTGAACCATTGATGTAAACATTGTACTATGAAGGAAGAATATTTCTTAGTAATCATGAATGGCAGTAATTAGGATATTTTGGTGAATGAATTTCTATCCACTCTCAATGGGCTTGATGCATTAAAAAAACCTGGTCATATTCCCCCAATTATTTACTAATACCATTATTTTTGTAGTTTAATTACATTTCTTGAAAGGCAGTGATAAGTTTGCTGATTTTTTTAAATTTTCTATCCTTATCAGCTATTTATTTTTTTGTTGTTGCTGTATATACTGATAAATATATACAAAAAATATGATTTGTGTGGTCCACTATTATGTTGCTCTAAAAAAGAGGCAAACCATTGAATAAATCATCTATGATTTAATCGTCTATTAGAAAAAAAGATGTAATTCATTATATTAGTGCAAAAATTGTATGAATATATTAGAACTATAGTAAAAATCATAAAATTTAAAGAATAGAATAAAAACTTTTTTAAAAATAAAAAAATAACACATTTATATTACAACCACTCCCACTTATAGTTTGCATTTCTAAGTCTTACATGCTTTTACTTATGATGGTATGTTAGGCTGAGTTGTTGGAGATTGGGATGGAGACAAGGTATAGGAGAGAGAGGAAGATGGTGCACGCAGCCTAATACTGAATGTAATACCATTCAGTGAGCCTAATGGCTCACTGAATGGTATTATTACTCTTTGCCCCAATTCAATAAAGTGGCATAAACTGGACTATCGAAAGCTGTTTGGGTGGGATACCTATAACTTAACAATTTCTTAATGGGAAAGGGGGGGGGTAATCTTTTTTATTAATTAAATCAGTTGACCTTTTATAAAGTTTACCTATTGTATTTACTTAGAAACAGAGACATTTCTATTGCCTTATTGCTATTGATTGATACCATCTTGACTCACTGACTTTCAGATATTTTCTGACCTTCAGAGGTCACAGCTACCGGACTGATTTTATATTTTAGTTATAATACTTCTGTTTCTCTCTTATTGTCCTCTGCACAATGGCATACTCTCCACCCACAAATCTGCATTCTTCAGTCTGTTTACATTTCGTTACCCGTGTCAAACATCTTAGGCACTTCTGAACATAGCTTAGAAGAGGAACTTGGAACAATAAGTCATTAGATCATATTTCTAGGTATGGGTGGGTGAGGGAGGAGATACAGTTCAGTACAAGCAACAAGGCCCTTTTCTCCTACTCTTCAGTATCAGTAAAATATATATTATAAATTTATAGCATATTTTATCTTGGCATCAATTTCTCGGGTAACTTTACTAATATCCTCTATCTAAATTATAAGATATTTTGCTTTATTCATGATTTGAATGAATAAGTATTAAGAAATGAAATGTTTCTTTGGAGATAGGTACAAATTTCATAAAGATGCTGCTCAACTTTTGCAATTTTCAGAATATATTTTGTACGTTGATCAAGACATATGAAAAGAAAAACGATACAAAACAAACAATAACTGAATGTTTAAAAACATTTTCATGCCAAATTTGAAGTTAAGGATCTTATACCACCCTAATTCCATTCCATTTTTCATAATCCTGGGAATATTTCCTTGTATTTTTAACAAGTAACAAATCCATTGATGCTGTGTTTTATTCGGAATCTTTTGCTATTTGTTTGAAAGTGTAAATGTACATAAAAAAGTAATCTTAATTCTTTTCAAGTTTTACATCAAAATTTACTGGTGTCACTTGTTTGAAAACTGATCAAATATGATTATAATTTTTAGTAAAATTTGAATTTATACAAGAGTCAGCCATACTGAACTGAATGATTCTTCTAGGTTTGAATCCATTCAAATCCAACTGCAATTTAATATATTCTTGTTTATGTAAATCAGAACAGCCATTGCCATTCTTTTGATCCTGTTGACTCCTTTTGGAGCATTGGTGTGCAACAACTGTGCTGTGATTTCAGTAACCAGTAGGTTTTATAGGGTTGAGTTGCTAGCCATTGAGATCAGCCAAGATTACTGGCAAGCTGTAGTTTTGTTTTTTCTTTTGTTTCAAAATAACCTTCTTCTCTTAGATGGCTGGTTTTACAGAGCTAAATGGCTCCAACTTCCTTATCATTTACCCATAGCTGGGGGAAAGTGGATTCATGCCTTTCTCTTGGGCATTAAGATGGAGTGAACGTGAACTGCCTTTGCTGGAACTCAAACTCAGTCCACTGATTCTGTTTACTGTGCTGGTAACTGTTATGCCACCGTGCACCATCACCGTTGATACTGTAATAAATATGTAATCTGAGACCCTTGGTATTAGACTTGTTTCAGAATTTGGAAATTTTGATTTCGGATTGGTAGTTGATATATACCGTTTATCCTGAAACTAGCCATTTCTAAAACCCAAGTTTTCATGATACCAAATGCTGAACCAGGACAGGACAATGTTTATGAGTTAGGTCAATCGCATTAATATTTCTGCAGTGAAAAAAATAGTGGTAAATGAAGTAGGTTAAGACTTTTTATTTGTAAGTAATACATTGTTGCCATAAACAATAAAAAAATTTCTATTAATTTTCAAGCAGCAAAGGCATGTAGGTGTGCTGACTTGACAATGTTGAATGTTGGTTGTGTTGGGTCAAGTTCTGATGTCAAGTACGAACTTTGTTGTACAGATGACATCCATGGAAAATTCATTTTTAGTATTTCAAATAAGAAATTGTATCCCTGTATTTTACTCAGTGAAAGGAAGAAATTAGGGATGGGAATTTTGTATTGTGCCAATCTTGAAAGTAACGATGGTCTGCTCGCTTTGAGAACCAGCATTTAAAATCCTGATCTTACCTGGGTTCAACTGATGACTTCTATTAGTGGGAAGTTCGCAATTATCCTTGTTATAAAACAGATCAAACAATTAGTGTGGCTATCCCTTTTTTCCTCTTCAATAAATGTGTATGCTAATCAAATTATCAAGAAAAAAAACGTACTTATTTTTCATTGTTTGTAATAACATGACATAAGCAGAATGTGGAAAATGGAAATGAAACTTGCCATCTCTGTCAATGATTGAACAACTGTAGTGTCAAAATTTGAGTTCATGTAAAAGAATTCCATCTAAGAATGAATTTTGTCAAGATGAATTCTATTTATGACTTCACTGGTGTTTTCCACGGGAATACATGTAGATGTTATTATTGTGAACTTGTTAGAATAGTACCCCCCCCTTTTTTTTTTACAAAAATTGGAGAAAAAAAAACTAAACTATTTTCAGAAATGGTCTAGTGGAGTACTGATGCCAATTTTCAAGTCTGTAAATAAAACTCCATGTCCAGGAGTGCTGGAACACATACACAAACCCATGTACATATAAAGAAAAGGATAGAATCATTTGCTATCTTTGATGGCTATGGTTGTTCAACTTTAAATAATCAAGTCATATTTTCATTATGATTTGAAAAAAATCAAAAAAAATCTTATAATGGTATTTATTTCTGTCATGTATTCCACACATGAATATACACTTGACTTTTTGTTGCTTTCTATTAGTTTATTTATAATTTCATTTTCCTGAGACTTCTATCTATTGGATTTGCATGCAAAAGTATCATTGTGGACTGGCAAATTTGTGTGTAAGGGAGGTAACTGCATCTATCTTTTCATTGCAGCCTACCATTGCAAATGTATTGACCCTTGGCTGACCAAAAACAAACGTACCTGTCCAGTTTGTAAGCGAAGAGTCATCCCTCGTGATCAGGATTCTGCTAGCGATTCTGATTCAGAAGAAGAAGCGTCCCCAGCCCCCACAGAAAGAACCCCCCTTCTCGGGCGGAGCCAGCCTGAAAACCATGGATCATCAGCCAGGAGAGGCAGGTTCGAATCATCAGGTGGGTATATTTAGATATGTTATTCATTGAAAATTTATTTGAAAATTGTTGCTCAACTAAATGGCTACTTCTAAGTGTTGAACTATTTCAATAGAAAAGATGGGATTTTGACATATTTCCACAACGAACCAATCAGCATAGATGTAAAATACAGATCAAGATAGTTTCTGAAAAAAAAAATTTTTCTGTCCCTTTCCACTGCAGACTTCATATATCCTGTAGATGCAACAGTTGCATTTGGTAAGTAAATCTTGGGATTAATGTGTAATATCAGATTTGGTTCAATCAGGAGAAGTATCTGGTTACATAACCCCTCTTCTTTATTGTCAATTAATTTTGTTTTTTTTCTTTCTGTGTTTCTAATATCAAGAGCCTTCAATTTTTAACTAATATTTTTCAATTGAAATTAATTCCAAGGTGATTTATTTCTGTTTTGTTCACGTTAACTGTTCCCTTTAAAACTAACATTCGACTTGGGTATTGATTTCAAGTAAACTGGTTTAAATTAGCAGTAAAAATGAGATTTTACATTATTAAAAACCAGTGAACTAGCAAGTAGACTTGATACTGTTGATCGCAATTTCAACAATATATTTACATCCTAGTTGTATAACAATAGGATTAGGATGATATATATATATATATATATATATATATATATATATATATATATATATTTATTTGTTTATAGATACAAGTTGTTCAAAAAGAATATCATGATTAATTTTTGATTATTTTCTTTCATCTTATATCTCTTATAGTTGCTTTTCTTAGCAACTTTACTCAGACCATAATTCTACAGCAGTGAGTAAATAGCACAGATTGGAAATAAAAAATAAGGTCTTTGTATGACTTGAACTCACATCCTTTTTACCTTTGGAAACTGCCTTTGTATGGCACAGCTCTTATGGCTGCCAGATCATTTCTGATCTATGCTGTTTATTCACTGTCATAGAGTGACAATCTGAGTTATGTTGCAATAAAAAGGAACTATAAGATTCAAGATGAAAGAAAATACTTGTCAAAAATTAATCTTTGTTGACAATGCTTTTTCTAATAGAAAATAGAACAGGATAATGTGAATACATACTTTATTCGTTAATCATAGTCATGGTTATAACCTGAATAGATGTTATAATAAGCAAAAACTAAATTATTCACATTTTCTCTGAATATTTTGAATAAAATAAAACTTTGAAGCTTCATTTAAAACCTGAAAATGTTCAATTAAGTTTCAATTCATATATAGCTGTGTTTCCATATTTATTTTTAGATGAGGAATATGGACAACCTGTATGTTTGATTAATGAATTTTAAAATATTATTATTTGGGAGTTGATTTTCTGGATTGCTTAGAGGCTAATCTTATGGTTTTTGAGATTATTCTTATGAAGTCATGCAAATGATCACAATTTCACATAGACATGCAGTAATATTTTTTCAATTTACTATGGCCTATCAGATTTTATGTGTTTGTTATTTGAATTGCTTAATGATAAGTTATTCTGTCAAATGAGAGAGAGAGATCTCTAGACAGCTGTCAACTGTATTTATTTTTGGAGGTAAGCATTGAAAAGCAAATTATTGCAATGAAACGAACATGCTGCTTGCTCTAACTAAAAAAAAAAGAGCTTTGTAACTCTAAAAAAATAACAAAAATATTGCCATTGATTGAAAGTTCACCAAATGGTGATTTTAACTTTTTAAAAATGGCTTGTTGGGCATTTATCATGCATGGAATTTTAATCACTTCTCATTTCTGCTTTATATCTAGATCATTTCAGTTGTTTCAAGACATTAGAAACTCAATTGTGATAAGGATTTTTCCTTACAGTATCTGAATATCGATTTCAGTTTGTTTTTTGTTTTTTTCAATAATTTTAATGGTAGATTAGGATAATTATTTGGTATTGAAGTACTTCTCAGAAAATTGCAAAGAAATTACCATGAACTCTTTCTTTGTTTAATTTTGAATAAATCAGTTGCCAATAAATTCTTATTGACAAGATATAGTTGAATGAAGATTTTGATTTATGATCAAATTCTTCTTTTAGTTGTATTATTTTTGTACCTATACTTTTTCAGTTGTTTTGTAGTGCTTTTGTGCAATAAATGAAAGTATTATCACAGTAATTATGTGTGTATAATGATTTTTCTATACATCATTATACACACATAATTATGGTGATAATTTTTTTTCCAGATTTTTTTACCATGAAACATAGGGATGCATATTATACTCGAGAATTAAATGTTATCTTTGTTTCTGGCGAATTGGGTGGCTGTATTCAGGGTGGCGTAACCAAAAGTAAGCTATATCTATTGTCTAAGCTAACTCATGTGTAACAAAGAGTTCATGTTACTAACCAAATTCTGGAGTTGTTTAAAATGTTTTATTCACATATATAAGGCACATTTCAGTCCGATTCACTGCTGTGCGTGTCAAAGATAGATACTATGTTGTCAGTGTAGTACAGTTGAGTGTCTTGAAATCAGTAATGTTTGAAACCTGGAAATTTGTAATAATTATATAATTATTACTATTATTATCATTTATAATTAATTTTTTTTATATTCATGTCATTTATAAAAATGGTTGAACAACATTACAAAATTCAGTGGACTAATGACCAATGAAGCAATTGCAGTATATTTTGTTGGCTTACTCAATGTTAAAATCAAATCATTTTCTGTTGCATCAATTAAGGAGACCTCTATACATCATCGCATTTTGTACTTCTGTTGTGCAGGGTTTTTGTGAAGAAATTAGTCATGTTATCTCTGTGAGATATTTTTTAGAATTTATGTAAAAATGCATAAGTGAGCTATTTTCTCGAGGTCGGTTGAGGATTCAGTGATCTGCTATTCCAAGGGAGGGCTATTAGAGTTATCTCCTTTGTATACATACACACGACTCTTTGAATTGTTCAATTCACTTTATTTAAATTTTTACTCTTCTGAAATATTCTTTTTTTTTTTATAGAATTCAATCAACTTTTTTTTTTTTTCTTCTTCCCCTTTTAACAGGTCTTCCTGAATCTGTGAGGAATGAAGTGGCCGACATCCGTTTTGGCCAAGATAATGCTCCCAGTCCTGCTGAGTCGGAGCAAGGAGCTGTCGGAGGCATTTCTTTTGTGGACGAAACAATGGTGACAAGGGCTGCGGCTGCTGCAGTAGCCAGAAGAGGCCCCGGAGAGACATCAACCTCTACTGGCTCTGAGGAGCCGAATGCGACTGCTGGAACTAGACAAACCATAGACACTTGGCTGCCTAACTTGGCTGCCTCTCCCCCGGATAGTGATAATGAACAGCATGATGATGAGGTTCTCATGGTCATACCACCACCTCGTGAAGCAGTTTCTGATGGAAGAAGATCCAATAACCATGTTGTATGAGATATAGAGATCGGGGGAAAATGAAACTGTGTTCATTGGAAAATAAAAAGACTGTGTTGAAATTGCGTGGGTATGATCGAACTTTGAGTTTTAGGGAGAGAGGGGATAAACCATTCACTGTTGGCAATCAGTTTTGTGGGTAGGTTTTATTTTTCCTCTCTCTCTCTCCAGCTCGGTTGTATCTCTTGCTTGAGGCATTAGAAAAAAATTTAAAAGAAAATATGGTTTGGTTTGTAGCAAGGGAAGTTAATAATTAGCATAAGAAATTAAGACTTAACAACCATCACCACAAAGTTCACGTGTGTGAGTGTCTTCAGTTTTTTATGTGCATGTCAAAAAGATATAAAGAGAATGGGAATTTTTTTTCATCGTCTTCAATGTCTTCCATACCTAAGACATGCTTATTATAAATGAACCTCTCCACAGAGGAATCAAGAAATTGTTTGCTATCAGAGAAGGAATGGTTGATTGTAGTTTATTTACCTTCTTTCTCCCCTCTCTCTCTCTATCTTGAAACATCATCCCTGCCTCAAAACCCACTTGGCATTAAATTTTGAGCTGTCTTTGCAAATATCTGGCTTGGTTTGGTCTACTCTTGATAATGACTATAATAATAACAATGATAATAATAATATTTTCATCATCATCAATTTGAATGATATATGTACTTACATTTGTACACTCAACCACACAGTTGCTCTGATGAGCAATATTACAGATTTTATTTTATTTTTTTGGTTACCACTTTCTGCACACAGCATCCACTTGATGGTGATTCTCATTCATTTCTCTTTTTTTCCCCTTCCCATTTAAGTTCTTTAGTATTGACTATTGCATTCTGAAATGTTGAAAGTAAAATAAAGCCACTATTAATGTAATAATCAATACATACCCAGACAAATTCCGATCTGTTTTTAAAATTCACCCCCCCCCCCCTAAAAAAAAAGAGACAGCCTTCACTTCGCTGAAGCTATGAGTCTGTGGGAAGTATTCTTAAAAGTTTACAGAGAATCTGATATATTAAAATATGTAATTCCTGTAAAAACAGCAAGCATATATTCTGCGTACTTGTAAGTGTGAGAAGCCCGGTTGACTATCAGGACTTAGTCTGTAAGTAGAGAGACAGCTTGCATTGATGTTTTTTTTGTGTTGAAATTGTGGGAGATATGTGTTTTCTGTATTTCACTCTCTCATGTTATGTATTTTACTGTTAAATTAATAAATATCTTGCTGAAGATTTTGTCAACTGAAAACCTAGCAAGAAGATGGTTATTAACAAAGTTAACAAAAGCAACACATTTTGTGCAACAAAGTTGTTTATTATTATTATTATTAAAGTTTCCATCTCATTCTTCCTTCTCATTTACTCTTAGCTTTCAGGCACACATAATTAGCTTGGTGCTTGGACTGTGATACTTTAAATGAGATTTTTTTAGAAACCATTTTCTGTAATAAAATAAATCATCTACCTTTTTTCTTTTGTTTGAATTCTTTTGAATTTTCTTCTTTTTCTTTTTCTTATTGATAATTCTACAAACCAGATGATATAATTATTTCTTTTTTTCCATTATTTTAATAATTGAAAACCAAAAAATTCTGGAGATCTTTTCTTGATAATTTGTAAGATTCAAATTTCTTCTCCATTCTGAAACTATATAAGAAGAGATGTGAAAGGAATTTTTTTCCACTTGTACTGCTGCATTTTTCTATGTCACTAAACTCTCATTTTTTAAAATTTTTTTAAATTTATCGCAACAAAAACATAGTTGTTGTTATGGTCCTTTCTAGTTGAAGAAATTCTGCACTTGAGTTCTCAAAAAAAACTTCTTTTAAACGTCACACTGTAGACTGTCTTGAAAAATTACTGAATAAAATTGAGAGCTTCTAAATGCAGCTAAGCATAGACAGGAACATAAAACTACTGGATTCATTTTTTTCCCTGAAGCTGCTGGTATGATTGGTGTAAGAGAATGTTAGTTGTAAGAATATGTCTGGTCTAAGAGTATGTAAGATGTAAGAATATGTTTGGGGTAATTGCATACATGCATGAATGTTTCATCCTCTTTTCCCAGATCTGTGAATTAAGAATAACGCTGATTTTGGGGAATCATTTTTTTTTTCGTAAGAGGATTTGACATAGTTTTTGTTTACATTGTACAACTGACTTCCCCATAGTTAATGGATGCAAGTATTTTAAATGGTTTTCTTCTGCTTTTTTGCTCTTACTATCACTATCTGCAGAAGAGATGTACATTTCTTTTACCATAATGATATATTTTTAGTTTTGTATGTGCTTATATTAAATTTATTAGGTTTGTAAAAAAAAAAAAGTTTCCTGTGAAAAAATCGGTTGTCAACTGTGTATTCACTTTCTAGCTTTCAAAAAAAAAAGTGCTGAGAGCTTTTGCACACAACCTGATATAATAAAATTGCCAAAGCATCTTGAATTCTTTAAACTGTTTTTAATTCCTTTTGGGCAAATGTTGCTTCATTTTTATTCTATTATTGAATCTTTAACTTTGTTTTTTTTCTTCTTGGTTGCATGAAGATTTTTAGTTATTTTCTGAACATGTTCATATTTGGAAAAAAAAAAAAGTGTATATAATTGTACTTTGCAAAGTTTGTAAGATCAATTTAAGTCTTTTTGAATAATTACTAATGAACTATAAGAATTAGTTTTTTGTCGATAACATTGAGAAGAACCATTAACATTCCAACTTTTGTTTGGAGAGTCAAATTATTTCTTGAATTATACACCAGACAACGGCTGAAGAATGGATCTGCTGAAACGTATTGACGACAACAAAGATTGGAAGAGATTTGATTGTCCAAACAAAAGTTGGAATAGTGTTGCTTTGTATATTTTAATATTCCCTCCAACATTCGTGGTTTTCCAATATCAAGAGAACTGTTTCTTCATTACTTCTCTCACACATCTGCACTCTATACCTAGTATGGAATAGTTTGGTCAAATGAATTTTTAGACTTTATCTTTTCTACTTCACAATGTTACAAGGCCAGCAAGCATGCATGTCCAGGAATTTGGGGTGCTGGGATAAAGAATGATTTCTCACATTTATAATTTTGAAATTTCAAGAATTTTTTACATCAGTCAAAAGTAAGTACATGCGTATATGTTGAACATGCTTTGTATTTCATATTAAAGTTCTGTATTTTTTCCAAGTGGATTTGAAAAAAAAAAACAAAAACAAACCTAAAACTTTGTTTCTCATGTAACTAGCCATATTTATCAATTTGTAATATGTACAGTTGTGTCACTTTTTAGACATTAAAACTAATCCCGGCATAATAAACATGAATGTATCTCTTCGTACAAAATGCATTGACTTGTATATAAAAAAATATATGTATACTGCATTTAGTCCTGGGGTTGAAAGAATATGCTCATGTTTGTTTTTGGTTTAGCAAGGGGAGGGGGGATCACCTCTTTTAGTGACTATCATGTCATTACAAATGAAAAAAAAATGCTGTTTAAGTCAGCAAATCATGAGATTATATGAAAGACCTGTATCTAAATCCATCTTTGTGTGTTCATGGTTTTGCAAAACAAATATATGAGTACACACAAGCCGTAGCTATGAAGGAAACTGGGCTCATATAAGTGTGCGTGTACAAACCGCATGGTATAGATTGACTAATGGACAAGTATGAAGACCCGCTTCAAAATTTCATTCCACCAGCATCTTCAGTTTACTGTTGTGTATCACTTGAAGTAGACAAGTTTTTCTGATATTTCGCAGAATGGTCAGTCCAAAAATCGACCAACACCTCAATCTCTTGTGGCACTCTAACATGTGCACATAACCTGCATTCTTCTCCATAAACTTCAGTCAGCATATGGAAAGAATCAGTAGCTGTTGCGTTCAATTCACCGGAACTCTTCAAATGATTGGTCAATTTTTGAAATGACTATTTTAATGATTTGTCAGAAAAGCATCTATTTGAAGCAATGCACAACATTGAACTGAAGGTGCGAACAGATTAAAATTTTCAGAGGTGGTTTATGCTTGCGAATTGGTCAATATATATTGCATAATTCGTGTATGTGCCCCATGGTTTGACTTACATGAGCGCAGTCTCATTATTTGATTGCCACACTCTATGTATCCACTATTATTATCATATTATTATTATTACTGATATTCTCACATTGAAATTGGGACTGAAGAAAATGCAACAATTTTTGTTTTGATGGAGAAGATGGTATGCTTTGCAAATAGTCTGTATTTCATTAAGTTATTAGAAGGGGAAAAAAGATTTAGAATAACTTACACAGACTTCATATAAACCATATACATTATGTAATTGATATACTTAACATTGACCAATGTAATTAAATACTAGATTTGTAAAAAAAACAACAAAAAAAACAAACTATATATACTTATATATAATTTATACATTTCTTTACATTGACCAATATGTGTGTGTGTGTATGTATGTATGTGTGTGTGTATATTATATATATATATCATTCATGTATATGTATGTGTGTATGTATATATATATATATATATATATATATATATATGTATAATGTTTGTGTAATATATCACACAAAAAGTTCAATTCTTGGTCCTTGTTTTTTCTGAAGAAAAGAAAATTTATTTTATGATTTCTAAAGGAAAAAAATTGAATTTGTATTTTTCTTTTTGATTATTTTTCTTTTGAAATTGGATGATTTTTTTTTTTTTTTTTTACTTGCCATCATTGTCATTTGCTTCACTATTTTGATATTTTGTGAATGTACCCCCCATCCCTTTTTGTCTCTGTCTGTCTGTCTCTCTCTCTGGCTTCTTTTTCAGTTATTTTATCTTTATACTTGAAGCTCCACTTTCTACATAATTTTCTGTGTAAATAAAGAGATAGATGCTTACAATTTAGTGTTTGTTTTTTTTTCTCTTCTTTTGCAGTGTCTGTTTGTATTTATATCAGGACCGTAAATAAATTATGCATAAAATTGACTTGTTTCAGATGTTCCGATAGCCAAGTTACACTATTCATGCTTTTGTGTTATTGTTGCCTTTTTTAGAAACTCAAAAGGTAGTGTCTGTATTCCTCTGCATGCTACCTTGCTTAGATATTTTGATAGATTCACAATAGCTAAAGGACAGTATTAACCATTTCATCTAACATTGCATGTTACTTGTCTGTCTCTTCCACTGGAGCAGAGTATATGGCAATGAATCCTAAATCAGATCAAGAGAGTGTGTGTGTGTGTGTGTGTGTGTATATATGTATATATATATTGTTGCTCTTATTTAATAACAGCTTTAAGGCCCGTTCAGATCTGAGGTGAAGAATTAGCTTTCTGTGTAAATTATCTTTTTTTTTATGTTGTGTTGTACAAGATGTGATATATTAAAGAACATAACTTCAAATCTGAAGTGAAAAATGTTAACACCAGGCACCTCTGCTAGTGTGTGTGTATACATGTATGTATCTATATATATAATATATATCTATAATGTTCGTTGTGTGTATGTGAGATGATCTGACAGAATGTTGATGAAAGTGACAATTGGAAGATGAAGACGTAGAATTTGAGAAAAAAGCAGGTGTTACATCTCAAAAATCTTCATTATCACATGGGCATTATCAATGTATTTCAATGATTGCCAGCCATTTTCATCTGAGAAATTTGCAGCGGTGCAGAGAAAATTATATGCTGTTTACGTGTTTGAGACTAAGGAAAGAAATGGGGATATTTCTGTGCAGTGGGTTGTTGAGTGGGAGAGGGAGGTGTCTTTATCTCTGTAGGTGAGAATTTGGTCTGTAATAAGAGGGGTCTGTGAGAGAAGGGTTCAGAGGGTGTTTGTGTCCGTGTGTCAGGCTTGTCTTAGATGAGAAGGGGGCAGTGAGGGGAGTGATCCGGATGAAAATGGTCAGCTGTCAGGAGAAGTTAGCTGTAGGGTATTTTTTTTTTCAGAATGGAGAGGTGTCTAGCATTTAATGGATAGGTGTTGACATATGTGGATGTAGGGTGTGTTATTTTCAATCTTTTTGGTTGATGTTGGGTGAAACTTCTTTTTCTTTTCTTAAAGGGGTGGTATGTGTATGCTTATACTATTTTTTTTTTAATGGACTGTTGGGTGTTAGCCAATTACTTGTAGACTAATGTTTTAATCACATAATCACAACACATTACAACATTAACATACAAGAAATTGGCTAACACCCAACAGTCCATTCAAGAAATAGTATAAGCATGCCACATTTAGAACATTGTACTCTCTGGCTTTCTCCAAGTGCCTGTAATAATTGGTAACCTGGGAATTTCAAATCAAACTTTTTACCCAAAGGGGTAGATTGTTCTCATTCTGTGGTCCATGCAAGAGGACATCTCATATCAGAAACTAAGTTACCAAATACAAAATACAGCTGAAATATAACTATTCAGTAATCTGTACAAATCAGTGTACAATAAGAATAATTACAAGACGTTTAAATCTCAAAGGTTTTTATCGAAATATTTGTGAAATATAGTAGACTTTTCAGTTGTATGTTTAATTTCTCATTTGAGTTTTTATACTGTTATCTGGCACAAGGTTAACGCAAGATTGAGGGACGGACAAATCGTGTAGCGTGTCTCTCATATGACCCATTTGTTCTACAATTGTGTTGTACCATAGAAACTTGTCTATTTTATTCCTATCACTTCTTGATACATGTGAAAAAATTCAATGATATAATCTATTAAGAAATAGTGAATTGGTCTCAATTGAAGAGTCCATAGTTTCAAATAGTGGGTAGGAGTTATTTTTACCCCTGAGTATCGAAGAAAAAAACAAAAACAAAACAGGTTATACTGCTCATATATGTATATATCAACTTAGCATGAGTTGGTATCAGATTAGAAGATCTGAGGAGGATTGAACCTACCAATAATAGCCATCAAGATTAACTCACTGATCATTGCTAAACCATGTGTGTCCAGATGCATTTTTTCCCCCAAATTTATTAATATAGAAATTTTGTAAAAGACCATTAATAATTGGAGATCTGACGAGGATTGAACCCATTAAATTGCCAGTAGTTCTTGCTTGCTGGTCATTGCTATACAATATAATCGATTCGTTAATCCCAGTGGGGAAAAAAAATCACGGATAAACCTAAATTTAGATATTTTATATTTTTCATTTTTTTTTTGTTGAAGAAGAAAATATCAAATACGTAAACTGTGAAGAGTGCATAGTTTGAAAAGGTAGGTCGAAAATTTTTTTTTTTTTTCTTAGCAAAATTCTAACCCTTCCTTCGTGGAAGAGTCCAGTGTTACGACCGACTAACTAAAAAAAATCTCACTGTTCATTATTGATTAGATTTGCTAAGGATGTGTCGAAATATTAGCCAACAAATTAGCAGGTTTCATAGCTGAATAAAAAAAAAAACGTGAAGAAAAAATAAGGGGAGATTATTCTTGGTAAAGGGAAGCAATTATTAGCTGAGGTATCACATTTTCTCCCTCTGATGCAGTTAGGTCCGTATAATAAATAAAGTGATAAACAAGAACGTGCGAGTGGCGGCTGCTGCTTCTTCTAATGGATCTATTTGGTTTCCCCGGAATGCTGGAGGAAGGCTGGTCGGACTCTAGCAGCAGCAACAACAGCAATAGCAATACTATTCTCCGATGATTAAATCATCGCCCCTAAAAGCTTTTGTTGTGTTGACAAGCGCGGAAATGATCCATGTGCTAGCCACGTGCCCCCGCTCCTATGGCAAAGGTCATCAAAATGCCGAAATAGAAACAATACGGGGGCAGACCATCGCTAAAAGAAAACGGAATTGGTAAAACTAGTAGCTTCTGATCTTTAATTCTTATTGTCTTGTGTCAGTGCAAGAAGATCTGATACACGTACTGCAGGAGCCGAAAACCCGACCATAAAACACCCCCCACCACCTCTAAGAAAGAAAGGTCATTTAAAAATAGTAAAGTACTCCGTTTCTTTCCTTTCTTTCTTTCTTATTTTCTTTCACAAAACCTTAAACAACAGTGTGCTTTGTTTGTTTTGTTTTGTTCAGTTTTTTTTTTCTTAATCGGGTCGTCCCATTTTTCGCCGAACATTGATTTGATTGAGTTAAAATCTCTATTTCTCTCTGGAGGATTGTCATTATTTTTCCTTCAATTACCACAGCTGCTGCTAATTATTATGGAAACCTCAACAACAATTAAGAAAAAAAAGAAGCGAGCCCAGCTGATCAATCAAGGGACTTAAACTTTGCTGTGACAAACTCAAAGCTAAGTTCCTCGCCTCTGCTCCAGATTTACCTTGGAAAAAGGTAATTTCTCTTCTATGTTTAAAAAAAATTTTTTCTCTTTGTTCTGGCTTTATTTCTATATTATTAAAAAAAAATCAGAGCAATCTTTTCTTACTGTCCAACCAGAGAAATCTCGTATCTCCCGAACGGTTACAGTAATCTTCTTTTTAATGTTTAACAAACCCTTGAAGCAAAGATTTATTTTTAAGTGACAATGACAGTCTTTTTTACGCAATAAAATGATCAGTGTTTTCTCAATCGTCTGGTTCTTGAATAGCCTCTTGGAGAAGAGGAAACTAAAGAACCGTCTTCTTGAAGAAATAAAACAATAAAAAACGAGAAGTACTTTAGTTCCGAATAATTACCTCGCTCTATTCAATCCCACCAGGCTAGAGAGAGAGTTTCCCTTTCATTAAACACATTAGAACTATTTCTAATAATTCAATATGCATTATTTAATATTGTTTTTAAATTCTTTTATTCACTTATTATACTAATATCCATAATAAAAAAAAGAAGAAAAAGACAAACTTGAATAACCAACTCATGCAATTACTTATTTGTCCCACGATCCTGTCAAGCAAAATACATGCGTGTTTCTTTTATGGAAATACATTTATCTTTCTCTTTTGGGGATCTAAATAATCTTTCCCATTGTAAACTTTAATCGCACCACCAATAATTTATTCATGATGCAATTTCGCCGATTTCATCAATCATTAAAATCTCACGCACCCAGAGACTGTCGCATTTCATCAATGAAAACTTTATCCTATCTTTCCGGTCTTGTCTGAACTGTTTCGCAGATTCTTTTCTCAACATTTTACGATTTTCAAGATTGTTTTTGGTTTACTAATTCAAGTTTCCCTTTAAAAAGATATTCACAGGTTTGAAAAAAAATGTGTATACTCTTCATTTCTTATTTTATTTTCAATATTTTAATCAATGAAAAATCTATAAGCGTTACGATCGATGACGTGATGAAAACTCACTACTTTATGACTTAAAAGTAAGAAAAGGGCCGGAAAATGTTTATTCCTCCTTCATCTTCTTAGGCGAAATTACTAGTTGACTTTTATCGTACTACGTACTACTGTAACTTCAACTTATACTACCACCTCATGTACCGAAAAACCTTTTGCCCCATTTAAGATTGACGAAAGCGTAAAAAGTCGTTGGGGAGATTTTTTGTTTGAGTATAAAATTTGAAAGAAAGAAACGCGTAAGAAAACTAGAATCTAGGATACAAACCAATCTTGTAATTAAAAAAAAAAAAGGAAGGTATTTATCTCAGGCAGGACTGATGAGTTTAAAGAGGACACTGAGAGCTGAAAGTGAGAGAAGGAACTATTTATAGGTAGGTTTGCAATAAAAACGACCCTTTCCCTAACAGTTGATTAATTGCCAACTAAACTAATGCTGTTGAAAGTTTTAAAAAGTGAAAATGGCAAATATGAGATCAGCCAAAAAATCAATATTTGGCAGAGTCAAAGGAAAAAAATTAAAAAATCGAAATAATATCGAAACCTTAAACACTAGCATTCATCAAGTTATGAACGCCTGCAATGTTTCTACATTTCTCTAGGGTAACTATTATTGACGCTGATCTTGGATTATTTGCATTTCTAAATATTATTAAAACAAAACAATTAATACTTTTTAAAAAAATGCTGTTTGGCGAACTGGGTACTTAACGAAGCTGAACAAAATATATTTGTTCGTGAAGCTTGGTACAAGACACCCGAGCTCTCAGTGAGGATCGAACTCGTTATTAGTAATCTGCAAGATCAACTTGCTAATCAGTTTACTCCACGGCAAGATAGCCTTTTGTGCAGCTGGATAGATTAATTGTTGTTTAGGCGAAAAAAACTCTAATCAAAAAAATCAAATAGATTTCGTAATGTTTTCACTGAATTATTCAATTCATGGATCTTTTTTATAAGCCAGTTTTATGTGAAAATCTAAAAGTATTCCTCCAACTCGAATATTTTGTCCCCCCCCCTTTTAAAATTAAATTTACCGGACAAACTTTTTTGTTTTTAAAATGTGTTTTCATTAACATTATTTAAGCGTTACATTTTTTTTCTTGAATTCATATTGAAAACTTACTAGCCTTTCATTTTTAAACTGTAATCTCTGCTGTAATGATCTGATTTCTGTATGGTCGTTAGTGTAACACTGCAAAAAAAGGCACATTGTAGCAAGATAGTTTTTTCAGTGCAATAGTGTTATAATGGTTCAATTTGAAGAATGAAGCAATTTTCAGCAACTTAGTAATAATAGTGTAGGGTGTGTTTTTATGCTCTATATTATAAATATCCGATTTTCCAAGGGCGATAACTATGCATAGGCTCTTTGGAGCAAGATATAATCGTGCATCAACTTATATCCAACTTGCGTTCTAGTAGCGTGTGTGCAATTTGATCTGGGTGTAAGTCGATCATTATCGGGTGAAGTGAAATATACGCACTGCCCAAAATAAGGTTCACGACGTACATATTTACCTAAACCTCTATATTGTCTTCCTTACCATTCTGGAAAGAAAGGAGCAAATGTCATCCATTACATTTCTTTCACTGAGTCATTAGTTCAATCCAACAAGATGTCTGCTCTCATACTGCCTCCTTACTTTCTCTGTCAGGAGAACGAGAAACAAACGTAATGTTCTCTTTAGCAAGCTAAGAATAACATGATGGACATTTTCTTCACTCATAGAACTGCAATGACTGAAATTCCCGTCATTCGCAGTTAATAGGTTTTGAGCTCTTAAAGTTCATGTATCTGTGATCGGATGTAAGTTGGTGGAGTATAAGTCAATGACTGTATATCTATATTTTCATTTTTAATATTTAGTAATAGAAGGAAAAAAATAACTACTATTACACCTAATCCAGAGCAATGATGAAAACAGTTATTTTTTTTAGGCATCAAAAATTAAGATTATCAATCAAATTTTACGCTGAGATGTATAAAGGGTCTGGAATACTAGAAGATTGGACGAGATCGGATCAATAACTTCATAGCCTGACATGAAGTTATTCTCTGAATTCTGATCTGAAATTCTCTGTGTATAATGTTTGATCTATGAGATTTATTATTTACCGAATCAAATGCATTGGAAAGAAGAAGAAAAAGAAGATTATATTGAAAAATAAATGCTTTTTTTTAACATCAAGTTGTGGACCTATTGATATACTATCATGTGAGGGGTGTAAGTTTTTTTAGTGTAGTCCCTGAAAAGTAGTAGTTCTCTTTTACAGAGCTAGTAGTGATTCTTTATTTTTGCATCTCATATTCTAATGACTGTGTACCTGAATGACCTGAACATACCCCTAACCTTAGCTTTAACATGGTTGAATGAAAATGTCGGCAATATTTTGACCAAATATTGTTGCACAGATCTCATCAGTTTGTTATACCTTAAATTGTATCAAAATGAATTCATAATTACTACTTGGAATTCATTTTCATTGTATCATTGTCAATTGTTCTAAGATTAACAAATAATTGTTGCTTGTAATTCAGTACCACAGCCTCTGAAGTACGAGATGCAAAAATAAAGCAATACTATTAGATTTGTAGGAGGGACCGCATTTCTTTTAAGAAACTCAATACTCCACTGGCAACAAGGTAGATTATGCTGAAGGAACAAACTTGGATTTGAGAGGTTTTTATTAGTTTTTTTTTATTGTTATTTTATCTTTATCCAGGCTAAATATTAGATTTTAAAGGAGAGAGAGTAATGAAATATCCAATAAATTCAATTTTGTTAAAGTGGTGGTTGTAAAAAATTAGATGGATATAGAAATCGATTTTTTTTTTTTTTGGTTTAAAATAAATGCCAGATAAATTAATTCTTGAAAAAAAAAATTTTATGTTTTATTTTTTATTTCATTTCAACGTTAGAATAGTTTTGGTGGGTTGAAGTGAGTAGAGTGTCCAAATTGATTTTTTCATATCTGATCCTTTAAGTGCCTTGTCTGAAAAGACTGGTCCTTTTCTTCTTTTTTTTTCCCCCCTTAATTCTCAGTATTTGATTGATTTAATTTTAGAACTTCTTCAAAATAGAATCTTTTTTTTTTACTTAACCTAACAGACATAATTTTTTTTTCCTTTTACTTCGGCTCAGTGGTAGAACACAGCCACAAAATTTAAGGTTCTTCCCTTTATACCACACGTTGTCATTCATTGTAACTTTAACCTGGATTTTGATACAGATATTATCCATGTTTCTCAAATATATCATCAGTTGGTGTTTATTGTTATCAAAATTTTCACTGTAGATAATTTATATTGGGCAATCAGAGAAAAAATATTTGTACAAGTACTAACTGAAAATGAAATATTTTATCTATCCCTTATAATATGAAGTTAGTTTATTCAATAGTATTCATAATTACATTATGAATAACATGTATGTATAAAATTATATAATAATTATTAATAATAGTATTTGAAATTCAACTGAAATATATAATGAACACTGTGACTTTTTCTGTGTTTTTTTTTTTTGTTTCTCTGTCTGTAATTTCCACAGATACTACTTCTATCACCCACATACCAATTTACCATCAAGAATGTAATTATTTGGCTGCAATATGGATGGAGAAAAAGCTTTTTTTATCCAAAATAGATCTCTGGTGACCTTGAATGACCTATCCTACTGAATTTTACCTTACTGGCTCTACTGTTTGTGAGGTCAAAAACATTATTGTACTTCATAGCAAATCAATATTATGCTGGAAATTGCTTCATTTGGCTAGAAATAACTCGAAATGACCTTCAGTGGCCTCTGATGTAAAGATCAGATAGCCTATGTTACAACTCAATGTTCTGTGAATCCCTATGCCAAAATGAACAGGCTGCCATGATTTTACACTGGTTAGAGTTATACTGAATGATAAAGCTGGTTTGAAATTTGCCCAGATTATTCTTTCGAAAAAAATTGAAATCTTTGTGAACACAGTTTTCACTGCTGGTGATACCACCTTTGCAATTTCAAGGCTATATCAGTGGCACTAAGTGTCAAGATGATTGATGGATCGATTTTGTGCCAATTTTGTTTATACCGCCCCCTCAAATCAGAACCTCTGTGTGTGTGTATGTGTGTGTGTGTGTATATATATATATATATATATACATAGAGAGAGAGAGAGAGAGAAAAAAGTTATACTGTTGAAGGTTAAGACAGAGCTGGAGTGGATGGGGTGTCCTTGGAGTTGCTTTGAAAATTTTTATAGTTTTTAGTGTAATATCCACATGTTTTCATGATTCTCAAGGTTTTTTTGTGGCCTTGTGAGGTGTAATACACACTTAATTTTTTTTCTAACAAAAGCATTTCATAGAAATTCAACATTTTCAAGGGTAATAACCACTGGTATACAATGTTGCAAAATAATTTCTATATCCTTAACTTTATTATTGAATCACTGTAGCCCCACAAATGGCCTGATCAACCAACCAGCCAAGTGGGCTACATCTTCTTCTCTCTTTGAGTGCGAGAACGTGTGTCTCTGGGTTTGGGATCTCAGTGATCATTTTGAGAAGAACAGAGCATAAATCTTGTGCAGGTATTCTTTCAGATAATTTTGGATAAAAGATCTATTTTTTTTAGATAATTTTAGATGATTAGTTCTGGTAAATGTGTGGGTCATGGTGATTCACTAATGCCAGATATGGCTGTATTAGTTATCATTCCTCCTAATAGTTCTTGAAATGTTTTTTATTTCAAGGTTATTCACCCTTGGGATTATCCTTGAGATTTCCCTGACAACTAAAAATCAAAACTATACTGAAGCTACTTATCATGTCACCGTTTGCTACTGTTGCCTTAGTAACATAGCAATAATTGTCATAATAAGCAAATTTGACTCCACTTTCTATTGATTTATGGATTATTTTGCAGTCTCATCTCTCTTTCTCCCTATTAGGAGATCCAGGGTTGAAAAGATGATTTCTTGAGGGAGAGATTTGTTTTCCATCACTCATTCTATAGAAGAGAGATTATGATATTGCAAAAAGGAGGTTTCGTTAGTTGAATTTGTAGTAGAAGAAATTCACTGGAAAAGTAATGAATTAAAAAAAAAAAAAATGTTGCTATCTTTCATCTTATTGAATAACCTTCTTTGCTTCTTTAGATTGAGTGAAATAAACATAAGGAGATTAAGTGGTGTTGGCATAGCAGATGCCAACATTTCTTTGGTATCGGCTCTCGAAACAGGTTCCATCACAGTTTCAAACTAGAAAGCACTGAGAATGCATGCCAATGACGTTGGCTAACTAAAATCTGAATGAAAATCAGAACATATATATATATATAATATGAACTGTAGAGAGTGAGATGGACTCAGGAGTAAAGTGTTTTGAAGTTGAGTTTATTTATCCGTAAAGGTTTTTTTCTTCATGGTCTAGACATGTTTCAGGATATATATATATATATATATATATATATATATATATATATATATATATATATATATGAATGATGCTGTGTGTGTTTGATTTCCTATATTTTGAATTATTGTCTTGATGTATGAAAAATATGTCTTAATCAAAAAAATAATCCTGGATCCAAACCCAAAATTTAATCAATCCCCTTAACCCTAGGCCCATGAAATGACATTGAAATTCATCGAAAACCTTTAGAGATATTTTGTGGTCAAGCAGACTAACATGAGTAAATACCTGTACCTCTTCCAACTTCAGTAGTAAAATAGAGAGAAAAATAATTGGTTCATACAACCACTTATATCGAGCAGCTTACTTACTGTTGCGGCACAGTCTAATAAATATTCATTTTGTGCTTCATCTCCTTCCAGATTCACCTTGAAGCCAAAAGTAGCTGAAGAATATTATTAGAATGATTATTTCTTCTTGCAGTATGGTCTGATTGAAATTTTGAATTAATCTAAAATTATTTGTATCTATTTTTTGAGGCAACACATTAAGAGTACTGTATATGCTGGCTTATAAGAGGTATATCTTATCTGAAAAAAAAAAGCCCAGACAATGCACGTGTTATACTGTGTCCTATGCACTAGTATTATGATTAAAGGGGCCGCCTACTGGAGACAACGAGATAATCTTGATTGTTTTATTGCTCATATAAGAGTAGAAACTGTCTTCGCTTCATCTTGATAAACACGTAGCTAATAGCAAGTCAGTCACATTTTTCCATACTTGGGCGATATCGTGCCTGAAGAATATTGTGTGTGTGTGTGTTGTTTTATCTTTGCTTCTTTATGAATATTTTTCAGTTTTTCTGCTGATAACATTGATTTCAATCAAACTCTTGTTTGTAGAGGAGTTTTTCAAGTTTTGAGTGTTTGTTCGCTAAGATGAATCATTAGAAATTTAAATCAAGTTTAATCTTGACTTTCTTACACACATACACACACATATATATATACATGTGTGTGTATATATATATATATATATATACACACTTCAATAAGTCTTCAGCCTGATGATGAAAAATAGCATTTATTTTGAACAACAAATATTTTCCAACATGATCTTCCTTGTTAATGCACTTGATTAAGTGAATATCAATCAAATAGATCAAACATCATGAAGTGAAAATTTCATATGATTATTCAGCTAATAACTATGTGTCAGATTACCAATTTATTGATCCACCCTCATATTTATGCACGTATGAAATTTAACGTTCATTCATTTCCCGAGAACTTATGGACAAAACAACAGTTGTACCATTATGAATTTTTGACTGGTATTTCTGTCATCTTAATTTTAGTTGTTGAACGTTGCAACTACTAAGACCTTCTGCCTATGACCATTAATAAACAGCATTGATCAGAAATAAGGAATAAAATCTTGTTGAAACTAAAATTTGCATCCCTTTTGCCTTGGTGGGCCTGTTTTTCAGTAACAGCTGCTATATTGCTTGAGCTAGAGGGGCTTCACAGTTGGCAGAAAATCAAATCTACCTTATGAACTTACCTTTGATCGCCATTGCCATATTTGGTGTTATTGTTTTTATATACTGTAGTAGTATTAACTATAGTAGTAGTATTATCTTGAACTTTCATTAAATGAAGCATTGTCAGCTATTATCAATTTTTTATGTATTTATCAATGGCCATAGACTGGAGGGCTGAGTAGTACTACGATGAAAGAAATATTGATCAAAAATTAATAATGGTTGACAGTGCTTCTTCTAGTAGAAACCATCATATATATATATATTGAGAGTTTTGTTCGTCACACTTATTGTATCAGTCATCAGACCCTCTCCCTTACTATCCTCTTATTAAACTACCTAACATTATTTCCTCCTTTGTCTTTTCCTGCCCTCTTTTTAAACTACCTAACTTTCTTTCCTCCCTACCTTGTTATCAAAGTTGAAAACTTTTTTCTCCCTTTCCCTGTCTGTCACACTTATAGTATCTGTAGCAACCATCAGCCAGGCCTTTCGTTGTAAACGTATGATAAATCCACCAGTGAAGTGATTGTTATGGACTAGTTGAAGATAATATTACTAACACTAACACTTGTACCTATTCTCCTTGAAATCATTATCCTCTCTATAACATCCATATCTTTTCGATCCATAAATGTATCCTGATTTGCCTTGGAACTCAAATTGCCTTTGAGTAATTTTATAAAAAATCACCCTATTCTCCTGAAAAAAAATCACAGGGACTCCTATACCAAACTTGGATCTGTATCCCTGTTAATTTTGAAATTAAAAATCTTTGAAATTTTACTCAATTTCAAGCATTTTGTTGAATGAGCCTTTTTGTCCAACCTCTGTCCCTTACCACTCCTTTGATACAGCATGTCCTGCTTTGAAACTTTGCGATTTGAGCTAACCTTTTTTTATTAAGTTTGAAAATGATCAGGTGTATCTTATATACTTTCCATCCTGCAAGGCTTTGAAAAAGTTTCATTATGGTTGAGCATAGCATATTTTTCTGTTTATATCAATGAGAAATGAATGGTTTGAAATTTGCATTTGAGTCACAGACAAAATCTTTATTCCTTTACAAGACTTGCTAATCCCTTCGGATTAGTCAGGCATAAGTGAACCTAGTGGCTGCTGAGGGACTTGTGGCCACTAAAGGGTCCCCAAAAGGTCCTGTGGGTCCCAAGTCAGATTCTGCTTAGAGCCTCAGAATGGCTCGGGCCGGTTCGGGGATTAGTGTTAATAAATCGAAGAGGCTTAAGAGAGATAACTTTTAACAGATGATATGTTTGTATATTTTCATCTGTAATGCTCGATAATATTTTGATAAATTTTTACATCTTCATTTCCTAATTTTTGTTTTAATATTTATTTTCTTAGAGTATCATTTTGATATTTTCAGCAGATTTTAAAAAAAAACAAACAAACTTTACCTTCAAATTTTATCAAAGAGAAATTCCTGCAGGAAAACTTTTTGCCGAAAAAAAAAAATAAATGTATATGTGTGTATATAAATATAAAGATAGAGGAGCATATTCATATAAGTGGGTATCTGCAGTACAAATATATACATAAGCCACTTTTCTTAGATACAAAAACATTAAAAAATTTGTACAATTTTTACACCCAATCATGCTGTAAGTTTAAGGCATGTCTCATTTAGTATTGTGTATGTTATCAGTGCTTGTGTTTGAGAGTACTTACATGTAATTTGGGGGGTGGCTGCTAGACTGATAGGCCCTTGACTTTTGTACTTAATCTGCATATCGCTGCTGCTGCTGGATTGACTCCGGATTATCTTTTTCTAATCCACCTTGAAATTGTTTGGGCCAAGATTTGAAGGTGTGGAGATATTGTCAAGCTGAACGATTGAGACTGAGTTTGTGGTGTCGTAAACCCCTTAGGATATTCAGATGCCATCCACTTTTTACGATGTGATCTTGGATCTAAGAGGGAGACATTATGTTTGATCAGAGCTTGGATCAAATCCTGGAAAGGATCATTCCACAGGTGATGTGTGGGTTGCTTTGCCTCTGACTATTATGGGATTGATTTTGCAAGGGTTCGGGTGTTGGATTGTTGTCTGTTATTTCATTGTTTAATTATGTGATTCAGTGTTTACATCTGTTATCAGAGGAGGACTGAGATTTTTTTCTATCACCTGGGCCTCTATATAAGTAATATATGTATGTATGACTTGTATCTGTATCTTTGCCTATATTTTTTTGTGTGTGTGTGTATATATATATATATATATATATATATATACTGACATACATGAAGGTGGATCAATAAATCTGTTGCTTGACTTATAGTTATTAGTTGAATTTTGATCTGAAATTTTCACTGTATGTTTAATTTTGTGCGTTGAGAAGGATGATCATATTTAAAAATTAATATTTATGCAAAATTAATGCTGTTTTCCATCTTAAGACTCAGGACTTATTATTACCTACGTACATAATGTGTGTGTATGTATATATGTGCAATGTCTTTAATAAATCATAACATTATCTACTAATATATCATTTTGTTTTCTCTCTCTCATGCACATACATAATGTGTGTGTGTGTGTGTGTAACATCTTTAATGAATCGTATAAAATCATCTAATAATATGTACACTCTCTTTCATACATATATATATATATATATATCTTAAAATTATTTGGATATTGTATTAACATTGGTTATTATCTGTTTGTTTTTCAAATTGTTTCCAAATCAAGTTATCATCTTCCTTCTAAGTGAAAAAAAAATGCTATGAAATAATTTGCAAAGATTATATTTGATCAGCCCTCTCTTAGATAAGAAATATTTACAATTCAAGACACTTGTCCCTGTTCCAAGCCATCACAACTTCCATTGACCCAAATCTTTCTACTATTTACTGACTCTTAAAGGGGTTAAAATTCGTAAATTTCAAGTTCATAGCCTGAGATATTTATTGGTTATTCATTAGTTATGTTTCTGAATGCAGTGAAAAATTCTGACTCTTCCCACCATCCATTCATACAAAATACATGGATATAAAAAAAAATTCATGTAAATATAAGTTACATTACCAAATTAAAAAAATATTAGTAAGTATAAAAATTTGCTTGGTCATATGTGTGTATAAGAACTGATTGAGTTCAAGACAGCATATAAATTATACTTGTGTAATAAAAAACATAGATACTATGTAAATATCATAAATACATATTACTGTTCATTGCACCTGTGTTATTATTTTTTTAAAAACATTTTATGAAATGATATTTTACTAAGAAACCCCCCGATGATTGTGGAATGAGTAAAATTTTGAAAGTGGGAAGTGCTACATCGTATGACAGCAATTTAAAAAAATCATGAAAAACTTCTGAATTTTTGGATTGAAAAAAGATACAAAATAAATTTAAAATTGATAAATAAATAATTCAATTAAATTATTATTTAAGAAAAAAAAAATGAAAATGAATGCATGTACAACATCTGCTTATACATCTGGTTAGAATCCAAGGAGGCCATTCAATTTGGAAAATAAAAAAGATGATTATCACCCAACTTAAAGAAAGAAAAGTTGATGTCACTGTACAGGATTTACAGTTGTCTCGTTCAACTATCTCCACTTCATTTATCATTATTTTTTTTTTATGTATCTTTTATTTAAAAAAAATGATTTATGTATTTGTTTCTGATTTTATTTGAAAAAATTTGTAGGGCAATAAGAGTAGTGTTGCCAATTTAGATATTTTTTGTTTTGTTTTTTGAATTTATGACTCCAGTGTTGACAATATTTAAATGGGGTTTAAATTTTGTTTTTTTGTTTTTTTTTGTTTATGATTTGAAGCCCAGGGTTGCGTATTTAGAAGTTGTTTTTTTTTTTTTAATAGATTTTAAAGAGTGACTTCTAGAGTAAAAGTTACACTGCGCTAGCTTTTTTTTATTGTAAAGCATACTATACGAACACTTCAGCAAGAAAATTTGTCTGATTTATGACCATTTTGAGATACAACCAGCTAGTTGGAATGGAACCCAGTTGTAAATTGGAGGGTACCTGTATCTGCCAGTCTATAAGAAGCATGATTTACAAAGGCATTTTGGGTTCAACTGCTCACTACAACTCATCTAAGCCTCACAGACATGGACGTCTGCTGACCCTTTTACTGGATGATCATGTGTTTTGGGAAGAGGCAAAACGGTATATTTGGAACATATCTTGGAGGTAACTCTGTTACTAGTGAATAGTAATAGTCTTTTTATATCAAGTTGGGCAACCATAAAACAGTTGCACTGCACCATTAACCTTTATAGACTATAAAGTTCCAATTTTCAAATTCCCTCACCCTTGGTGAGAAGGTGTGATCAGGGGCTAGGATGTCCCATTTGATACCTGTCCCCCCGCCCAACTTACACCCATGCTCATAGCTATCAATTTTCAGCTTTTGAGAAGGCTCCTTTGCATAGTTTTTATTTTATTATATTTGGAATATGCATCTTATATGCATGCAAATCTTATATATGGTTAGCTTTTTTAAAATTTTTTTCCGAAATTTCTACATATGTATTTTCCTGAAAAATTTTCTTCATTAGCTTCATTATTACTGGCATTCAAGAATCCTGGAAAAAATATGGGCACTGCCAAAAAGTTTGAAAAAGACATACTTGCAATATCAAATCAAGAAAAAAACAATATACTCTCCGTTGATTGTGTTAACCAGAATAGTTTTTCTGGTCTATCTTCATGATTAGCTCACTCAATATAAAACGGTATGTTTTCTCTTACCTATAACAGTTGTATTTTGTTTCCTGATGTATCAAAGGAGATGAGTGTTGCTTATCTTTATTTTCATGGTGATTATTTTTTTTAATTATTGAATTTTGATTTAATTTGTTCTAATTTCTAAAACATATTTTGATGGCTGTAAAATTCTGATTTTTCTTAATGCACCCACGAATGTCTGCAAATAGATTCAACTTGACAGTATTATTAACATCAGCATCAACATTCACATTTTCCATGGGTCTTTTTTTCACGATGTAAAAAAAAAATATTTGTAAATAGAAAATATCTACATATTTAGTAATATACAAGGGTTGGGTTAGAAAACTGGCTTTGTAAGTACTTAGGCACTGTAGATACATAAAATATCCTAACAAAAATACATTATAAATATTAAATTCATAATATGGATTGCGTCAACAACCTTTGGGAAAAATAAGTCTATTTGGTTTTCCTTAAGTAGCAAGATGGATGGTGTAAAAACAACAATTTTTTTTACCTATTGTACAAATAGAAAAATGAAAGGAAACAATGCAGGTCACAAGCAACTTGAATACAAACATATCTATTTAATAAATAAATGAAAAGAAACAACAGGCATAGTAAGTTAATGTTAACTATTCAAATATTGAGTATGTTTGAATTTACCTATGGTTGGTGTCACTCAGGGCAGTAACTCATCTATGTGTCTCTCTCTCCCACTCCTTCCAGAACTTGCTCTCTTCCCAGGATATCTAGAATCTTGGTGATCATTTGTACTGATACTATTCATTATTCATCAGGATTCTCCCATATTATTGAATGTGATAGCATAAGCCTAAAAATTCATTTTGAATTTCTGGAGATATTGTCCGGACTTACAGATGTTTTGTTAAAAAAAGAATTACCTAGGGACTATATGAAAATTTTTTTTTTGTATTTGTCTTGGAGTCACCTTCTCTGATGGTGTCAGCTGGGATGGGTTACCCCTCTGCACCTCGCCTGGACTGCCACTGCCTTGACATGTTGAACATTCCACTTCCATACATAGAAATATGAGCCATAACTTTACCCTGGTGTAGAAATTTTAATTCTAGCTATTTTTGCTAAAATTTAAGTATAGCTATTTATGCCAAATTTAAACTGATCATCAGAGATTGTAATAAATTCAGTTATGTGTGAAAAGGCATATAATACTATAGATACAATATTATTTCATGAAAATAGTATTTTACTACAATGAATTTTTTTTTTTTTTTGACAGCACTAATTTTGTTGTTCAAAAAATTCATTTGAAGCAATATAATTTTTTACACTCCTATTGCTGGACTTTCCATTCCCGATAATGATTCTTGTAGTGATTAAAATTCTGTCTTACTAGACTAAGTACTTGTTATGTTTATGATGATTGCAGCCACTCAAGTCATCGACCGAGTATGGCCGCTCCTAGGAGAGCTCACTATCATGTATTCTCCAGGGAGCACCGTGGGTTTTTAGAGAGGACTGGGTGGACAGTCTATTCAGATCTTGGCATTATATTCTGTTAATTGGTAGCTGAGCATGGGCTGAGATGGTCACAGAACAATCTTGTTGCTGCATATGGTCAACTTTTCAGAATGCGTAGGAGAATGCATGTCTGGACCTGTTAAAATTGTCCAGATATTTATGATCTAGCACTTCTGGCCATTATTAACTAGATTCTATTCATTTTTTAAATATTTTTAAACTCGGTGTTCGCAATTTATGTATTATCATGACATCACACTTTAATTACTAATTTTGTATTAGTTATACACCAATTACTAATTTCATATATTCATCACATTTACTGAAAGCATGTACCTATGTATATCTGTTTTATCTTGTTTATAATCCTGGTTTATTTTATTGCATTCAAATATGTTTAATGTATTTTTGTTATTTTTATTGTTATTACTATTCATACTATTGGGAAGTTGGGGCCCTTCAGACCAGTAAGACGGTCTATCAAAGAGAAGGTTATTCAGACAGTGAAGAGAACAGGTTGGAGGTTGCTATTACTGGTCATAAGTCCAGGTAAAAGAGGAGGGTTTGGTGCAGGGCGGGGCAAGCAACACCGCCCTGTAAGAACCTACTAGCTATTGAAACTATAGCAGAGTGGTTGCAGCTCTCTGTTCTTCAAGGAGTCTACATGAATAAACAATCAGGTGAAAGCTGAAGACTTACTCAGGATTTAATATAGATCTTTGGAATTAATGGATCTCCGGTCTAAGATGGAACTGCCTGAATATAACAAGATCTGTTCCAGCTTTATGTTGTCTGCAAGTCTTGTGGAGTGGAAACCAAGGAGAGAGACACTGATAATGATTGAGGGCTATTATATTGAATGAAATATAACTCTGAGGTAGTTACGCATCTTTAAAGATAGAAGAAGAACACCCCCACCCAGATATTTGAATGAAGTCTTTTGTATAACAACTCAGACTGTTCTTGTTGATAAGAAGAAGAGCTTCGACCTAGATTATACTTCCTGGATCAACTGTCACCAAATGATAACAATTGGAAAAAGTAACCAGCACTCAAAAGAAAACTATTTTCTTTCACTTGTTATCTCTTCTTGATCGTTGGTTCTATTTTCGTTAATACAAAGCTGTTACAATGCTCTAACTTGGATAATAAAACAATCTCCAGTCCAATTTGCAACTTGATAATAATAGTGTGGCATTTGCATTTTTGCTCAACCCAATAATAATGATTCGATTTTTGTATGTTCAATACAAAACTGTGTAGTGTTATTCTTTTTTTTCTTTTATATATTTAGGTGTATATTATATTCATTAGATATTCTGTTTAACTTATTTGATTTGTATGAAAATGAAACTGTTTTAAACATGCTATGAAGACTTTTTATATTCATCATTTTTTTTATGAAAAAAAAACCGGTACAGGAGTTACAACAATATACTAGACAGGGAATAGGTTGAATCAGTGGTTCCAAACCACTGGGTCACGGACTAGTTCTGGGCCCTGGGGCATGTGCCAATAGATGGAAACAATAAGAATTATATCAATATTCTTCTATTTTCTCTGTAAGATAGAAAATTAATTTCCTTTGATCATTGATCAATAGAATATTGTCAATAATAAACTGGTTCATGGTGCAAAAAAAGGTTGCTGAACTACTGGTTAAAGGAATTTCTCAACTCATACAGGAACAATTTTGTAATGATGACAGTGTAATTACTCTGTGAACAAATCTAGGGTGGATCGGCAGTTTTGCCCGGTACCCTTCACTCCTCCGGTAGCTTCACTGCTGCTTTTTCTTTAAATCTTGACTGAGGTAATCCCAAAGTGACCTGCTTATTGTAATGTAGTACCACCCACTGGATCGTGTCGAATGAGAACTGCTTTCGAAATCAACACTTTCCTGTTGTTGGGTATGAGTTTAAATTTCATTGAAGATAACACAGAAAATTGGGGAATCCGAATTAAACCACAAATATTGAACTAAACAATATCGGAAGAGACTGATGATAAATACTTTCAATTCATTCTGATATTGAAATTATGTAGTTAATTCTTAGTGGGTTTCTATTTTCAAAAAGTGGCAGACAAATTCAAGGTGAATGTCAGTAGATTAGAAAGAATTATCACTGTAACTAATTACAGGTGTACATTGATTAGGGCAGTTAATTCATTGGAAAATTTTCCATGTTTTTCAAAATTGTACTGTTCAGGGTCTTATTATAATTCAACGTGTTTTTTTTAAAACTTGTACTTAGTCACATTAGTTTGTATGGTAATAATATAACTGTACTACATCAAAATCTATACTAATCAAAACTGCACTGCTCAGGATATCACTGTAGTAGGCTTTGACAGCCGGAAAAAATTAATTATTCCCATTGGTTGAAGTTGGTCACATGGCCTCATATTGTGTGTAATGCCAGACATTACATTTAACATTGACATTTAAGGAGATTAAAGTTTCTCTTCTAGTTTGATACCTGAGGTGAGAATGATGGTGATGAAATAAAATAAAAACTAGCATTCCCTGGGAAATAATGAATCACCACCACCCATCCAGTTCATCGGGTTTTTGACACTCCGACTGGAATTAGAATTCCACCAAGGATGTTAATTGGATATTATAATTCAGTTTATAAGTATATCATTGATTTAAATTTCACCTGTGGTATTGATTAGATATGTATCATCAATGTTTATGTAGAAAGTTTTGGCACGGGCAGAATTATATATGTACAGTCCAGTAGTATTGTTAACTGATTAGTGTACAGTGATGATCAGTAGATCACTGTTAGAGGGTGATTAAAAAAAATACCATGAACATGAATCGAGAATGCAAAAGAAAGGATTAATATAGCTTGAAATTTCAGTGTAAATTAACCCCCCCAAAAAAACAAACAAAAAAATTTATGGTGGGTGGGGGGATATTTGGAGGAAATTTTGTAGAAGAGTGAGTAACAAGGTAAGGAAGATGTGAAATTTTGGGGTGGATACAGGATTTTTTTCCAATATTTTTCCATTACTATCTTTTATTTTTTTTTTTAGTTACATTTTCATAACTGCCCATCCGATATCCCCAATTCTATGAAATCTATGTACAATTATCTCCCTTACATCATAGTTACATGTCCAAAAACACTTAATGTCACCATAATTTCATGTCTATTTACTCGATATCTCTAAAAGTTCTCTATGAAGTTCTATGATATTTTGTGGAAGTATGGACAATACAGAAGAACCACGCAATATCACCAAAATTTTGTGCCTGTCCAAACAGTTTTCCTGAAAGCCCCGAATGGATTTCAATTAAATTTTGTGTAAGATTGGGGAATGAGGTAAGGAAGAGGTTGTAACATTTGGGGACAGATTCAGGAATCTTTTTTTTGATTGAGAGATATTTTCCCTTTTAAGATAAAAATCACATTCATGACTGTGTACATTCATGACTGTCCACGCAATATCTCCAAAAGTTATCAGTGGATTTCAATATTATTTCGTGGAAGGGAGGACAATAGGCTTGAGAAAAACTGATTAAATTTTGAGACAGATCCATATCCCCTTGACAACGGTGTTGACAGAAGTATGCTTTCCAGTTTTGTTGTTTTTCATAATTAGTGATATATTCACTGTGCAAATGTAACTATCTTTTAATGTGTTTCTGTTAAATGTTTTTTTTTTTTCTTGTTTGTGGAAATGTTCTAGTAATATTCTGCCTATATTTATTTTGACCTTTTTGTTGTACGGAGCGATGAACCATAAGGTGTCTCTTTTTCTACGTCTTTTTTTTTTTCTGAATGGGGTGAGTGTTAATTTTGTTGAAAATCCGCAAATTTTCTGTCCTTTTTCATATTCTTTTCTCGAGTTGTTGATAGTTTCATTTGATAAGTTTTCAAATAGTCTGCGGCTGATGGATTGTGGGATTTGTTTAATCATGGGTGGTGGGTGATTGGACATGGTTAGTTTGTATATTCATTCATTCTCTTTTTTTTTCTTTCAAATGGTTGGTTATTTCTTTTTAGGAGGTTGAATGTTATATCTAGGAGATCTATACTTCTCTTAGTCAGCTATTGATGTTGGTTTTAAATCGTATTTGTTTGAAGGTTTTCATGGTGTTTTTCCTCATTCTATCAGTTCTTGCTGCATTGCAGTTTTTTAGGACTATTAATCTTGTATCCCTCTACAAACCAGTGTCTTTTTGGCTAGGGTTGCTTGTATATATAGTTTGCATTCTTCTGATCTATCAAATCTTCCCATTATGTCAAAGTTTTTGTTTGTATCATTTTTTACCCTTGGTGTATTTTTCTGTATCAAATGAAATGAGTTGGTTATTTTAATGTGTTCCTTGGCTGGAGAGATAGCTTTATCTAATATGACTTTTGTAATAGATGGATAGAAGTCTTTAATGTATAGTTGCATGAATGTACAGTTTTTTTTTTTTTCTGTCCTTAATGATGCAGAACCCATCTTTTGCTGCTCTTGTGATTTTCAATTGGTTTAGCTCCAAAGTGGTTCTTTGACTAAAGTTGATTTCTCAATGAGTTCTTGAGTATTTTTTTGTTAATTTTTCCTAGTTTGTTTTCTGTGGGTTTTATTAGTCTGTATGTTGGACTTGTTTTGAAGTTTTCATTTCGATCTTATGATGTTATGAAGGCTTGTGATTTTGCTAGGCAGTTCATTCTTCCATCTAGGCCGAGTTTTTTAGCAATTTCTTCTGCTTCTTGGTCAATTTCATGTTTTATACTTTTATGGTATTTTTTTTGTTTTTTTTTTGTATGTTTTAGTGATGTTTTCTTTGAGGTTTTGTGGTCTTTTGGGTTTTCATTTTGTATATATTTCTAGTTTTGTAGGCAGTTGAAATGTTTGAGTGTTGATTATATTCATACATATTTTGTACATAACACTTTTCAAGCACACAAATATTACACTTTGATCCAGGCAGAGTGCTGGGAAGCTGACACTTGATCCTAAGTAGGCCACTCAGGCATTCTGATCTTAGGCAGAAGTGTTGATCCATATAAAAATATTATCATCATTTTTAAGGGGTACTATGCTAGTTGTTTATTAAAATCCTACCCTTGATGTCATGAGTTACATAAACAGATAGAAACAGTAATGATAATGATAAAAGCCGTGATGATAATAATAATAGCAGAAGCAATAATAACAATAGTAGTAGAAATAATAGCAGCAGCAGCAATGATGATAATAATAATAATAATAATAATCATAGCAGCAGCAGAAACAATAATGATAGCAGCAATAATAATAATGATGATAATAATAATAATAATAATGATAACAGCAGCAACCAAACAAGTATGATTGATAAATCTGCTTCACAGATTTTTTTTTATTGAATCTGATTCCAGGATAATGGGATAGGCAAATAATTGACTGTCAGTAAATATTTACCTGCGATATAAAGGTCAGTTTCAATGTATAGATTTCTTCATTAACAAGGTGACACATAATGCCTGGGAAGGGCTTAATGGTGTGTAAATTGTAGGTTGTTATACATGAAATATTGGCTTTTGAGACCAAGATAAAGGATAATATAAATGATGAAAAACGGTTAAGAATCAATCAAAATATGACCCATTTGAAGCTATAACTTTTTTCCAACAATCCTCTGATGATGATATGCCCTCTCTATAAAATTCTGTGCTAAATGGTTACAAATTCAGTGATAGCACAAATCATGGCTTCTATTATTGAAGCTATGAAATTCCAAATGCTCAAAAAGAGGATACACTGTAGGAGAAATGTCAGGTGATTATGAAAGATGTTGCAAAACATCAAGATATCCCCATTCTCTAAGCTCAGACACTGCACCATTTGGGATTATCCATCGAACAAAGCGCCCCTTATGTACATTGTATATCTTCAAAGCCTGAGGACTGTTAGAAATCTAAATTAAAAGAATATCAAATATGAATTGAATGGTTAAATGTATTACACTGATATAAATAACATTGTTTATCAATATAAATGTAACAGATACAGGTGTATTAATCAAACACAGAAAGTACTGTACTTACCAAGAATTTTGAAGTTCTACTTCTGTTGATGTTGTGTCTTTTGGGACACAGACACAATGATAAAAATTGAAAATGCAGAGCTGGAGAAAGTGGACCACTACATCTATTTATCAAGTCTCCATGAAGTCATCAAAAGAAGAAATCAAGCGAAGAATCACACTAGGTAGGCAAACTTTTGGTTGAACAAGCTCGACTTTTAAGAAAATCCCACTAGTCCTAAGAGGAAGGATATACAACCAATCTATCCAACCGATAGTCACATGTGGAGCTGAAACATGGAACCTAATCAAAAGATTGCATGGCTCTCAGTTTGAGGATCAATGTGCACATGAGACTCATGCTCAACTTCACATGGAGAGATCATAAGACAGCACAGTATCTTAGAGAAAAGACAAGAGTCTGAGACATCATAGAAACTGTTAGAAAACTTAAAAGGCAATGGGCTAGACATATTGCAAGAATACCAGACAACCACTGGACATCACAACTCACAACATGGATCCCTAGAGATCAGGTGTAATGCTCTGGCCAACAGAAAGTAAGATGGCATGATGAGGTCGATAAATTCAGAGAGTACGACAAATCTTGGATGTCCAACAACAGACACTAACAGACTGATGATGATGTCTACTCTCAATGTGACAAATCATATGGTATTTCTCCAACTATAGAATTAATCAGAAAGGTCTGGAAGACAAAGATTCTCAGGACTACTGGTTGCTTCACAATTGTTACTTGCATCATAGATTTGAAGTATTTAAGGGTGAACATCTTGAGTCATTTGAAGTTGAAGGATTTGTAGATGCTAGGGTACAGCTTTGAAACTTGTTATTCTCGGTTATCTTCTTAAAGATGTTGTTGAAGTGTGTTTGTTTCATGTACTTTAACCTTTTTGAGAGCTATGATAAATTCAAGTGTTTATTCATAATTTTGTTTGTATTGAAAGTGGTACTGTAACATCAATTGGCAGAAAATCAATGATGTATCTGTGTTTATACAATGTTTTAGATCATTATTGATTTTTATGACCATCTACCTTCATCTTAATCGTTGTAGCTTTTTATCACAAATGTACTCTGGCTGGGGTACTCTTCAGCAGTTTACTCACATGAAAGTAAATAGTAGCAAAAACGAATGGTAATGATTCATAATACTTAATCTATTAGAATGAATAAAAATAAAATTAGATTGAACTGAACTACCAGTCCATAACCAACATGGCACAGAAGAGATTGTGGATAGGGAGCGAGTTTTAGGGTTTGATTTCTGTTTATTTACTCTCTGATAATGTGTACCAAGCTTGAGTTTCGTTGCAATAAAAAGCAACAGCTATTAAGATGAAAGTAAATAGTTGCAAAACCTAATAGTAATCGTTTATTATACCTCATTCACTAAAATGAATAGAAGTAAAAATAAAATAGGATGTTTCAAATTGTACTATGCAAAATACTGAATTAAAAAATACACTTCTTTCCTTCAAGAAAATTATATAAATATCATGTAAATTATATAATATGTTTATCTTCACATTATGTGTTTAATTTTTTAAAATTTCATTTCTTTATGTATATTCTTTTTTTTTTTTTTTTTTTTTTTCAACATTTGGGCTAGTTGAAAAAAGAAATGATGTTTTGCATCAAGTTGTTATTGCTTTGATAAATACCCAGAGATATCGGCCACCAGTCTATTGATCTAACCATTGAATTCTCTCTGAAAAATAATTACAATGTAAACAAGATGAAAGTACAATGTTTTTTCATGTAACAACATTGGTTCAGATTTTCAATAACAAAGTGATTGCTTTTCCTCTTCCTTGAATGATCTGTTTAATTAATAAATAGAGAGGATAAATTAAAACTCATTGTGTAAGTGAGCATGTGCATGCATACAAAGCTTTCAGTGTCTCCATCTCTCTCTCTCTGTCTCTCATATTTATAATGTGTATGTGTGTGTGTGTATGTATACCAAGTCTATTGTCTGTCTGGGAAGTATCCAGTCAGTTTGAATACCTCAAAAACTGGTTGTGTTCCTTGATGTAACTTGGCAACCAATCAGAGAGGGGACTTTACTGGATATGTATGAACGGACACTCCTGTGGTTTTACTCAATTGGCAGTGAGCTTGTGTACTGTGTGGTCGTTGCATTCACTATGACCTAGCGTGTTATTTTTACATATTCTGCAGAGTTTAGTGGCAAAACATAACATCAATTGGGTCTATTGGTCTTCTCTACTGTCCAGATTTCGTTCCTTGTGACTTCTGGCTTTTCCTAAACAGATTTCAGACCATGGATGAGCTTAAGGAGAACATGATGAGGCAGCAGATGGTGATCCTAGAGATGACTTTGCAGACTGTTTTAAAAAGTAGAAGAGACTCTGGGAAGTGTCTGATGTTCAGAGGGGAGTAATTTGAAGGGGACTAAAACACCATTGCCCTAGATACTGCTTTCATTATTATTAAATGACAGACCTTGTGCGTGTGTGTGTGTGTGTGTGTGTATACATGTGTGCGTGTGTATGCTACCCTTTGTAAAAGAAAATTGAACGAGAGAACTTTCTCTTGATAAAAACACTAACATATGTATTGATTGTGTCAGTTTTTGTATTTGTTTAGTCAGTCCATTAATGCTGAGGCTATCCTTTTTATTTGTCTCTGAGTGCTGGAGAGTTACAAAGAAAGACATGAAAATGATTGATGTCTTCCATAATAGCTGCCTACAAAAGATCGGTAATACTTACTGTCCCAACAAGATCTCCAATGAGAAACTGAATGAGGATGAACTGTGGAAATAGGTCCCTTGAGATTAAGTAACATTAGTTATGATATCTTGGTCATGTTCTGAGGATGCCCATTGAAAGAATACTTAAAGTTGCCTTGAGATGGACCCTAATCGGAAAAAGAAAGAGAAGCGGGCTAAAGTCCACCTGGCGGTGGACAGTGACAAAGATGGAAGAGATGGGTTTCCATGGTGCAAAGCACAGGCCAAGGTGCAAAACAGGGTTCAGTGGTATGGTATGATCATGGCTTTGTGTCTTGTGATTGACCATCAATGTAAGATACTTGTAAAATCCAATCTCTAACCATAGTGTTGAAGAGGGATTTGCAGTTAGTTCTTGTGGAAAGCCTGAATAAGGTTTCTGACCTGTATAAGAGATCAGGGATTTGAGCTGTCATTGAATCATACCTTATTTCAGAATCATGAACTCTTGGATCAGATTTAATTTTAATTCAGTTCAGAGGAAAATCATACAAGTTGTAACGAAAGCATCGGATTTGGAAGTATAGCAGAGTAAAGTATAAAGTATTCTGAATCCAATAAAAGGAGGCAAATGATCAGACAAATGATTCATGGTCAAATCATTGGTTCAAAACATCAGTTTATTCTATCAGAACTTTGTATTTTTATCTTGACATGTTTGGATATATGATCCATCATCTTACATATCACCAAGCACTATAATTGAACATCTTCGTAATTACAGTGGCCTGTGCAAGTGACTTTGCAGCCACATCAGATTAGTTCGTTGTCAGACTTAGATGCTTCAGGGATGTTGGTCCTGCATCTGAGCCGTGCTGAGTCACTTTATACCCAGCCCCATTTGGATGGGTCAAGGCAGACTGGCTTAGCAATAAGACTTTGGCATTTATATATCCGGCCCGATACACAGCACGTTTGAACATTACTTCTTGAGTTAATGGGCTATTTTCAATGACATGTAATCAATGGCCAAACAGCTTTTTCTTAGCTCCATTCACTCTACTCAAGAAACATGTTTTATTGTACGTGACAACAACCAATCTGTCTATTTCGTGCAGTACAGCCTTACTTACGTGATCTGACATTCCGCAGAGTGTGAGGGATATATCTGAAGCATATATCTCCCAGGTTTACCATGCTGATTTTTCCTTTTTACATGGAAGAATGGCTCAAAATCACATCCGATAGTGAATCAGAATGCCTATGCTTTTTAGAATATACCAAGTTCAGTATAGATATAGATATATATTCTGTATCTTAGTTCTTCCTGACCCCCAAAGCTATTATGATTCCTCCAAATTTCAAAGAAAGCTATCATAAGGACAACTATTTCAGTGTCAACTGTTCTTATCAGGGCCTTCAAGCAAATATCTGAGTGATATGATGGTAAGAAATCAGAAATCTGCGTTAAATATCATTGTGATCACAGGAACAGCCTATCATGTGAGTTTCCATCATTTGAGGATAATGACATTGTTGAATGTACTAATGATTTTTTTTTTTTTTGTGCATTTTCAAACCCTGAATTCCCAATGAGCCTTTCTTTTATATGGAGGCTGAGAAATTTTTCCATTTCACTGGTATAAGGGTATCTGGTATGATGTATCTCTTAACAGACCCCACTCCTTTGCCACAAAGCTCAAACCCATCATGTTTAGAGCTATTCTCAAATTATCTATATCGTACCATGTCAGTTCTGTTGACTGATTCAAGCTGGTTGACTAAGTATAGATAGAAAATATTGTGTGAAGGTTTCCTAGACTTCGGGTGATAACATGTGGACTTATGCAGCACCATCATACAGCTTAACCTGAATCTCTGAAGCAATCTATTTGCTCTAAATCTCTTTCATGGATTTTCAGTGGGTTAAATTTTTCTCCTTGTCTCAACTGATTCATATTTGAAATGGATGGTCGACAAGGCTGGTTTCCATGACAGGAAAATTCTTCAACGTGTCCTGTTTGGATCTGAAAAGATATGTACAGTTTTGAAAGCTGGGGATAATCAGCTTTTAGAGATGAGAGTTGTGCTTGAGATTTCTTCATCACTCTAGAGGATAATAATCTGAATATCTTGAACTGATTTCTTACTATTGTATCACTCAGATATTTGCTTGAATCTTTCAGTCTCTCATCAGTGAATGTTTAGCACTGCTTGGTTCCCATTTCCTGCATTGTGTCAAGCTCCTGTGCAGGTGAATCTACCATGACAGCCTTGGTGGCCAGGGATGAAAAACTCATTGCTGTCAGCTGTAAAGGGGTTCTTCATATCTTGGAAAGTGGTTAGCAGAGCTTTTTTATCTTTCTTAAATGCTTTCTAAAAGCTTGGGACCATTTTATGATGCTTTGCCTCGATTAAGGAATCATCATCATTGAAGTCTTGTACTCTTTTAGCAATCTCAGTACTTCTGGGCCAGTCAGCAGTGACCTCCTGAAGTAACTGTAGACTACAGCTCCTCCACTCCTCTTGATTACTTTATTCATCTGATCCTGGGCCTGATCTATGGCCATTGAACTGAACACATTGAATGATTTATGAACTACAAGATGACCCTTCAGTGAAGTCCTTTGGAGGTGATGAATTATCTATTTCCAATTCAACCATATCATCTATATGCTCAGTCAACCATCTGGCATAGTTTGTGATATCCAGGGCAATGAGTCATACAACCATCTGCGGGAGAACCTGAACATACAGTTCAAAGTCACCAGTTCTGATGGCGAAGACAAACCAAAGCATGAGTTGTTGGAGCCCAAGAGTAGTGGACCAACAATTGAATAATAGATGCTTACTGCTTTCATGTCTAAACCAATAACTGAAAGAGGTTGTCAGAATTGGTTTCAATGTATGCTTCACATGCTATCTGACACAGAGTGTGCAATGCTGCTGCAGTGACTTGATAGGTATCGTGGGAATGATTGGATCGTCTGAAATATGGTATCTGCTTGTCCAGATATAGTCATATCTGTTGTCCACCCACTACCAGTAAGCCAGCCTCCAAGCAGTTTTACAAGATCCATTTCAATATGCAGACCACTCAACATAACCGAATTTCTCTTTTCATTATATGTTTCTGAATGCTTCCATTGAAGATATTTCATGCATCAGAACAAATGTCTCCTTATCTCATACTGATCTCCACCTCTCATGGTTCATTGGCTGAAACTTTTATGATTTTTGTCATATTTTGCATGATTTTATCAATATTAAAGGCTGGTCCATTTAAATATCAGTGGAGGTTTCATAAAAGATAGGAGGTGAATTATGGTGAGATAAATAGAAAGATGTAAATCAGATGATTTTTTTATCGTGTGAGTGCAGATGCAGACCATTGCAATATTATATTTTTTGTGTAAATTCCCTAAATCTAATAAGATATATGTATGTCAATTACTACTCTCTTCTTTGATGCATAATGAGTATATGTATAAACCTACTGTTTTGTGTCATTGAACAAGTCTTATTTTATTTCTACTGATATTCGGACCATCCTCATCTTGGTTGTTTTTCATACAACGTTTCGGCCGTTGTACTCTACAGCCTTCGTCAGGTATCATCTGGTAGATTTGGGGAAGTAACGAACCGAACCCTTTATTTATCCGACGGGAGTATATTGACTGTACTCCCCTCTTAGCGTTAGTAGTATTGTTATATTGTCTCACCCTAGGATCGAACCTAGAACCATCAGATTACTTTACAGTAATTTGTCTGATGCTGTAACCACTGCGCTATGTGTGCATGTGGACAAATCTACCAGATGATACCTGACGAAGGCCGTAGAGTGCAACGGCCGAAACGTTGTATGAAAAACAACCAAGATGAGGATGGTCTGAATATCAGTAGAAATAATAATAATACCTCATCTCAAAAATTCCGAGATATATGAACAAGTCTTGTTTATTTCATTTCTATTCAACATGTCACCCGTACTTGATACTCGTAGTCGTCCTTGCCTGTGGCAAGTAGTATGGAAGAGAGAAGCTAACCAGATTCTCAGCAGACATGATACACACCTTGTTCTCATGATAACCTGATTTACACAAAGTAAGGGTCCTGTATAACATCATAGTTACATAGTAAAGTAAACCCTTTGCTAAAAACTTTGAAAGTTTGGGAGTTTTCAAAAACTGAAAACATGCTCTGTGGTCCCATTAGCATTCATGGGAAATTTGGTGGCCAAAGCTCGAACCTTGAGCTATACAAATGCTGATGGACTTACATTTGATGAATTATAGTTAAATTATACACTGATTTGCTTGGATTAGTGTCGTCATCTTTATTCTCATTGGGTAAAATGGCTGAAGTATGACTATATCAACAAAGATGAGGATACTAATCAAAGTAAATCATCAGGATATAGTAAGGAACATTGTTGTAGAACAGCCGACTGAGTTTGATTGAATTTTAATAACAGGTCTGTTTATGTGAGTCTATGTAAATATATATGTTGGTTACTCTGCTCACATGTCTCGGCCTGATAGTGAACGTGAATGTAAAGACATTTGTTTGAAACCATCTACCGAAACTGTCACCTGGACATTCTTCAGTTTTTAAGTTGGTCTTGTTGGCTGGTTATGTATGTATCATGTGTACAGGCCGTACCAATAGAGTTAGAGGGCTGGAACTTTAAACATTTACTCCTTATTAGTGAGGTGAAAAAAGTTTGTTTTTTTTTTAAAAATAGGTTTTTTAGATAGGTTCAGTTTACAATGTAAATTCATGCTGGATTGATCCCTTAGTTTGTGTCCAGCAGCATTCATGCTTTTTTTTTTTTTGAAAATCCAAACTTTACTAGAGATCACTGCCTGACGGAATGTGAGAGAAGTAACTTATACATTGATAACTTTTTTTTTCTCCAATTTTTCCATTGATCACCCCCAACATGGCATGCTGCCAAAAGACGTTGGTCTTGTGATGGTTTCTATTGAGTGATTAACCAGACCTGACTTGTTTTTAAATTTGGGTTTTGATTTTGAGAAAAGGTGGCCGGTTGGGAAACACGGTGCATTGATTATGCATACAACCTATGCTCTCACTCGAGAATCAAAATATTTGCTTGCACATTCAAAAGAGCGGCTGATGGTGACAGAGCTAACAGCACTGATTCTACACGAACATAGAAGCACTCGCTTAAAACTGAACTAAACACTCACACACCAACACATACACACAAACGAGTGTGTAATATGAACCTACAAATTAGAAGGAGTGGTTGGTAGAGAAAACTTTGGTATGAATCCTGTGCTCATATATGTATATGTAAACAGGCTCACATTCATTTTTACCTGTAATACATACTAAATCATTAAAATCTACATTCTTACATATTTGAAAGTGTGGGTGCTGAAGGAACCCCAAGGATTTGTCCTTCTCATACACACATACTCTCCTGTACAAACAGACTGTGACTGTCCTGTTTAAAATTTCACTGCAATATGTTCGAAATAAGTGTACCAATCATGGAGAAGGAAGGTAAATTTATTATTTTGTTTTCTTGACTCACTTTTACACCTTTTTTTTTTTCTGATTTGTCTCTGAAATTCTTAATGGCAAATATAGGAATGTCATGAGGAATTTTCTTTTCTGTTGAACTTCACTCCAAACCTAGAGTTGATTTCATCTTTTTTCTGTAACAAGAACAACTCCTCTCAAATTTCAGGGGAGAAAAATTAACATTCCCCAACTGTGATTTGAAATCACAACCAACTTTTTGGTTGTCATGTCTCTTATTGACAGAGCTAAGTTGATTAGTTTTACATATCTACCAAAATTCATCTTAGAAATATGCAAGGACCTATTTCATTATAATAAATACATCTATAAAATTAAGATCTCCCTTCATTAATTTGAAATCACGACCAAGTGATTGTTAGGCGGCTCTATTACTGACTGAGCCAAACTGATAAGCCTTACATATCTACAAAATTCATCTTACAGACATGCAAGAGCTTATTTCATTCTAATAATTGGATATATTTATACCTAGAAAAATACTCATTTTTATAGGTTTTTTTTATTATATATTCAATACAAAAGCTGCAGTAATCATCTTCAGTTGTGGAGTTTGACCTTGCAACAGCCTGGCTTGTACTTTATTATATTTTCTTCTGTATGAAAATATCTAACCAGACCAAGGAGACACATTTGAAAAAAAATTGACATAGATATATGCAAGTTAGTTTTATTTGGAAAATTTTATTCGTTGCTCCTGAAACCACAGCAACATCACACCAACAATTGTGTGATGTGCTTACGGCCATCTGGCCCAGAAGGAGTTTAAAGAAATAAACAACAAACAAAAAATAATTTGATTCAGGCAGCACACTGTTCAAATAGCCCAAACTTTTGCATAGGACTTTGTACGTACTGGTATGTGATGCTTAATGTCCTTCTGCCTTACGCCTGACCGCAAAAATGTCCGAGGTCCTGTAAGGTTTCAACAGAGTTGGAAAACCTTAATTGGCCAGAAGGACGTAGTTGACATTAGCAAATGTAGTGGCTTTTATAATGTAAACAGGGCAATCACACTGGTATAATGGTACAATACATATCAACCAATGAGTACTATACATAATACTTGATTGCTATATTAAACATGTATGTTACAGGCTTTTAAATTCACTCTACTGTATTTTTTATCATCATTTTAATGTAAATTCTCCTTAGGTACTTGCAAATAAAAAGTTTACTGTTGCTTTGTGTTGTACACAGCAGTATATGGTTGACCATGCAAATCTTCAATATCCCATTTTCAGGACATTATTAAAATTTCCGAAAAATGTGCCAAGTGTTTTCCTTGTTTTTTGCCAGAAAGAAATCCGTACTTCTGTCTATAGAAAAATATAAATTCATTAACTATAATGCAAAATTAAAATGTTTCTATTTTGAGGACATTCCATACAGTTTTGCTTACATCATTTTATTGTATTTTTTTAATGATATGACAACTGTTTTTTTTCTACTGTACAGTTACTATAGTTCATTAGTGTTTTTGTAAGAATACTCTATCAATGGACATGCTACAATACCTTTTTTAACTTGTGTCTTTCTCCTCGTGAATTCCTTAATCAATTTTGGGGTTATCATTTTCGTCTGAAGAAGGACTTACCTAACACTTGTTTCTTTTGATAAAATGAAATAAAATGAATTCAGTCTTTGCATCTTTAATCTTTTAGGCAATCTTTTATAAAAAATGATTGTATATGGAATTGGAGACTGTATGGTATTATTGAAACAAATAAATATGTTCTGAAATTTACAACAATGGCCGAATGTAAATAAAGGTGAAGTTTGGTCTACGTTTACCAATGCATATCTACGATGCATTTTTTATATATATATATATATATATATATATATATATATATATATATTATTTAAAATATATTCTGTTTGAAAATGTGCACATTATGTAGGTGACTATCTGCAATATAGTACATAATTTTGGTTATTTAGTCAATACAAGTAATGTAGTTACAATCCAGTATGCCATAATTGGCTTGTAAAGTATACAGTATTGAATAATATTCACCTAACATCCAAACCACTCTACGTCCTACTGTCTGGAACGTAATAAAACACATACCAGTGTATATAAGTCTTTACTATTCTTTTAGCTTCTCTTTAACTGATTGAAGTCTATATGCCAGCTGATAAGCATAAGCTTAAACTAACCGTGTTTTTTCAAGTTTATATTTTCATAAGTAGAACAATCTTGAGTGTTCAGATGCCTGCTCATATTCTTGAAACCCCATTAGTCATTATTAACTAGCTTCAGTTTTTTTTTCATGCAATTTTTGTGGCTTTTTATTGTAATACGCTGATTGATTTTTACGTTCTACATCCATTAAGTAAACAACGTTGAGTAGAAATGAAAAAAAAGCTTATGGTGAGATTTCTTGTACTTCAAATCTTGTCAGAAGCTTGTTCTAGTCAAAAGAACAATAACCAAAGATATTTCAATCAAAAAATTTCAGAACGTTTGAACTTCTACATTAGTAGATTTTATGTATGTGCAAATATCTAGTTAGATAGATAAGCTGAATTATCCATATACCTCCTCAGAAATATCAAATCTCAGCTATTGTTTTGATAACCATGTTTATATAACATAGATATTGTCAAGTTTAACTCAATCTGATAAGAAGTCACAAGGATCAAAACACATTATCCTGTACAAAGTCTATCTAGGAAACATCTGGTCACTTTGAATATCTTTGCACAGACTTGATGTTACCTGTTAATCTATCAGAGGGCATCTTTCTGTGCTTGCCTGAATAGACACTCTCTTGTCAAGTTACTCAGTTAGCTGTGGGATACTTCTGCGTGAATTTGTATACTGCATGTTTGTTGCTCTCACAATGACCAAGCAAATGGATACACCTGCCTAGTCTTCTCATCTTATGTAGATTTTTTCAATCAAAACATCACATCCCCCAGGTCTTTCAGACTCTCCCCTCCCCTCAAGTCCAGATTTAACACCCTGTGATATCTGGCTTTTCTCAAAGTTAAAACCAAAGTTGAGAGTTTTCAGACCATGGGCTAGATTAAGGAGAATGTGTCAAAGTGGGTGATAGCAATCCTGAAAAAGGACTTTGCAGACTTTTGAAAAGTGGAAGGGTTGCTGGGATAAGTGTGCAAGATCCCGAAGGGAGTACTTTGAAGAGGACTTAGCCTACCTGGGGCAATGGTACTTATTTTATTATTAACATTTAATGACTGGATACTTTTTAGACAGACCTTGTAAATATAGCTGTATAGCAGTGTTTCCCAAACAATTACCCATGAATGAAGAATTTTGGGGGTCTGGTTACCCTCAGGATGGGAATATTTTAGCCTGTACAAAATCTAAGTATTTCTTCATTTAGTTTCATCGAATAAATCTTACTAAATTTTACTAGTTCTGGATGTAAACTGGAATACGTCAGGAGTTTTCATTCATTTGAAGATGCTTTACTATTCACAACTGTTTTCTTATTCCAGAGTCTCAAAGATGCTTTATGTTCCAAATTGTGATATAAATACGTTTGCACTTTTTTTTAGTTTTAACACTTTTTAAAACAATTTTTCATTTTCTTTTTTCTCTCACATTTTTTTATTTTATTCTTATTTTAAAAAATAAACCATCCTCAGGACCATTTTGGTTATAACCTTGGGTCTGGAGACCACTGCTTTGAAGAAACCATCGCTGTATTTATAATGTATGTGTATTACTTGGTTAATTAAAGGATATCACTTTTTGTTACACACATTTATGTTGAAATGGACTAATTTTTCATTTCCTTTTCATTTCACTTCAGCTGAATGAAGAATCCTTACAGCCTCCAGATGATGGAAAGAGGCCCTGTGATAACGATGCCTTTGACTTGGTTGACGATATTGTTGATCCACCCATGATGAACCTGTCATTTAGTGGCTGTGGATTCCTTGTTATCTATCAGCTTGGGGTTGCCTCATGTCTTGTGCGGCATGGGGCAGGTTTCCTCAGCAAAGTGGAGAAAATTGCTGGAGCCTCTGCTGGTTCGCTTATTGGGGCAGTTCTCTCGATCGATAAAAACCTCATACAAGTATGTACTTTCTTCTCAGTTGGTGCTTAGGATTTTTTTTTTTTTCAAAGATGTTTTTATTAAAGATATTTTTAGTCATTTTTTTTTTTTTTTCTAATTTTAAAAAATTTTTTAAAGCATTTTCACACTTTTTTTCAAATTTTTAAGAATCAAAAAAATTATCAAATTTATTTTTCAGAAAATATTTTAAAGAATTTTTTTTTTCAATTTTTCTCAAACTCCAATAGTTCAGAAAATATAAATACTATAATAATGGTATTTATCTTCATTGTCTGTGTATCCAATATTTGAGCCAAGCAATATCTCTAGTTGTTTGCTTAAACTGAAAGAAAGAATATATCATGAAACTGCATGATATAACAAAATCATAAAACAAAGTTAATTTTTTGCTTAAACTCTGGAACCTCTTTCATTATCTACTGGAAAAAAATGGATCACTTTAACATTCTACCCCCAGAATGGCCATTTGAACATCATCTCCTTCAAGTTTTGGCAATTAAGCATCTTTCTCCCTAAAGCTACTGAAGTGGGAAAAATGCTTTATTTTATCAACTAAGTTAAAGGAGACATCATTCGCTCACATGGATATATAAATTTGCGTATTGCTTTCAATTCAGTCTTTCATCACACTTCATAATTTAAAAGGCTGTATTGTTGTAACCAGCAAATAGCTTTTTCACTATGAAATATCCATCTGTGAATAAATACCTATGCACCCAATCTGTGTTTTCCTCATTGTCTATAATAAGTTTTTCACCATTATGTCGGACATAATCTATCCATCCAATATTTATGAATATATATATATATATATATATATATATATGTGTGTGTGTGTGTGTGTGTGTGTGTGTGTGTGTGTATGTATGAATTATCTTAGTTTACTGAACTTAAGTTTCTTAGACAACCAAGAGTTATCTCATTTGAAATTTTATCTTATCTATACTATAATGATTCAATTTCTGTATGTTTGTTTGAGGGTTTCTGACTATAACATAACAAAAAAAGCACATTGTAGCGTAATTTTAGTTTATGCAATTCTATTGATATGCTCTAATTTTTTTAAATCCAATTGGCCCACTGGTTATGGAGTAATTAATTCAATAAATTGTATATTGAAAGAAAAAAAAAAAGTTAATCCAAGGGAGATAACTTCAAGTCTGTTGACTGGTAATTTCAGGTATTTATAAGAAAATAAGAGGAATAAGCAAATGATTATGATATAAATTCTATGAATAAGAAATTACTTCATATTGAGCTTAAAGACCACCACCAAAATACAGAATAAAGATTTGATATAAAATGTGTATATTCTTCATATTTTTTTAATAAATTATTTCTTATATTTTTTCTGATTTAGGATTGTGTCAAATTTACATATGACCTTGCTTTAGAAGTACACAGCCAGCCATTTGGTGCCCTAACCCCAAAATACAATCTCCTTAACTCTTTGGAGAAATTCCTCAATGATAAACTACCTCATAATGCACATGAAGTGGCCAGTGGGAGGCTTTTTGTGTCTGTTACCAACTTAGAAACGAGGAAGAATGAGACCATGTCACATTTCAGTAGTCGACAAGAACTTGTACAGGTGAGTTCTATTTTTTGGTTTTCAGGTGTTAAATTATGGAAAGAAGCTTAAGGAGTTTATTGTTTAAAAAAAACACCTTCCTGGGCTATTTTACAAACCTGGTACTTGTTTGTATAGCCTTAAACAATTTAGTCAGATTTTAAGCTTGAATTGTTCTGTTAGTATGTTTGTCCAAAGGCAAAAAGTAGTTTGTTAAAGAACCCATAACTATTATGGTCAAATATAATGAGATGAGGTATTGATATTTTTTGACAGGATTGTATTTAACTGTGATGGAATGAGAAAATCATGAGCTGCTGTCAGGAACTGAGAACATGCTCGTAACAAAACATGACTGATTTGTCCCTCTTATGCTCTAAGTAAAAGAAAATGTTGAAGAATTAACTGAAAAATTCTGTATTTATTTTTAAAAACATTGCAAGAATTCATCAGTAAAAAGTAAATCTTTTAAAAAAAATTTCAATTTATTCTCAAACAAGACTTGAATCAGTCAAGTGTCAAATGCTTGTAAAAATCACATTGGATTAATAGGCCCTGAATTTGAATAAAAAAACATCAGAAAATGTTTGTCATATCAAAAACATCTGAAAAGCCCTTCATTAAGTTATTCTTTCATTCTATTAAGAATTCAATTAATATCTAGTAAAGTAGTTCCTCCAATTTTGTGGACTTGAAATTCACTAACTTGATTATTCATGTTTTTGTTTTCATCAATCAAGGGAAGCTACTCTGACAGACTTGGAGAGAAATTTTTCAAGTATTTTGTTGCCAAGTTTTTTTCTTAGTTTTGCAAGAAAGAAAAAAAATATTTGTTGAAAATAAAACAATTTTCTAATATAAACATTGAATTCACTCTTTCTAAATTTAAAAAAAAAATTTCACTGGCTGAACATCAATAACGGGTGTTGACACCTTATTGGTGCTCAGCCCCTGAATTTACCTTTACTGTATTCTGTTCAAAGAAAGTAGATTTAGAATGCACACTTTCATTTATTAGAGGAAAATGGGTTTAAATTTACAATTGAGATATGGTATGTGACATGTTTATTCCACTTGATGGTGTGTATTTTAAGACATTTTGACTGGCCTGAATAAAAGTTAATAAACAGAAGCAACTAAAAGATGGAGATGAAATTTCTTCGCTTATTGATTCCCTACTTTTTTTCCCCTTCACTTGTCATTCATAGATATAAATATTTCATCTTCTCTTATGGATTTAGTTGCTTTGAAAAAGTATTTATATCTAGGAATGAAAAGTAAAGGAAGCAAAAAGTAGAGAAATCCATAAGGGAAAAAACTTGATCTTAATTTTTAGAGTGCTTTTCTATTGTAAGTTCTATCCAGGCCAGTTAAAAAAATAGGAAAGCAACTAAAAAGTGAAGATGAAGGTAAAATGTTATCATAAAAATTAATAGGTAATTGAAAATAGTAATAATCATAATGATAACTTGTTTAATTAAACAATATTTTTATTCTGGAGATGGGCTATGTTGGAGTTATGTGTAGCCTACTAGAGATCATTTTTAGGCAATTCATTAGCCAATGAAAGATTTCAACTTCACTCTAGGTGCAGGGCTATTTTTTTTTCTTATTTTTCAGTCGTTTTTAGCCTACGTTTTGGACAAAAGTTGTGACTCACATGCTGTAAAATTCAGTAGCTGATTTAAGAATATTTTTCCTTTCAAATTGAAGTGTTTTTGTACATAACAAATTTAAAAAATTTTTATGCAAATTTCTACTTCCACAGTAGAAATCTGCATTTGCATTTGCTTCGTTCACATATGATACAACATTTTACACTATCTCTATTCAAAAATATCTTGGGTTCTATATGGTTTACACAGATAGTTTTTATCTCGTATTTTAGGTCAATCTTTCTTTTTAGACATTACGCAAAGATTCTGATGATAAAATTGAGGTTTATACAATTTTTACTTGTTTTTGTAAAGTGTCAATTTTCCAGTAAGCGAGTTCTGCGAAGTCCGCATAGATGCCAACTTATTATCTTGATTCATTGTTATTTATTTATTTATTTTATTTTATCAATCGATTAAATGATCAAATGATCTTCATTCTGTACAGTTACATTAGTTGGTTGTTTGTGTCTGATTTTGTGCAAGTTTCATAACTGTACAGCAAAATGTGTGAGGTAGGAAGGGTCAAAAGATATTTGCAGAATTCAAACATTTTGAGACGGTTTTTACCCCAGTGAAATTTGAGGGACTACTGTAATCCTCTTTCCGTAAGAAAATTGACTGATTTGTTATATCTTGCTTGAATCATTTAGTGTCTTTTAGCTTTCAATTATGCAACACAAGCAGCATAATTTATGCCCTGACACTGAAAATAGCATTAAGTCTTGCTTTTGTGCAAAGTCACATTTTGAGCGGAAGCGGTCAGTCATTGTGAACAGGAACAAGAGTGAAGTCGATTATGAGTGATACATAATGAACTGGAGTTACAATTCTGGTTACTAGAAGTTTGTTACTTTATGCAACCAAGTGAAGAACAAAGTTGCAAATATATACAACAATCAGCTAATCAGGATTAGGCCTATGTGATATAGGTGACAAACTGCAGTTATTCAAATTATAAACTAATTCTCTTTTCCAACTTCTTTTCCATTTAAAAAATATTCTTGATTATTTTTTTTTTTCTTTAAATAAGGAAGGCCAAACTTTTCATTGATTACCCAATAAAATTGTGAAATAATCCCCGATGTCTGACATAACAAAAATGTAATTGTCAACACATTCTCTTTATTTCTAGTGTTTGCTGGCAAGTAGTTACATCCCAGTCTATGCTGGATTCAATCCACCTGTCATCCGAGGGAAAGTGAGTTGCTCCATTCAAATATCATTTTGTATTCAAATATGCTCTTTGTTCAGATGTAATTGAATCTCTGTCAATTATTTATCCAAATCTTTTTCTTCCCATCCTTCCTTTGTTATTCAAATAGATTATTCCTTTTTATGTTCATGTGTATAAATTTGTCTACTTATCTATGTATATATATTTTCTAATCTTTACTTTGATATCTTACAAGGCTTAATGGAGGAAAGTGGGTAACTTGATGAGCTTCTGGGTTGCAAGTTCATGATTTGTTGTCCCCATCGATAATATTTATATGAAAGCAATTCTATTGTGTTGATGCGTGCCATACTACTGGCAAACCCAGGGTTTTAATGAATGTTTTGGACCATTTTCCTCATCTTTGTTATTTATTTTTCTCAAAATGTATCAACATGAATAGCTTGTTGGAACCTTGATCAGGAAAAAGTGAGCTATGAACTTGAGATTCTTTGGGTATGGCTTTAGAGGGGTGAGCCTATACAAAGCTTATATGGAGACAATCCCCAAACCACAGATATGCAAAATCTGGACATGACATGTATGTGAGGGGATGCGAATGCTGCTTGGAAGCAAATTCAATATTCCTGAAGACAACAGATAACCAACGGTACATGGCTGAAACATTGTAAAAAAATATTCAACAAAGACGAGGATAATAGTTTGAAAAAACATCATACAACGATTAGAACACCCTGTATTATAAAATTCAGACAAGAACTAACTTACTTTGTGGTTATCATTTGAATTTGTTTCCATTTCAACCAGAAGAAAGTATGTTTCTTGAATAATTAGTTATACTCAGATCGAGGAAGGGAGTAGGGTAACACAACAAGATACTTATGACTAGTGATGTGTATATACACTCAAAATCTATCGAGTCACTTTGTTTGAAGATGTCTCTCTTATTCTACTCATCTTAAAGAATATTAGCGTGGAAATCTATTGTTGTTTCTCTGTCGTCTGTCAAAATGGATTCTTTCACTTGAAGAGAACAATTTTGTTGATAAAAATATCTCCAATTCACCATTTGAAACAATGAATTCTTCCATCGGAACAAATACAGTTGTTTCTTTTCTAGAAAAATCGTCTCATAGAAATTAAAACATACCCGCTAAGTGGTTATCTCACTCTCAATCTCTACCCATCCCCCGAAAAAAATTTGCGACAAATTTCTGTACAATATTTCGTCTTTTTAAATAAGTCAGAAATATGCTTATATAGTATATACTAGCTAAAAACCTGCCTTGCGGTTGGGATTTCCAGCTATTTCTTGTAGAAGGCATAAATGGGGCCTTTGGATCCTGATGAGAGATTGAACTGTTTTCCAGGTTATCCTCACTTATATAATACAGGCTACAATGCTCTATTTTGGCTTCCTAGAGGTCACATACAGATGAATGGAATTATAGAGAGAAACATAGGTATAAGATCATTATCATTGGTGATAACGTGAATGTAGACCCCTAATCATTTTTTTGAAAATTTTCAAAGACTGATATGTATAAAACATGTTTCTAGGTCCCATTAGGAACCAAGGAACCTTTGGTGACCATAGCTACTGCTGTTCTTGAGTTTTGTTAACATTGATGGATGGACATTTGTCAAATTAAAGTTATAGTAATTTTTTAGGTAAGTCCAAAAGCATCCAGACATAAAATGATGGACCAATTTAATACAAACTTACATTGTAAATTGAATTGATCACTAAAAAATTCTTTGGCAGTGGAGTTTTTAAAAGCTAAAGACTTGACCCGGGGTCCTATTAGTGACCACACCTGAGTTTTTTCTAAAGCAGTGAGATGGATAGACATTAGGTGAATTATTTCAAGATGATGAAAGCTGAAAATGAAATATGTCTTCTACAATCTGATAGGCCTGGTATAGAAATAAACAAGTTGGAAAAAAAAAAATATTATGTTTTCTCTGGGTTAACACTGAAATCTTTCCATGGTGTGGAATATCAAATTTAAATAATCATTATTCAATTCTGCTTGTGATTTTGAGTATCTCGACTAAATTTACCTGAGATTAAAAAAAGAAAAAAAAAAAGGTTATTTGAAATTAAAAATGGCTGGGGGAAGGGGTCCAGTAGATTAAGAAACATTGTGTTTTGCCAATCATGAGAAGTTGTGAAGAACCTGCCTGATATACAAAAAGATAAAAAACATTAAAAATCCTCAACTGTACTTTGAACACCAATTATTTGCAATTGTTTCAATCATACATTATGTAAGGTTTTTTATCAGTACTTGGAATATGTATTCTCCTTATCATTTCAATTTCAATATATGAACTGTGATTAGATTTGCTGAGTATCTTCATTGGAATTATGTAGCAAAAAAACATGTAATTGACATTCTCTGCTCAGGATAGCTCTTTTGCATGTATCTCATACAAAATGCATAGTAATTAAAGATTTCAGAAGTAACAAGTTTAAACTTGATTTATCATAAAGTCAGTCATCTAATTTTTATCTACAATTTGTCAATACTTGAGTGAATTAATCAAATGTTATTGATAGAGAAAACATCATTCATTTATGAGCAATACCAAGCCAACATAAAGAGGGAGCAGATATTAATATTATCAGCAATAGTTTCAGTTACATCCTTAGGAAGAAAAGTTACGTGACTCTGTCCCATCTGATATTGTCTCTTGTTACATTATGTAATGGGAATTTTCTAATGCAGTTTGTTATTCAAGTCAAATGCAGTTCTCATTCAAGTTTATTTTCTTCCATTTGATAACAGAAATATCTTGATGGTGGCTGGACCGACAATCTTCCTATCTTTCCTGAGGGCCGCACAGTGTCAGTGTCACCTTTTGCTGGTTGGCAGGACATATGTCCAGCGGACAACTTTGGACGGGGTATATTTTTTACATTGAACAAACAGACCTTCCAGATGAATCGAAAGAACTTTCGCCGGGTTCACCAAGCTCTCTTCCCACCATCCCGAGAGACGATGAGGAGTTATTTCTTCAAGGGGCAAAAAGACACTGAACGGTTCTTGATAAGGGAGGGCTGCTATGAAGGCTTCAAAGGGGGGAAGATGCCCCCCAAAACTGAATATGAAACTTGTGTTTGATTACATGTTCACATTGTTCACAACTAAGCATTATGATAAGACTGAAAATATAATTTATTCAGGTATTGATGGGTTCTGAATTTTAAAAAATCCTACTTTTTAAAAAACTCATTTTATTCTTTCCATTTGTTGATTTTCAATTGAAGACATTATCCAAATGATCAAATTTATCTACATACATATATGAATAGATAACCTTTGGGAGAACTGGACACAAAAACACTCACTCACACAGATACATGTATGTGTGTGTGTGTGTATGTATAAGCATATCTATATATATATATAAGTATATCTATATATATATATATATATATATATAAGTATATGTGTGTGTATATATATATATATATATATGTGTGTGTGTATATATATAAATATATATATATTCATACAGAAGTATATGTGTGTGTGTGTATGTATAAGTATGTGTGTGGGTGAGTATATATACATATAAGTATATATGTGTGTGTGTGTATATATATATAATGATATATATATGTGTGTATTTTTCTTCTCCTTAAAAATTTCATCAGTCATTTTCAAATGGTTAATATATAAATGAATGAATAAATTTTAGCCATCAAAAAATGATTAGAAAATAGTTTAAACATCAAAAGAATGAATTAGAGGAAAATGTGATTTTTAAAAATTTGGAATTTTTCTCAACATTAAAAATCAATACAAAACATTGAAATCATGCCGTCATGACAAAAATATCATCAAATGATCTGCATAGGCAGCACAAGTTATTGAATTGAAAATTTTTTTCTTATACATTAACAGGGTAATTGTTATTACATTTGAAATACCCTTTTCTATTGTTTTCTTATTAATGCTAAGGCAAATATCTTTTTTTTTTTTGTCTACATATGGGAGCACAATTTTTTTTTTTCAAGTTGTTATCAATTTCAAATCATCCCAAATAATGATTTATATAATCAGGTGTTATTTAATGGAAATTATTGTCTTAATTTCCTACTCACGTTCTGAAAGAATAGCTAGGTTGTTATTTTATTGACATTGATCAATTCTAGAAGTATAGAAATTATTATTTGTGTGTGTGTGTGGCTGGGCACGCCTGCCTAAGCCATAACAAATATCAAAGATTTTAAAAGGAATGGAGAATTTTGGATAGGGGAAAGGGCGGAACCTAAGACCGGTGACCAGATATTGTACGGATCATTACGAAAACATGAAAACTTATAGTGGGGAAAAATTATTGGACAGTATGGTTGAAAAATTCATGAATGTAAGTTGCTGTGTCATGAAAACTTGGAAAAGCACATTTCGTGATGGTGATGGCAGATGGAAAGACATTGTTTCAAGGTGAAATAGAAAACTCCAATTGAGAAAAGATACAAGCTTGATGATTGGTTGGTCAGTTACTGCTGCTTCTTCAAAATCATTCACTTCAGGATATTGTCTATAATTTTGAGAAAAGTCATTAACATTCCCAGATTTCAGATTTATCAGACAATTGAACTCGTTCATTTTGTTGTTCTCACGATGCTTTGGCTGATCAATTCTATGGCCTTCTTCAAGTGTATTATCTGTTTGTGAAAAATGGGATTCTCTTTCCGGTAGTGTCAAGTAAAAAAAAAAACGGTAGCAAACGAATTTTTTTTTTCCTTCGCACTAACAGTTATAGCAGATGTTTTTAACTCCTCTCTCTGTTAAACAAGGAATTCCATACTGTGCTCCTGCTGAGCAGCGAAAGCCACACTGGTCCGACTTCTACATTTAACCATCATGTTGATGTGTGCTGATTCTTTCAGTTTTCTTGCTTTCCATCTACATTCTCTGATTATTATTTTGACTTCCTCCCAGAAACAGGGGTGTACATTTTTCTCCCTTCTACTTTGCCTTCGGTTATGTCTTTTTTTCGTGTTGAAATTCATTTTGGGATGTATTTTTTCATTGATAAAAGTAGTGAAATCGTATTTAGTTATCCCTCAGATCATTTTATTTGCCTTGGCATTAATTGGAAGGATGAGCCATCATTAACCTGGTAAAGATTTTGTTTGTGCATTTGAATCAATCAGCCGAAAATCATGCATTAAATGAGCACAGATCAAAACATCAGATCAAAAAGGAGAAAACTGAGAAGAAGTAGTACCATCATGTGACAACATTGACTCTGTTTAGAGCATGTATTCTTTTGTACTTAATCTAAAGCATTTCAAATCTTTAAAAGGATATCAGAAAGTGTATCAATTGCTCACAGGAAATGTAATGCATCAAAGCTTACATTCTTTTCAAACTATATTATCAGCCTCTTGAGTTGTCTGAATTTTTGACAAGCTCCTCTTTTAAAAAGCAACAAAAATAAGATAATAGAAAACTAGTGAAAAAATCAATAATCTTCATCTCTTCAAAAATTTAATGTTGTTATGAATTTCTCATTCCCTCCAAAATTTTTCCCAAGTATAAATATTTGATGAGTTGCGCTTTCTACAAATGTCATTTTCAGAATGCTTACTAAAGTAGCGATTGACTGCTATTATTATATCAGGCCAATTTCCAAGATGAAGGCATGTACTCCAAAACTACTCCCATTTTCACGGATGAGTTGGTTGAAATAATCTTTAGTCCAATTGTGACATTTTATTTTTGTTAGCATTGGTCAGAACCAAAGGGCTTCAAAATGGTGACTATCAATTCCCTCATGATGATCAATACAGCATCACTCGTAAATTGATTGTGGTTGAGGGGATTGAGTTTTGGGGTCCAACAGCAAAAATTGTATAAGTTCAACGCTCGTCTTAGACACGTAAATGCAGTCCTATTATTACAAAAGAACCAATTTGAACTAAAAGAGCATTTACAACCAAATATTGCTTTTCTTTAAGATCATTAATCACATCCCTCCTATAACAGATCAAATGATCATGTTTTATAATTACAACATTTTACATTTATCAAATTATTCTCATTTTTATTATCATACTTTGACTTTTTTTTTCAAAAAAACTGAAGAAAAACAAACTTTGTATTTATTTGAAACATTTTTTGACATTTTTTCTATCAATTGATGAGGCCCGTGTAAAATATAACGAGCAACAAAAGGCAAAGGGAATGTAATGTGGAAAAGAATTCAAAAAGAGGCTAATGGTGATTGAATAAATAATTCAGGGTCAGTGTTATTCATTGATTAGAGAAATTTTTACTTGTAATAAATGATATATTCCCTTCCCTTCTTGTGGCTTCTTGTTGCTTCTTGTATTTTGCCTCAACCCTTAATAAAGTCCACACAGTTTATGCTCGGTGATTGCTCTTCTCATTTAAAAAAAACTCTGTAAAAATTTTTAAAAAAGCCTTCTGTTTTGTGCTGTGCTCATTTGTGCTACAATCTTTTTGTTAAATTGATCAAATTGTAGTAGAATATGTTTCTACATATTTGAAAAGATCCCACCCAGCCATCATGTAAAAACATGTTTTGCATGACAATATTTTTTATTCACTTTACCTTATTTGGTGAAACAAAACTTTGAAAAAAAAGATATAAAATTTTACAGCAGTTTTGTTATTTCTTTATGACCACTTTGTGAAAGAAACCAAAAATGAAGACAAATTATTTATTAAAGTTATTTATTGAATTTTTTATTTTCTGGTGTGAATTTTTTTTTACCTTTGAAAAAATTGTTGTGCTTCAAATTTATATGTATGTACATTTTTTTTTCTTTTTTTTTTATTCAATTAATAATAAGAAAAAATTATTCTCCCCCATTCATTCTTTCATTACAGCATATATATATATATATATATATATATATATATATATATATATATATATATATATTAGTTCACATGCAAGAGTGAGGTCCAATAAATAAGACAAAGTTATTCTCCTTGAATGATTTGAGAAATCTTCGAGGACGAACAAACACAAAAACAATCCCTTACAAAATTTTTGTTTCAAAATCCTTCTCTTGATGCCCATGAAAGCATAATGGTACTTATTAAAGGAATGTACTCTACACTTTGATGTGTGTTTGTTTTGAAATTTAATTGAAATTAAAATAATTCAATAAAATACAGGTCCTGTTAGTCACTCAATAGAAACTGTCATGTGACCTTTGTCCTTGGGCAGCTTGCTGTTCTGGGGTGATCAAAAAATAAGTTACTGCTTTCACTTTTTGATGGACACTAAAAGGTATGAATTTAAAAAAAAACAAGCACAAATGCAGCCTGACACAAACTAAGGATCAATTTAGCCTGAACTTACATTGTAAATTGAGACCCCTCTAAAAACCTATTCTAGAGGGTAATTTTGAAAAAAAACAAAATGTTTTTTTTTGGATATGATAATTTGTAAATGTACATACATACATACATACATACATACATACATACCAGCCAGACCAGCTTAGAAATTTCAGAAACCTTTTCTGACAGTTTGGGTTGATGGTTTCTAAGAAAACAATTATTATTTCCAGGTCTGAGTGGTGTCAAATGAAGATATTTTCCATTTCATTTCATTTAATTTCAATCAATGAAGTATTTAAAATCATCATTATTAATTTTTGCCTTTTTTTTTTCTTTTGAAAAAAAGAATCTAAACTTTTATTCAAGCTTGTTAAAAAAATAAAATTGGATAGAATTGAATAAAAAAATATCTTTGACATCCAGTTGTAATGCTCTGATCCGGAAATAATTATACAGTTTTTAATTTGTTTTAATTTAATTACTATAATTTTGATTCAATTTTAAAACGAAACAAACTGATTAAGGTGTAGGCTACATTTCTACTATACTTACCATTATGTTTTTGTAGCTATCTTCCCTGTATCAAGAGGAAGATTTCAAAGTGAAAATTTTGTAAGGGATCATTTTATGTATGCCTGGCCTCCTCGAAAATTTTTCAAAAAAATATAATTCAAGGGGGATAACTTTTTTAGTGGTTGGTCCTCACTCTTTTATGAAAACCCACAGTATATGTATTAAAAGTCACAAGGTATATTCTTATTTGCTGTTGAATCCCTTTTTGCAAAAAAACTATAATCGTTGTTATTATAGCAATATTCATTTTAATTATCATTTAAACTTTTCAAATCTTACCTTGTAATACCAGAATTTTCAAAAGGGCATAGAAAAACCAAACCTGTTGATTTAAAAATAATTTTTATTTTTATAGATAAGTATCTTAAGGAATGAAAATCATGATGGGATACCTTTATACCATTTGACATTTTCTGTTCAGTCATATAATATAAATTAATTTCTCTGTGGTTTTTATGGATATATATATATATATATATATATATATATATATATATATATATATATAAACTAACAATTACGCCCACTGCAAATTGATTAAGAAGCCATTAGACCTAAATCTAACTAATGAATTAAAAAATTGCAAACAATACAACAGTCAATAAATAAAAACAAAAACAATAATCATTTTGGTAAAACTATAAAAATCATCTTTAATATATCATTTTGACCCTCTCCCCTACATGACCTTGAACACCCTATGTATCGAGTGTGTCCTCCTGAGAGAAGAATATGGTTTGAAGATCACAGCAGTGTGAAACTCGGAGTCACCATACAGCACTAATTCCACTGTCTATATCTGTTTACGTATGCCTTATCCCTGATATTGAGCTCTCTTCAATCATAGATAATTCAACACTAAAAATATATATATATATCTATAGCCTCAAAGAATTTTTAAACTTTCCATTGTCTTGACTGATGACTAAAAAATATTTTACCAAATTTTCATTCTTTGTCAAATCAGAATTAATGCATATCAATACAGTTTATTTCAAACTGTGAAACATAATTGGATCCATTCTTTGGTGGGGAAATCCCTCCTGCTTTGTTTCTTTTCATAACAATATTTTGATCAATAAACTCTCTAATCATCTTTAGGTGATATGGTTTGAATCACAGGATTCACACCAATCCCTTTACCAACTAATCCTGATCCTACCGACCTTATTCAGTGAAATGTGTGGACCAACTGTTTGTTCTGGGAATTTCATGTTTCTCTCTTATGTCCCAGATTCAAATTGTTTTTGTCAGTTATAACCTCTTACTGTTTGGTATTTGGTTGTTTGCTCAACATACAAGTCAGACAATGAAGATCAGTTAATATGATCTTATGCAACACCTGCTCTAATAAGTTGCAAATAAATTTAACGGCATATAAGAACCTTTCCCCTTTTTCTCCCAAAATATGGCTCCAAAGGTGAATGTAATATATGTTGTCCGGCCCCACATTTGCTTGAAGCTAAGGATGAGTTGAAAAACCGTGTGACAAATAAGAGGAATTCTGGGGAATTTTTTCTTGATATTCTGCACTGAAATAAGAGTCTTATATGCCATTAAATACAATATTTTTTTGGTAAGATGACAATATGAAAAAATATATTAATCCATAATTGAAGATTCTATTTGCTCTCCATTTTCTTCTGAATGCAACTTGAAGAAATTCTCACAATATTAATAATTCTTTATCTTTGAGACACAGACATTCACTAGCTTGTTGTGTCCCAAGAATATGATAAAACTAAGGGCAATACTTTGGAAATTTCTCCTAAATATGAAACTGTTTGCTGCCAAGTACAATTGACGCTTCTGCTGTTATTTTTTTTTCTCCATAAAAACCAATGCAAGAAGAAAGTCATCATTGTATGTTTGAAATGATTTTATTTTCATACAAATCAAATAATAAATATTTACAACAGAATATCTAATATATACATATATATACACATAAAAATACATTGCAAGAAAAAAGAATGACACATTATGATAAGACAAGTTATCTCATCAATAGCACTAGACTGATGACTTGCAAAGACAAATTATCTTGTCCTTGGCTCTGGACTGATAACTTAGATAAGTTATCTGTGGCAGCCAACAGGTTAATGCAGTGTTTCCAACTTTATTTTCAATTTTACATCTAAAATTGAGTCAAAAAACATCATGAAACATCTAGATTCTCCAGATATATATATACAAAATCTAAGAAATACATTATATATTATTAATAAATTGAATATAACTTTAATCTTCAACTATTATTTTATCACTTCTAAAAATATCACTTATTTTATTACTATAAATTAAATAAAAGATATTACTTATTTTTATTAAAAATCAACTAAATAGCAATTTCTGAGGTCTAAATGCGACCAATAACATCTAGATTTGGATGAAAACATAAATTGGCAACTCTGTTAACAATACCGCAAGGTAAAAATATAGTTATTTTCTGAAAAGAGAAATACTTTTTTTAATATTGAATATTTGTGGTTGTGCTATATTATGCATGCTGGTCTTGAAAACCATCAATAGTGAGATTGAATCTCACTAGGTGCTATACAATTTTAGCCTTGTGTCAGACATGGTTTAGTCCAAATAAATCAATACCTTTTTACTGTTGTTGATATTAGTTTATCATATGTTATCAAGTACTACCATTGATGTTGGAGGTATCATTATTTATACCAACTTATATATTGTTGCTTTCTTTCCACTATATTCAAATTTTGACAAAAGAACATTGGAAAATTGGAATAATTAATGAAATGAGAGTATTGGCATTTTTGGATTTATTTGGTGAAGTATTGATATCTTTGTTATTTTTATGATTAAATACTTGAACAATACATCTTATCTCATATAAAGGTTTGTAAAGAATTTGCCTATTTGCTTTGTACTCCTTAACCCTTTCAAGACTAACCAATTAGAATGAATGAATTTCTAAAAGGGTATTTAAAAAAAACCCCAAAATGTGTTTAATTTTTATTCAATCATTAGAGAAAACTAATCTTTTATTGAATAAATTTTCTTCCATATTTTGAAGCTCTGAAATCATAATGGAGTCCCTTAATCCTGATAGACATTTATCTTGGGACTAATGAAAAGCACAGAATTAGTTGATCCCTCAGCTGACACAACTTTCTCGTTCAGTCATGCAATTCAAATCAATTTCTGTGTGGGTTTCATGCAATGATGACATCGTTGTCTGGGGTTTTAAAAGCTGGGAAAACCTCATTTACTTTATTTTTGATGACACATACATCCCAGCAGACTTCTAAAATAAGATCCACGGGACATATATATCCAAGAAGTCAAAAAATAAAACCTTGGGGTATGTATGTCCTTGGAGTCTTGAAAGGGTTAATCGAAAAAGGAACTTGAGATATTAATGGGATTTTAATGTTGATTGTACAAAAGTACAAAATGATCTTTCAGTCTTGTTTACCCATCAAAGTGTGGGACGGTATAATGTTCATCAACTTTGAAAATTGATTTGGAGAGAAGAGTTTAGATTTAGTTGAGAATGCACCATTTTTGCGCTATACATGCATTCATTCTTGCTCTAGCTGAGATTCAAATATTGTAACGACACACAGACAGACACTTCTCCATTGGTCTTTATTTACTGCCTCTTGTCTGGCTTGGTACTTTAGCATGTTGATATGGCTTAGGTCCTGACTAATAATGTTTAGTGAGCGTTGGCCTTTAGGATGTTACTATCCAAACTACTTTGGGTCTAGGCTCCTTTGTTATTTGTTTCTCAAAACATTTTAGCCTTTGATGGAGTGGTGATCTGTTAGCTTCATTTGCTTGAGAGAGGCATGAATTCAACTCTTTCTGACATGCATCTCATCGCTAGTCTTCTTGATCATGATTTTATTACTTGCAGACAGTCAAGTGGAGGATTCTTCCTTGCTACTGATGCCATATAACCCAATATCACTTACCACATATAATTACAGATGATATGAACACTGTCAAGTGATAACCCTTGTCCACTGAAATGCCACGCAGCACAAGACGTCAGATCTTGACAGTCCAGTCCAAAATGGCACCTTGACTATTTACTCGTGGATGAACCTACTTTCATCTGCCTCCTTTTCCTAGAAAATGAGTTCCTCGAATTATAAAAAAATTTCAAGCCTTTTAACTACTTTTTGGCTCATTATATTTATAATGATATGATCTCAGAGGAAATGAGTGGATGGAAATTAGTATATCTGTTTTGAATGTCTGCCTAGAGCTGAAAAAATTGTCAACTCATGGAGGGGGCAGTTTGAAATTGCCATTTGATTGTCAACTAAAACCTGATAAAAACATTGATGATAAAAATATTTGTATTCGTTGAATGAACTTGAAACATTTGAATTTCTTGTATTTGAAGGTGTGTGTGTGTGTGTGTATATATATATATATATATATATATATATATATATATACATACACTGAGTAAAGAATTTTCTTCAATGGTTCATTACAGATTGTACATTCTGTTTCACTTGAAAAAGATTTCCATTGAAAATCTTTTTTTAAGTCTAACAGTGAAGTCAAAATGAAATCTACAGAATGTACAATCTGTAATGAGCCATTGAAAAAAACCTTACTCATTTTATTACCATTCTACTGAGAACTTTTTTAAAACTTAATACTATAATACTTATCCACAGATTTCTTGTATATTTTATTATTGTTCTTACATATATATATATATATATATATATATATATTAATTTTCTATAAAGTAACTTCTTTTTTTTAAAAGTATTACCTGAAATTTATGTATATGAGTGGAAATTCATATTTTGTGAAATCGTGATTGTGTATCTTTAATGAGAATAGACTTTAATGAATAATTACTGTGTATGCTGGAATATATATATATAATGGTTTTAAAGGATATTTTGAGGACTACTCCATACTGCATGCTCATCCAAACCCCATAGCCGTACATATCAAGTTTTGGTAGATGACCCTCTCATCATGATACCAGTGCATTGAATGCAGTGTAATGTTTGCATGGTTTTTATCATTATTAAATTAAATGACCGTTTATATGCCAGCATATACAGTATTTTATTGTTTTTTTAAATTTTTCCATCTCGGTTAACCTATACAACTATTTGCTACTATTTTGATCATGGGCTGAGCGATTACCTTTTGAACTTTCGATTAAATCTTTTTTAATTCTTTCATTCTGAACATAAATTCCCTTATATTTCAATGGTGTAAGTATTTGTTAGTTTAAAGGCTAATATTTCTTACATCAACAACCATTACCCGAACGCTTTGATTATAAGGAAGAAATTTTTTCCAAAATGATCAACAAAAAATACTTGAATTTTACTCAATATGGCTTTAAAAGGCAATGCACCATATTCATATATTTCCCACTGCTTCTACGCATTCAGTAAAAAAAAAAATGATAGCGAAGGAGACATTCATATTTTCAAAATTATGTCATGTGGTAAGACAATTTGCGTGATAGTCTAAGGGACGTAACTCTCAAAATATAATTGACTTGAAGACCATTTTATGACATTTTTAAGTTATTCCCCTTAGATTCACCCAGTTGAGTTATCTCCCTTAGATATATCGATTGCAATAATAATCATTGCAAAAATGATGATAATTATCATGCTCGTTTTATTTTTGTATTATTAGTCTTCAATAATTTTTTTTACTTTTTGTACATAATTAACATACTACTACTCATTCAAGTAAATTGATTATTAAGGTCTCTATTAGGTTGATAATGCATTTGGTAAAAGAACAGAGAAGCCGTTTGGAGTCAAATACAGGAGATTCCCTACTTATGAACAAGAAGTCCAACATTACTCTAGTGAATATCAACTTTATCCTAATATATAAGTAACTCTAATAGTTATGTTCCATAACGTTACTATTTTTATTTTATTCTGTCACTGGGCTTTGTTTATTTTGAAGTTGGGAATTGTCTGTATATACAAGAATTCTGCTCTCATGATAAGAGAAGTTGCTGAGATTTCTTTCTCTTGAATGTTAAGTTCGATGAGCAACTTTTTAACTGCTACTACTTTGTAAAGCAGATCCAATGTATTTTAATCAAAACTACTGAAAAGGAATTGCAACTAGTGATAACTTAGATATTCTTTCTTTTTGCAAAATACAGTCTCTACATAGGTGCATCAATAAGTTGATAGCCTATTGATAGAAAAAAAAATATTTATTTCACATGACAAATATTTATTCTTCAACATCTCTGTTAATCACATTAATCAAACATTAAACAGTGAAAAATTCCTGATCGAATTCGACCAAACCTGACTTATCGATCCATCATTGTTTGTATGTTTGGAAATGTATAAATATAATTACAGGAGACAAACTTGAAAATATTTTGCTTTTAGAAAAAAGTGAAAAGCAAAAACAGTGTTCAGCAGTTTTTTGGGGTTTTTTTTTTTTTTTGCATCAGGTGGTTATAGAGGCAGTTTATACACTCTTTCTCTTATACCCAGTTTCCTGTAAATTCTTCCACCTCAATCTCCGATTACTCAGCCTAACATGCCATCATTACCATTTTCAGAATCTGTATGTGACCTAAGAATTTTCCTATATAAATTTAATAATTACTCCTTCACTGTATACCATTTTGGCTTACTATATATATATATATATATATATATATATATATATATATATATATATATATAGATATATAAATGAAAATGATTGGAAGGTGAAGTGAAAAAATCAAGAGATAGGTGTCACATCTCAAGATTATTTTATTATTATTCTTTGGGCATAGTTTGATTCATTTTGACGGGGGCCAGCCATCTTTTTAACAGTGTTTGACATTCTTTTCAGTATTGAAATGTAAGCAGCATATTTTTCTCTGTGAAACCACCGCAAACATTTTTCTTTGAAAAAGATGGTTGGCCCCACTCGAAATGCATGAAACTACACCCACAGAATAATAAGAAAAATATTTTGAGATGTAACCCCTGTCTCTTGAGTTCTTCTCTTAACCTTCCAATTGTCATTTTCATCTGCATTCTGTCGGATCACTTCATATCCCCAATACAATCACACACACATATATATATATAAGAGGGTGAATCTAATGATGCAAGTAAATGGTTATATAGTGAGGTGTTTTGAATTTTACAAGAATAGAAAAGAAATTTTTAATGTTTTTATTTTATTTTACAAAGCATGTCAGACCAGTACCGTACATTTCACATTTATCCAAAGGGTTTAGAACTAATCTATTCTGAAGTGTATGGTGTAATGTGACCAATTTATTTGTGCCTGACTCCAGATGCCTGTAAGGAATTTTATATTACTTGCTCAACATCAAATGCCTGTTATTCTACCAAAATAGTAAAAGACAAAAAAAAAAAATTTACATTGCTAGCAAAGGTTCTATGTTCTTCCTTCAGATTTTGTATTAAAATTTATCAAAAAATTGTTATTATATTGTTGACTTCTTCAGTTGTGTGTGAAAGAGAATAAAGTGAATTTGATCTTAAAAAATGCAAGTGTTGTCTTCTGCTTATGTCATTTTTTTCAATGATGAGATACAATTGCAGCTGGAAAAGATGCTTTCTTTTTTATTGTTTCTCCCATGATGACAACCTTTGAGGGATGAAAAATGATGTGTCAACACCCCCTAATTATGCCGTCGTCTTTTAGGGGACTGCTAATATAAAGCAGTCGCCTATTTAACTCAGACTTTTTCATGTGATTTTTATTTTTGGATATCATATGACAAGTTAAGTCATTGCTTGTGCTTTATCCTTGCCCAAAGATTTCTCCTAAGTGTTATTTGTTTTTGAGCTCAAAATCTTTTTTCAAAGAACTTGGACCATTCCAGAAACATCTTTTCTCAAAACTCCACAAACCATTCCAGAAACATCTTTTAATACTTCACAAAACATTCTGGGAACATTTCTTCACAAACCATTCCAGAAACATGCTTTCACCTCCTTTATCCATACAATAAGTTTTAGTGATACATTACCCAGCTTCTTCTGCACATTTCCCAAGATTAAACATGAATAAACAGTGTTGAATATGCATTCTATATTCAGCCATTATCTTGATAGAAAAAAAAACAAAAGCATTCTTGCTAACATAGTGAGAATGCATGCACAAGCAATAAAGAGCCAAGCAAACTGCAAAGAAGCTTTTTCCTTGTCATTAAGATGGCACATCCAAATAAATGAACATATAATTGTATTTTCATTTTTATTGACGCTTCACCATCAACCATAATATTGCCTTTTACTGTATTATAATTTAATCCAGCAAGTAAGAGGTAGGATGGTTCAATGGTAGTCTTGTTTAAAGGCACATGGAAGGCATCATTAGAGGTGCAGAGTGGCCAAATAGTTAACAGTATGAATTGAATAGGAAAACTGAGAAAGTTTGCGTTCACTTTACATTGATGCCCTTGGGAAAGGCATGAAGCCATCCTTTCTCTCGTACACAATTGGTGTATAGCATGAAGTAGGATGGTCTATCTCACTCTTCATGAAAATCATCTGTGGCACCCCAGTGCCCCTGCCCAGGGTTATGGGATTAGAAAAAAAAAGGAATCAAAATTTAGTTCCAGGTTTATTATCATATCTAGAAAAAGTATTGTTGATTTCGGAAGAAATCATATTTCAAAAATAATTTCTAATGAACTGAATGTCATGAAATCAGTAAGGCTCGTGAGATCGAACAAATTCACATATATGGAAACTACAGATTATTCAGGGGAGATAACTCTCAATAAATTTCAAGAGTTACTTCCCTTAATTGTATCTTAGAGAACGATTATTCCCCTTGATTTCTCTTTTTATTAGATGAAGTATTAGATGTGCGATTGTCGTAGTCGGTTATGGCTCGGACAATGGAATCGGCGACACGAGTCCAAATTCCGGTCGAGGCTGTTCATATTCATTCTGCACTAATGACCTTAGGAGAAGTATACATCTATCTTTTCTGTAGTAGGGCAATTAGGCTTTTTAGCCTGGGAAGTCTAGCATAAAAACAATTCTAGTTGGAGTGGAGCCCCCTGGAGGTGGTTCGACGTCCTTCCAACAATTACCGCAGCTAAGCAGCTGCCAGATATTTCGTTCTCTGCTCCTGTAAGGGGTCCTGACGACTTGGTATCCCAGGATCTCCATACGCTTCGTCCAATCATTGGCCCTAGAGGAGACGATCCATTGTTTGTTGAGACAGAACGAGGGGGGGGGGCATTAAGTCAGAAGAAAGCATTACCAAGAGAAAACAAAACAACATGAAATTGGCTTTTTGATACACAGAAAATGGGCGGAACATATCACTGACACAAAAACATTTCTGACTGAACAGCAATTATCCTTCTAGCTACAAACACAAAATACACTTCTATAATCAACGCATAAAAAAAAACGATCTCTCCATGAACAATTTGAGATCAATTCTATGACGAGTTAAAGAACACAGTGGAACAACAACGCTAGATATCATATCGCTAGATATCATATGTCAAGATATAAATGCAGTAATCGGGGGAAAGACATGAAAACAGCATTGGCAGATTTCCCAGAAGATACAGAAATGAAAATAGAAACCGCCTCATTTAGTCCAGGGGCCAACACTGATATTTTCAAAAATTGGTACCACCCATGAAACCCCGAAACGTGGGAGGACAAAAATACCAAAATTCTTTGGCAAGAGAATTTTTGTATTTTTGTCTTCTTGGTTCTCTCTGGTTTATATTTTGGTGAAATAACCCTGCCTATCTTGTAGATTCACGATAGTTATCACTCTTTAAATAAACTTACCAAAAAATGAAATTAGAAAGCACTGAGAGCACTCATACCTCTTCCAATGGAGGTAATTATACATGGATCCACCCCAAAATTTTATCAAGCATTGTTTAGTATGTTATCCACCAATCTATGATATTGCGTTGGTATTTATTGAGAATTCTTGGAGATAATGTATGGAAAGTCATTAGCGTAAAGATAAATGTATGAAAAGATGGAAAAATATCTCTCAAGGTTGGACGATTTTTTCTCACCCTATTGCCCATCCTTGTACGAAATTTCATTGAAATTCATTGAGAACTTTTAGAGATATTTCGCAGTTGAAGATAGCTAGGGCGATGGGTACTGATTATGCACAGAACCTCTAAAAAATTGAATGGCTTCTTCTGGGGCCCGTTGCTCCACCCAAAACAAAATTTCATTTACATTCATACAAAAAAATTTGGGATATCGTGTTGATAAACAGAGAACTTTTGAAGATATTGTGTGGTTTGAACAGATAGCTAAAATGTAGGGAGGTAATTAAGCATTAATCAACTCAAAAAATTAAACGACTACTTTAGTTGGCTATTGCCCACTTGTACACAAAATTAAATTGTAGCTTTTGTTGTAATTTGTGTGAGATCAAGTTATATTATTGCTGGACTATTTCCTGTGTAAATGCCAAACAGAGAACCATTTCGAATTTCCCATTGAAAAACTAATAAAGCAACAAGGCTGAAAAGGTTATCATATATGAATGTTTTCATGTTGATCCTATCAACATTCTGGTACTACTAATGTTTGACCACCTTAGGTGGTACCAAAATCTGGACCCCCCTCCCTGGACTAATTGACTTCAGCGAAAGGCACGGTCTGTACATCATCAACAGTGCCTGCCAACATTCAGCATTTCATATCACAACTTGGTCTTGTCAAAGAAAAAAAACTCGAAAAATACAATTGTAAACTTCTACTGCCAATTATATTACTGCACCTATGCCATATCGTACAAACAAATATTGAAACAGTCACAATCATACGGGGGAACAACAACAACGTCGGACCACTGGATGGTCATAACAGAATTTATCCAAGAATGGCGTTGGTCATACAAAAAAGAGAGAAAAATCTTTGTACGTGAAAAGTTCCGAATTAGCAGCACGAAACAACTGTACCAAGCAAGGTTGGTATAAGCTAAAACTAAAGCCTGATATACGACCATGTTTTTAAAAAAATCAATTTACCGGGCAGTAGAAGACTAGGTGGGAACTAAGAAATTTGCCTAACAGTATCGCCAAATTTATGCTCAAGAAATAGACACTTCATCAGTGAAACAGTAACAATTTCATTTGGAGATACAAAACTGAAAAGACGTGCACAAAACCAAAGACTAAGAAGAGAAAGAAACTCTGTTCTGCACAGAAATGAACAAGAAGATACTGGATCAACGAAACCAGGGACTGAAACGCAGACCAGATAAACCAAGTCAAAGGCAACGCTAAAATTTTCAAAGAGGTACGAAAAGTGAGACGAAGGTATGGAGACTCGAAAATACAAGGGAAGGAGGGAAAATTTCTCACCAGCCCATATAATATTCTAACGGCCATATCGTCACATTTTGACCAAAACCAGACCCTCCTGAGTACCATGTATTGAGGAGCTAAAACCTCTCAACAAGCAAATAACATCATAAGAAGTGGACGATTGTTCGAAGAAGCCTGATAACAACAGAACATGCGGAGAAGACGGCTTAGGAATTGCAGAAATATGGCTGAAAACAAATTAGCAGAGATAATAGAAAAATATTGAACATTGCATTAGAGAAACAAGACGATAATGGATACGCGAGACTAGGGACTGGGACACAGACCAGATAAACCAAGTCAAAGACAGCGCTAAAATTTTCAAAGAGGTGCGAGAAATGAGACGGAGAAGGTACGGGAACCCGAAAATACGAGGCAAGGAGGGAAAATTTTTCTCACCAGCTCATGTAATATTCAAACAGAAGACGGCATTGGAATTGTTGACATTTGGCTCAAAACAGTAAGCAGAGATAATAGCAAAAATATCGAACATTGCACCAGAGAAACAAGAGTCATCAAGTGTAAACAGGGGATGGGTCTTCAAGAACCCAACAAATCGAAAAGGCCAGTCAACAGCCTACGCCCATTCGTATTTGGTGAATGCAATAAGTAAAACCCTATCGCTGATAACACTCCACAGGATTAAAGACAGGGCACAAGACTTTCTACGCCCTGTCAAAGTGGCCTCCGCCCAGGAAGAAACACAGCGAACATTATATTCACCAACAAATGGTCGGTAGCGCAAACAGCAATCACCCAGGACTCAATCAGAACCATAGGATTTGATATGTCGAGTGCATTTGACACCTTCAACCGCACAACATTGCTTGACATTCTAAAGCCTACAACACTAGTCAACAAAATCTTGATTTTTGTTTTTAGAATTTTTCTATCAGGCATATTTTCAAAGTGACAGAGCAATTAGATTTTACAACTAAAAAGCACTCGGAGAGCTCACACCTCTGCCAAAGCCATTATCAGGGGAAATAATTGTGCGTGGATCTGATCCAAAATTTGATCGCTTCTTTCATAGCCCACTGCCCATCATCAAACAAAACTTTATCGAAATTCATTGAGAACTTTTGGAGATGTCGTGTCGACAGCCATGAACTTTTGCGATATGATGTGGTGTGGACAAATAAATATGACGTAGGAGAGGTAATTGTGTATGTATCCGCCCCCAAATTCGATCACTTCTTTCATAGCCTATTTCTCATTCTCAGAATGAATTCAATTGAAAATCATTGTGACCTTCTGGAGATATTGTGTGCATTGCGATAATGTAATCAATTCTTCCTTGTGCCATTGTCCACACTCCCCAAAATGTCATTGAAATTCATAAAATACTTTGGGGGGTATCAAGTGAACGGACGGAGAGACGGACTCCACCGAATACAGGTACCTTTCCAACTTTGTTGGCTGGGGTAATAAGTATATATTATTCATTTCAAGGATGATATTATACTTTAAAAAAACTTATGTCTTAAATGTAGAAGTGTGTGATTTTCGGCTGTATTTGACCCCAGGGAATATTTTTCGTTAGTGTCTAGCAATATGGGCAGTCAGAAGAGTTACATATATGTTCGAAGTTCAGTGGGGAACTTGCGGTATCGGTTAAAGGTAGTGGAGCAGAACCTGAACGTGGTGGTGTTTGTGGTTCACTGTCTTGAGGTGTGGTCATCTTTACTCTTACTTACCCATCACGCGGACGCAACTTCTGGTTTCGGGTTTCGTCAAAAAATAACTTGCTAGCCTAGAAAAGTGTGTTCCTTTTGAAACTTATCCTTTTTTTTAATTATCATTTTAGAAGCTGGTAGGTTGTAATTTTGAGAGAATATGTCTCAACGACTGCTTCAAAAACTGATTAAATTTCGTGTTTCAAAGCAATAACAGTGGTATAAAATCTTATTTTTTAATTTGATACAGATAGCGTACATACATACCACACGTAATGATATGCAAGTGTGGTGGAACAAAAACTATGGGTGATAGATAAGTTTGGAAAACATATTTCGATTAAGCGAGCTAAAATATTATTTTCCCTGGTTCAAAATCTTTGATCACTTGTGTAATCAGCAAAGGCGAAATCCACATGGCAAGTTTCATGTTGAACAACACGAAAATGGGGGTGGGGACAATACAAGGGGCTGACAAGAAAGGTTCCTTCCCTTCCAGCATTGGAACACCACAAGAAGATGGTCTTAGCCCTGTCCTGTTTATCATATATCTCGAACAGGGTGCTACTTTTTACCCCAGCCATCCCAGTCAATAAGCCATCCCAGTCAAAAATTCAAGCTAAACAATCTTTTTACGATAGAATGAGAGCGAGAGGTGATTCTTTTTTACGAAAGAGTGAAAGAAAGGAGGATCTCTATTTTTTCCAATAGAGTGAAAGAAAGGGTGGGAGAGGGGGTGTTTATTTCTCTTTACGACTGAGTGAAAGAAAGGGAGATGGGGAGGAGGACGTTTATTTCCTTTTCAGGATAGATTAAAAGAATTCTCACTCGAATTTCCGTCTGAGATGGCTTATCGACGGAGGTGAAGAGTAGCAACCCCCCCCCGCGAACATGTCATCTGGGGAATCGGGAATGTGGACAACAGCCACATACTACCCACTAAGCTAGCATACGCAGACGACATGGAATTCCTCAGCCTAAAACAAAAAAAAAACTCTGGAAATTCAAAGAACTGGTGATGCATACGATAACATCCAACCATAAGATAAATCAGTACAAAACTGAACACAGCTTAATAAAGGAAGAAGAAAAAAAGACAAGGAATGGGAGAGGTGAAGAAAATAGAATCACTTTTGGAAATTAAGATGATGTAGGCAGACGAGAACAAATGGCTGTCACGATATTTAAAAAATCAACATCTAGATGGATCAGACGAGATCGAATAAAACTAAAAATACGACAAAAATTACGCAGAATCCTTGTCAAACAAATCCTGCTTTACAACAGCAGTACAAAGGGCTTAACAGAAGAAGACAAATTAGACGCCTTCAACAGAAAACACTTGAGATGGCATCTCAACATACGATATTCGAAGAAGATATCCAACGGCGAACTATATGAAATATGCAGAGGAATACCTGTATCACAAACCATCAGCAGAGCTAGATGAAAAAATAATTGGGCCACATTCTTAGACGAGACATTAACATCCCCGCAAACAAAGCAATTACATTCTATTTCAAACATTAATCAGATACGGCGAGATATAGAGGTTAGTCAACAACAACTCTGCCAGTAAAATTGAGAAGAGAGAAAAAAAAAGATAAATTCGCCGACTCTGATCGCACACTAGAAGATCACATACAAACAAAAAGACCTAAAATTGACACAGAACATGACCTTGAAGAATTCTGACTACAAGCAGGAGACGGGGAGGTGCGGAGAATAATGATAGACAAGATATGTTGTGCTCAAGCAGCGACAACACTGTCCTATCTGGTGCCGAAGCGATAAATAATTGACTGGCAGCCATTATTGTTTTATGACAAGTATTTCTTCCATCTTAATTTCAGTTGCTTTTCGTCGCGTTTACTCAGACTAATACTGATCACTAGTGGCTGTAGACTGACGGTCTGTGCAATGAAAGACAACTAAAAACAAGGTGAACTATTAACTAGTCAAAAAAATTTCTAATGATTATTCTCCTTCAATGACAATTTAATTCTTTGCAAATTTTATCAATAATTTTATCATTTGAGCGAATTATATCAATTGGCTTCAACTTCAAGGTATACTTTTAAATAAATTGCATACTGTTTCTATTATTATTCGGACTATCCTCACCTTGGTTGTTTTTCATACAAATCTTCGGTCGTTTTACTCTACAGCCTTCATCAGGTATCATCTGGTAAGTGTGGGGAAGTAACGAACCGAACCCTTCATTTAACCGACCGGGGTATATCAAGGAAAACCAAATAGCGTAGTGGTTACAGAATCAGACAAAATTACTGCAAGTAATCTGATGGTTCTAGGTTCAATCCCAGTGTGAGACAATAATAATACTACTAATGCTAAGAGGGGAGTGCGGTCAATATACCCCCGTCGGTTAAATAAAGGGTTCGGTTCATTACTTCCCCACACCTACCAGATGATACCTGATGAAGGCCGTAGAGTACAACGGCCAAAACGTTGAATGAAAAACAACCAAGACGAGGATAGTCCGAATAATAAGAGAAATAATAATAATAATACCTCATCTCAAAAATTCAGAGAAATACAAATTGCATACTGTATTGAATCCTGGAAATGTTATATTCTTTACAGTTGATAAATTCTTTAAAAATATATAAACTCGACCATAACCGAATATTACCAGCCATTCAAATGTTGACCAAAGGGAGGCTATTTATGAATATATGGACGCCATAATCTATGAATACAAGTCCGTGTGTCACGTGAAATAATAAAGTTGACTAATACAGAGTATACCTCGCTTTACGCGATCAATTCTTTCCATTTTTTACTCGCGTAAAACGATATAGAATCAATGGGAATAATGTGAATAAACCTCCGTCCTTTCAGATTGTGGTTACTAAATAATTACACGCGGTAATTGGATTTCGCGTTGACTGAAGTAGCGTATAGCAGGGTGTGCCTGTAAATATGAAAACATAATTTGATCTATAGGAATGTTACGCTTCGTTTCTCGAACTAATAAATAAGTCTTCAAAGGAATCTTCCACACATGAGGGTATTAAGCAATATAAATCGGCGATAATTATAGCTCTTTAACCATAACTCCGTGTCTGAACTCTCTCGGATGTAAGCCATTTTTTTCTGTTTTTATAGCTGCCTTCATCGATTAAGCATTCTAAGCTTGCTATCAAGTAAAATTCAACCTTGGAGTTCAATAATAGACATTAGGATGTTTGAAGTTTCGTCTCATTTTCGATAAGTAATTATTCTCGCCGACAAGAGGGAAACTTTAGTTTCACAGATAGAGAGAGAGAGCCCTTCCCTACGCTAAGTCGGTCGCGAAATCAAAAGTGAGCAGTAATTACTAGAACAACAATTACCGTTTTTTCCCGGCGTCGGAGACGTTACGGCGTCAAGGACGCGGCACAATTCTGAAAAAAAAAAAAAAGAAACACGAAATGAAGGTCTCAGCACTTTCACATGCATTTACCAGTAGGCTTTTGCGGTTGATTTACCGACATTCTGATCGTAAATTTACTCCCCAAAGTTTACAGCTAGCCTAGCAGTAAGTAGCAATAGATGAACTCCAAGACACATCAGTTAATTCAATCTTCAGCCAAGCGGTGGTTATTACCTTCACTGGAATATCACGACCAATAATAAAAACATCTCTACTTGGAATCAAAAGCCTGATATTTATGCAGATTGTTCATATTAGCAACACCGTTACCATGAGATGATAGTTCTATATTGAGGCTGGTACATTCGATTTTTATATTGATATTCCAAATAAATCACTATCCTTGTATTAGAGACAGATTTATGACATCAAGATCCCTTTCATACTGGAACTCTTTATCAAAAGAAACGGTAAATTCAACTTCTGTTAACATGTTCAAGAACAACCTATCAGAAGTAACGAGCTTATCACACAAATATAAAAAGAATTAAAAAAAACTCACACTTTGAATACCATCCCCTATCAGATCTGTTTGGTGTATCCTTGGTTGGTAATATCTATGATAACTTTATGATACACAACATTTAAATTACTACTAGTCCGTTGGTTTGTCTGCCGTAGAGTATTGATACGAGAATGGATTTTTGTGATAACGTATATTTGAAAAAGAAATATCTATGACACATTTGTTTATTTAGTATTTTATCCTAAGTATAATTTGTACGCGACAAATGTGGAGATTTGGGGCGTACTTTTTGGCGCAGAGTCAAAGTTTTCACCCATACTGAATTACCCAACCCCAACTCGATCCACTTTTTTCTTTCAAAAAAACATTTATAATTAAAAACATAAAAACAGTGCAATTTTGGACTGTTTTAAAATTAATGTCTATATTTATCCATAAAATGATAATTATAATGATGGTAACGATTACAGAAATTCTATCAATAGAAAAGTGATTGTGCTCGTATTCCTTTTCATATTGTTACAGTTCCCATATATTTTTTTCATTTTGATAAATAAATCTTACATTCAATATTATCATGCTTCACATATCCATTTATTCGTTTTGATTTAAAAAAAGTAATCGTGCTTGTCTTCCTCTTGTATTAAGCTACATAAGAAAATACAGGGGGGGGATAATTCAGTATTAGTAAAAAGTACGCCTCATATATCCCCAGTTGCCTTCTATACTATATTCATAGATCATATACAGGAGTTCAGATTACAGTCTAGCTTAGAATACCTTCCTCTTGGCATAGGATAGACCTACAAGAAAAGTAACCTTTGGCGTGAAAGGTACAGGGTAAATTTTCGGGACTTATTTCGTGGGGAAAATAATGACTTCGACACCGAGGAACACAGGGGATGGGAGTGAAAACAACGTATTTAAAACAAGACCCGTTTTATCTTTCAGATATCGTATATGTCGGCCTTTAAATGTGCTGGCGTATTTCATCATAAATGTCAGCTATATACGCCACATCTCCTTACAGACAAATAATTTTCTGGCATAATTCATTATCAAGAGATTGCAAAGATTCGACTAGCGAGTCGAGAGAGCCAGTGCATTTCAATGTGCAGGAGAAAGCAATCAAATTCCTCCAAGTTATCTTGACACGGTTTGTGTAATCATCTACCATTCAGTGAATGTGCATTAATCTTGTTAACCACCAAAATCGTGAGAGAAAGAGTTGAATGGAGGCACGGGCTAAGCTTTTTAGCAAACAAGATGCTGACGATAAATGACATAATGGATCGCAGAAAGCCTAGGAATTTTGTTTTCCGTTCTTGCAATTAATCCAGAATGGCAATCTATCATTGATGATGCCCTATCTGTTGCACAAGCACTCATCATCATCAGTATTTTACTGTCCGTTGTTGGACATAGAACTTCCCTGGATCCGCCATAATTCTCCATCATAGGCGTCGTGGAGGCAACCTTTTCTAAATTTGTGTAGTTCATTTCTCCGTCTTGTATTCTGTCAGCCTCGTTTTCGCCTGTGATCTCTGGGGATCCATGTTGTGAGTCGTGATGTCTATCGGTTGTCTCTCATTCTTGCAACATGACCTGCCCATTGCCATCTAGGTTTTTTTTCAATAGATTCTATAATATCTCGGACTCTCGTTTTCTTCCATATATACTGTGCTGTCTGGTGATCTCTCCATGTAAGGTTGAGCATGATTCTCTCATGCCTGCGTTGCATGCTTCTCAGTTCGTGGGTCTGTCTCTTGGTTGGTCACAAGACACTTGAGCTCTTCGTGGAGTGATCGGTCTTCCCCGATTTACAAGACAGCATTTCTTCACGTGATTTACCCTCTTTGGTAAATTGTACATAAGCCATTAACGGCGCCTCTTTGTATCGTACAGTTTATTCAACTGTCCGGATTAAAAATCTATCTATGCACAACTCTACACACAACTGACTGTAGACATTATTTCCCATTTCATCAATACGGCGTGATACGGTGCTGTTACTGAGATGGATGGATTTTTTTTCAACGTAAGCTGCGTTCGTCTTGGGATCAGTGGGCAGAACTTTAAACGTACAGATGTAGAAATATCGTTTCTGCATTGTGCAATTATTCTGGAAATATTGTAAGGAGCATTGAGAGACCACTATTACCATTAACATCAGTGTTGTTTTTTTTTTCTTTGTGAAAAGTGAAATTGAATGAGTAGTACGCTTTTTCAAATGGTTCCTTCAGAACAAGTTTTACCTGGATGTTCCTTACGAAGATGAGCCTCGTTTCACTGCTTCATCGAAAAATACTTTGCTGCAAAGGAGACCCAGCGGGTCGTGCTGATTTGGGGTTGGTAGAATTGAGCCGTGAGGCTGGTAGTCAACATAATACTGTCGGACTTTCTCTTGTTTTCTTTCGCAGAAGTCGAGTTTAGGATGCTGTCAGTCGCTTCAGTATAACGCTTTCCCCAGTACTTATCCATATCTGGAGGTACAAACGTGCTGTATGAAGAGAGAGTACGTACATTAGTTTGAAAAAAAAAAACAAACACAAAAAACAATAAAGGAGAAAATTTTGAATGGTTATTTCCCTTTCTCCATAGAATAACAGTAACACTACAGGTTATTGAGCTCAATAGCTGGGCCCACGCCAGTTACATACTTGAGTAGAAGAAATGGTTCGCGAAGTAAGCATTTAATAACTGCCTAATGCTAATCCCTCCCCGTTTGTAAGCAGATCTTACTGAACCACCATTCGTAAATCAGGATCATAGATATTTGTGGAATCTCCACTATTCCTCCAGTAGAAACCTTAAACGCCCCTCAGGTTCCTTAGTCATGTCAACGCCTCCCCTGAAACATACGAACACGCCAGAGGAGTGGCGCCAGCTCTAACCTTGTGAACCACTTGTCTAAACAGATTAATATGATCCATTGGGGAAAATACTTGATGCTTAAAACGTCGACTTATACAACAGCTTGTACGCAACTTATAACATACATGGTACCTGTAGTGCGTAATAATTTTTGCTAAACTGAACAACCTTATGACACCTGAAGTAAACGATATTTTTATCCACACCCGAATATACCGCTATCATAAACATGAATTGGCTTTCGTACCGGGAGAAAAATGACTCATAATGACAGCTTTGTTCAGGAACACTTACGTTGATATAAAACTTATCATAAAGGCATTTATAGCTTTTTGTCTAATCTTCTCAGAGGCCAGAAGCCAAATGGGGCATGATAATAAAATGTAAATAAAATTATATATATATATATATATATATATATATATATATATATATATATATATATATATATATATATAAGATTAGAAACGGATGCATGATCCCATAAAAAGAATAATAAATTGCATTACATCATTTAGAAATTCTATTTGCAATGATCTCCCCTATTACACGGTGACTGTATAATTTGTCCTGATTATGTATTCTATTTACATTATCTTGGCCTAATAATACATTCACCTTGTAATAATGGGAGATAATTTCAAATGAAGTTTCCAAAAAATATTATGCAATTTATAATATATATATATATATATGTGTGTGTGTGTGTGTATATACATATATATATATATATATAAATATATATATATATATATATATATATATATATATATATATATATATATATATAAATATATATATTTATAAATATATGACTCATTATAATAAACAATTGTCAAAACAGAAGGTATTTTTCATTATTACGACAGCTTTGCTAAATACGTTTAAAGGATCATCTTACATTTTCGTTAGCTTTGATTCTCCTAAGCGACATCAGTTACTTAGCTTTTTCTCCGCCCTGCAGTAAATCAATCAAAATAAATTATTTATTTCACATGAAACAGTTTTTATTTCATTCAATATAAATATCAGCGAAGACAGTTTAGTTGCTACGGGAGTGGGTTCAGCTGTTTAAGGTTTCATTCTCGGCTCAAAATACTCAAGGCTTCACTTGACAGAATTTTATTTAGTTATTATCACTTTCTGTTCGTCGCTACACATTTGGTTCTCGTTCATTGTTTGATTGTACCTCATGTAGATTTCACAAGCACGAGACTGCTAGCCAGACAGGGGGGTGGGGGCTTTATGTAAGAAATCGGAATTTCGTTATCGGATGAGCTGATTCGGACAAAGAGTTTGAGGCTCAGGACTATCGTTTTTCAGTTCTCTTTTCTCCATCAGAGCAAAATAAACAGAATACATCACATGTATTTGAATCGATTCACTCACTTTCGTATCATTCGCATTCCGTGTTTTTAAACGTCAACCGAAATAAACATTCAATTCAACACTTGATCAGTTTTTTCTTTCGTGTAGCTAAAAAGCTGATCACCTGAACGCTGAGAGTTGCGATAAAAAAAAAACAACAGAAATAAGATGGAAGAAAGACTAGTCAGATAATAATGAGAAATGATAATGACTGCTTAATCTTAGAGATTAGGACAACTCAAGACTATTACATCTAATACTACGACGTATTGATAAACAACATAAATAAGATGGAAAAAATCAGTGATAAAAAAAGAATAAAGATAGTTTAGCAAGATCACGACTCTAATGTTCTTGTAAAGGGTATTAGAAAGAAAACGTATCAAGTATCTTCTAATGGCCAGCGAATGCAACAGACACCTTCGGAAGGTCGATGAACTATCGGTTGAAACATTGTGATAAAGATTTAGCTTAGCTTGGCTAAGCTAAGCTAAGCTTGGGAGTCTCGGTTTTGCTTACTGGTAAACAAGTTGGACTGGTTAACTACAACGGCTGAAGCGAGTTCGATCATCACATGAGCCGTATCAAATTAAACTTATTAATAGTCAATAACAGTGACGTGTTAACCAATATACAACTAGGAGGTCTATATATGGAACCTTGAAGTAATTCTCTTCTGATGGGAAAATCTCTTATACACCATTTGAAAGAATGAACCCTTCCACAGTTTCCGAATTCAGTCACTTTTCGCAAAGACGTTAGATGGAATTATTAAGACGTTAACATTTATGTACATTACAAACAGCTTCGGAGTAGTGAACTATTAAGTCTTGAAGAAAGAGGGTGTGAAAAAAACACGGTCGAATTCCATAGAAACACGGGTAGATATTTTCACCAAATCAATTACGGCCCCCAATACACCTGTATTAGTACTTATATGTATATATATATATATATATATATATATACACATATTATATCATCCACTGACAGCTGTTCCGTTGTATTACAATAGGCTATCTGTTATCCCATCCATTACCACGAGGCAGGATTGAAACCTTTGCTTTAGACCGGGAGACCGATATCCTACCTCTGCGCTAGTGAACTGGACGACTGAATTTAAGTGATATATTTATTTAGTTTAAATTCCTCGTCCACCAGAATGCTCTATTCCTATATCTATATCTATATCTATCTATCTATCTATATATATCTATATATCTATATCTATATCTATCTATCTATCTCTCTCTCTCTCTCTCTCTCTCTCTCTCTCTCTCTCTATATATATATATATATATATATATATATATATATATATATATATATATATATATATATATATATATATATGTTATTTTTATTCTTTTTAAAGTCATCTCAATAGAATTTCAAAATATCTGTAACTTTTTTCACGGGTAATAAAAAAAAAGCCTTCAGCAGTAACGATGCAAATAGATACAGCTTGCATTTGACACGGAGATTCTAGAAAATAATGAAAAACATAAATGCTCGAATAAAATGAACCATTTGAATCGCAAGTGCAAAAAGCGAGAACAATCAGAAAGAAATTTGTGAAAAGGCTCCGTTTTCTGCAACGGGTAAAATCAGCGGGCGATGTGCGTTCCCACGAGCGGAATCGGCGGCCAACACGTAGGGGCCATAAAAACAAACAACGGCGGGATGGCTTCACGCACCATAAAATCCGGTCCATTTGCTGTCACGGCGGAGAGTATCAGATTTGAAACTCACATCGTTATCTCTCTCTCTCTCTCTCTCTCTCTCTCTCTCTCTCTCTCTCTCTCTATCTATCTATCTATCTATCAGCTCGCTCAGTGGCTAAGACAACTGCATGTGTTCCCCTTGGTGCCTTTCATCGGTGTTCCGACCTAAGAAGAGGCTTTCGAATGCTGATTTCCCGGACAGGCTGCCTTGCCTCCAGATTTGAAGGTACACAATTTTTTAGTCTCAGTTCCACCTCATTTTGAGGCATCAGAAATTTGTTATCAAAGCCCACGCCTTATTTTGAAGCAACAGAATTCGCTTATCAAAGTCCCACCCAGGGTTGTTCTGGATTCTTCTAATTCGAGATTGGCATTTCCGTCTGATCTCTCGAAAGCAAATTTCCTCTGCAGGTGGATATTGGATATAATTCAAGGCATAGACAGGCTTCCCGTTTGGCATCGATGAGCCTATATTTCTTCGTTATCGTCAGACCAATCTTGATTCTTCCTTATTGCAAAGCCGATATTTTCTCAGCTGATTCAGTGATGTGCGTGTGTGTGCATGCGTGTGTTCATATGTATAGGGGCAAATATTCGAGGTGATTAATATGCTGACGCATATGTTGTGAGGTGCATTAAAAAGATTTGGGTCAAAACTAGTTGGAATACCATAATAGCAGACGGGGGGGGGGTTGTCGCAAGGATCTGATTTCTTTTTGATTATAGGCTGTTAGACGTCAGGGGAAATTTATTCAAATCCAACCCAAGAGAACGCTTATATTATTCCAGTATTTTGAACCTTGAATATGTTTTTTTTTGTGCATTGGGATCAACGCTTCAAGTCAAATGACAGACTCAGTGGCACCCGTGTCGTCGTGCGACACGTGATGCAATGAATTCGTCACCATTTCTCGATCGATTTGTGGAGAACCATCAAGTCAACAGAAGTTAGATGGAAATATATATATATATATATATATATATATATATATACATATATATATATATATATATATATATATATATATATATATATATATATATATATATATATTAAAAAAAAAAAAGAATTTAAGCAGGCGGAGGCATGTTCGTAAATAGCAGAGCGTGAAAATTGTCTCTTGTCAAACGTGGGTGTCGGTTAACTTACTTCTAGGTATCGGGAGAATGTGGAGGAGAGTACGGGGGAGAAAACGTGTAATAAAAGATAGAAACCTGAAAAGTATTCCAACCCCCCCTTTCCCCTGTATCAAAACTAACACGCTCTTTCCTTTCCTCACTCTGTCACGCGCGCGCACGCGCACATACACACACGCATACAGAGACTCACGTACCTATGTACACCCAACAAGCGAATCAGCCTAGCGATTAAGATAGTCACGTATTTCCGTTTGACGACAGAGATCGATATTCGAGCCCAGGTAAAACGTCAGGAATTCGAACATTGATCTTCAATCCAGGCAGTCTTGAAGGATTTGTGCCGCACTCGATAGAAACCGTCACGCGACCAACGTCTATAGGCAGCATGCTGTCCGTGTTGGGGGTGATCAATTAAAAAAAATTGGGGAACAGGGTTGTCGATGAATAAGTTACTTCTCTCTGTTTTTGTTGGGTAATGATCGCTGGAAAAAGTCCGAATTTACCAAAAAAAAAAAAACAAGCGGGAACACAGCCTGACACAAAGGGACCTATTTAGCAAAAAAAAAATTACATTGTAAATTAACCCCCCCTGCACACACACACACACACACACACACACACACACACACACACACACACACACACTGAAAACCTATTTTTCGGGGAATTAAAAAAAAACAAAATAAATATTTTTCTAGAAATAACAAGGAATCAATGTTTAAATTTTCAGTCCTCTACCTCCATTGGTGCGGCTATATACATACATAAATAAATACATAGCCAGGCAGACCAGCTTGGAAACTGAAGAAACATAAGTTGATGCTGACCATTGATGTTGACGGTTCAGGTTGACGAGTTTATTCCGTGATATCACGAGTAGGATTTATTAAACGAATACTTCAAAACTTTCATCTACTCAAGGTTAATCTGTCATGTTGATGTTAGTGCTGCCTCTTGTTAGCCACCGAGAGTTGTGTGAACTTTCATGCTTTTTATGAAACGTTCATTCGAAACCTCGAGATTTCGTGGCACGCAGCCCTCCTCTTTAACTCGGACCGAGATCCTCAAAAGAGCAAAGGGAGAAAGCTTGCCGAGTTAATCTCAGATATCAATAGATATGACGTGAACAGGTTAAATTAATTAAACGAGCGCTTACGAAATACGAGACAAATGGCTGCTTGGCGTCTTTCTGAGAAGGCAGAAAAATAGATTAAAGAGACTAACACTGTTACAAACACACACATACAAACACACAGACATTGACACGTATGCATGTGGATATATGTATACCTCTCTTTCCTTTCCTCTCCTTCCTTCTCTTTCACGTTTTGTCTTTCCCTCATTACCTCTCTCCCCCCCTCTGTCTCTCTCTGTGATTATATCTAAATAAGAATTTTTCAATACTACTGTTCTAACGACCACTAGGACGAGCAAGATTTTATGGATTAAAAAAAGAATTGTTTACGCTCATAACAATGGCGAGTGTGATATGATCTAGGTATCTATCCGAAATTCAGTTTAGTCTCACACAAAGCCGTATCTTTAAGTACGCATATAAATCATTATATCTTTACGCAGGTCACGAACAATACTGAACACATTTTGACTTATAGATACTGTTTGACGACTTATAAATGAAACACCCGAAAATCAATGGAATTCCAAAGAAATATAGGCTCGCACACATTCATGCACACACACACGTAATCTAAATTCTAAATGGTCTTTAGAAGGCATGTACTTTAAAACTTTTCAAAGTCTGACAATGGAAAACGATTGCTGTTGAATGCTCACTAAGGTCGGCAAACATTTTTTTGCCTATGCAAGACAGATCGCTTATTAATGAGCGAACGGCGGGTTTGATGAATGTCATGAAAGGCTCAAAATATTAGAATAATCCATTCCGATACACAAGCTATATTTTGCCAAAATCAATGAATAACGCTTGGCTAACCAAGAATGCCAATTGGTAACCGAATAATTCAATCTAAACGCAATCTATTTCAATCAAATCAACTCTCGAATATACTAAAAATACACGGAGAATTGTTAAAACATGAAAAGTGAAAATTGTCTCCCAATATTTGATCACGAGCCTGTTGAAATTTCTTCGTGCACCGGATGTTGCCTACCCCTGAAGGATTTGAGTTAATTCTATATCTCAGTAGTTTGAGAAGACTAAATATCTTCGCTCGCGTGATGGCAACGTTGATGATACCATCAAAGCAGTCGGTATATTGGATTGTCGTGCGTGCGAACATTCCCCATGCTGTTAATTAGCAGTAAACATTGATGCTAAACAAAAGTTAGCTGAGAGAAGGAAAAATCAAGGGTATGAAAAAAAAAAAAAAAAAATCCTCGTATAAAAAAATCTGCAGATGTCAGTCAATAAATCAATATATAAAAGAAAACTGATCAAATGAAAAAGAAAAAAAAAATTGAAAGAGAGATGTTTATAAAAAAAAAAAATAACCAAAATTGAATGAAAAATAAACGAAAAAAATTCTTATCATTTTAACAAACACTTTTCTTCGACAAAAATTTCACTTCCCGACATGTACCACATAATTTTTTTTTTCATACTTCCGTTCCGTTTCGTTCTCATTTCCGGTGCTGTTTCTGCAAATGAGCGAGAACGTGTGGTTTTGATGACAGCTGTAACCTGATTTTCCAAGGAGAAAAAAAGCTAATGGCAAACCGCCCGGCACTCAATAATGTTTTCAATTAAAAAAAAAGTTTGCAGAGCCGTTAATTTTGTTTAAAATTTTTTTAGCTGTCAGCCTTTCTCTCACGTAATCTATCTACGTATCACTCAACATATCTATCTATCTATCTATCCATCTATCTATCTATCCAGAATTCAACACGATAGTTCGGGGAATATGAATAGATTGATCAGTAAGCTTATCTGTCAAGTTGCTTAGCATTTCTCATGTCTCGCTGGAATTTTGAACATCAGAATGTTTCCATCAAGAAACTCTTTTTTTTTCTTTGGGGAAACGGTCTTGTGCTTCTTTAAACTTCCAATAACGAGCTCAATTTGATTTGTCATCCTAACAACTCAGTCTTAGTCAGACTGTTCATTCCTACGTATTTATGAATATTAGTAATAAATTCATTTGTTGCTGCTATTTCAATTCCCTCGTAACAGGCAGTTCTAATACAAGGATCCCTTCAGTTGTCACCACACTCAATAAAAACTCAGGTTATATACTTCGTTATATTTTTTATATATAACATTTAGTTTAACTTCATTATTATCAGAAGGGAAAATGAATAAATAAAGGCATCCCAACTTTTCAAACGTTCGCTTCACGCCATTTTTTGACTCCTGCGGAAGGCCTGCATAAGTATATGTTTGATCTGCTATCCGAAATGGCTTGAAATGAAATTTGCAGTCTCACAGACCTAAACAATAACCGTCTCATATGTCTACCAGCTTTGATTTCGAAGATTGTTATTCGTCATCTCTTGTTGCTGATGTGAAAAGCTTGAAATATGACACTATGATTGTGACTGCCCCTTCATCTCATGCCATTTTGGCTTACGACGGGTTTTTTATAGAAGTGCGATACTTTTGGATAGTGGGGTAAACCTGTAAATAAATTAAGGAATAGAAATATTATCAGTTCTTTAAACCTCTCCATAACTTTTAGGACACTTACTGTATTTGTTCTGTATGGTGTTTGAATGTCTTTACGTTTCTGCAAGGTAATAAGTATTTGTGAAACTAAGCACTGGCTGTAGCTAAGCAATTTTGTATTGGGTAGCAAATCCTCTTGATTTATTTGTGACAACTGAAGTTAGGTAGTTGTCATGTTTACTCCTCGACAGTCAAACGATGCATAGCAAATTCAATTTTATTCAACTGCCTGGATTCAGGGAAGTATCAGCCATCAGCAAATTTGGTGGAAAAATACGAAACGTGTTTTCTGACCAATCAGACCCACGACATTTATGAATTGAGTTTCTGATACCTTTCCTGAAGTTCTCAAATACAGGAGCACCATCTGCGTGAAATGAGTGACGGCCACATTGGGACGTCCTTTGGAGTAATCGATGACTGCGAGGTACAGATATAGATTTACTTCCACGTACAAGTGCACCCCATGCGACTACTTCATTATACTGGATCCTGATGTCACACCCAATAATCTTGTTCCTTTCAGGTACATTTGTTATTAAACAGATACCCACTTCATTAGTATACCAAGCAATTGCAATATAGATATACAAACCTTCCCGAACTGGTGATCACTACGCAAGAACACGTAACAAATCAACAACCACGGAATCTTCTGTAGATAACCACTACAATAAAAAAAAACACCCTATTTCTATATTTGGATTTATAAAAAAATTTAAAGAAAGAAAGAAAAAAGAAAGAAAAAAGAAAGAACATAGAAGAAATGAAGTCGATAGAACGTCACAGGGAGGGCAAGTAGGATAAAGGAAGAAAAAAAAAACAAACTGTATTTTCCCCCCATCAAGCTAAGGGATATTCGTAAGTAAGAAATCCCAACCTGAAAATCGATGTGCAAATTTACCGTCTTTCCCCAATTCAGAAACGTTAATCCATCAAATATTAATCCGCAACTTCTGATTAAACTTGTTGTTGTCGTTCTTCGAAAGCGTCAAAAAAAATAAAAAGGGAAGATATACAGAAATAGATTTCTCGAAATTATTCAACATGGCGAAGAAGTCTTTCTTTCTCTCGCGCTAAATCACTGAGCTTGGAACATGTTTTACCATTGCAGGGTGTCAAAAAAAATACTGCCTTTGCAATTAGGCAGGCGAGAATAAATGAATAAATCCAAAAAATAGTTTGGGTACTGGAGATCCATCTCCCAGACAACACCCCAATGTTCTAAGACGAGCAGGATTGGGGTTACTCCCTGATATCTGCTGACATTAATTCACATAAATTCTATTTTTACTTGATTTGATGTCATACTTCTACGTCCTATCAACAAAATCTGGGACACGGTCTCTTTCCCAAACTTACATCTTAGAACAGATTGTGGAAACGGGTACCGAAGGCTTTTCACTTTTATACACCCGATACCGTGTACATATGATAAAATAGTCGTCGGGATAGGTGGAAGGGTGTCGAACCTTTCTTCATAGACTTTGCCTTTGTCAGCTCTATGCAAGACTTTTAATTTGCATCCCCGGTTGTACTCTAGCAACTTTCCTCAGAGTGGAGTGCACCCCAGGGTCTTTGTGTCCTATGTGACCGCCTAGGTTTGCGTACTAGACGGATCAGCCCTGGCCTTTATATCTGTAAGTGCAGCTCTTGCTTGCTTCGACTATAACTCGGTGGTGAGTAGATGAGCACTTTTAAATCAGTTGATGAATTGATCGATCCGTGAATCGATTATAGCTCTTTCCTGCACTTAGTATTACTAACACTACGACTACCTGTGTCCCAGTCACTGTTCATTAGTATTTACTAAAACAAGTAAAGTACCCCATTCCTTTATTAATGGTATACCTTTGAGTAGAAGTCTAAAGCAATTTAGTATCTAAAAAAAAATCATAGGAGTTGCCTGAAGCGATCATCCCCGACACTCAAATAAATCTTCTGCTCATAGGTACTGGAAAGCTAGTTCAATTCCACCTCATTTTACTTTCTTGCCTTTCTTCTTTTTCCAATGGCTGAGTTCAGTCATTCTCCCTGAGCGACCATCTTTATGTCTCACTCCTTTCTTGTGTACTCCTACCTTGCATTTCTCTCCCGGCTCTCCCCGCGGTCTCTATATTGCCATTCCATTCTCAAAATATCCCCTTTCTCACCTTCCAACCTAAAATTTTCATTTCAAAGACGGACGAACAGACTGATATATAAGCTTAATATGGTACAAGGCAAAATATCGATAGGAAGATTGTGTTGAGCTAATCTTCCAAGTGGATAATGGTTCATCGTCTTCATCATCATCAGTCTTTCAACGTCCGTCGTTGGACATAGACCTTCCCCAGGATTCACCACACTTCTCTATCATGGGAGTCGCAGAGCCTGTATTTTCTGAATTCGTCCAGCTCGTCTCTCCATCCAGTATTCTGTCGGCCTCGGTTGTGCATGGGATCTCTAGGGACCCATGTCGTGAGTCACGATGTCCATCGGTTGTCCGCCATTCTTGCAACATGGTCAGCCCACTGCTATTTGAGATTTTTAATGGATTCTATGATGTCCCTGACTCCTGTCTTTTCCCGGATGTACTGTGCTGTCTTGTGGTCTCTCCATGTGAGGCCCAGCATATTTTTTTTCATGTGCACGTTGCATGGTTCTCAATTTACGGGTCTGTCTCTTGGCTCCATAAGGGACTATTGGGAGGATGCATTGGTTATACACCCTTCTTTTTTAGTATTGATGGGATCTTTTAATGGTTAGCTGCCTTTAAATTGAACATCTCGAATTTTTACTTCTATATGGAATCTGGCACGGGTTGAAAATACGGAAGTATCTCAGTCCCAAACCCGGCCCTATTTCGAATTTATTATTATTTAGTCCTTTCTTTCGGAGAAACTAGTATGTATAAACTGGTATAGAGAAATAAGGACAGATCCTGGAATAGATAGATAGATAGATAGATTAATAGATGGATAGATAGATCGATAGATAGATAGATAGATAGATAGATAGATAGATAGGTTGGAAGATAGATAGATAGATAGATTAATAGATGGATAGATAGATAGATAGATTAATAGATAGATAGATAGATAGATAGATAGATAGATAGATAGATGGATAGATAGATAGATAGATAGATTGGTAGATAGATAGATAGATAGATAGATAGATAGATAGATAGATTGATGGATCGATAGATGGATCGATAGATAGATAGATTGGTAGATAGATAGATAGATAGATAGATAGATAGATAGATAGATAGATAGATGGATGGATAGATAGATGGATAGATAGATAGATAGATAGATAGATAGATAGATAGATAGATAGATTGGTAGATAGATAGATAGATAGATAGATAGATAGATAGATTGGTAGATAGATAGATAGATAGATAGATGGATAGATAGATAGATATCAACAAATTGAGATGAATAGATCTGAATAGGCTCATATGTGTAGATAAGTAGGGAGAAAGTGATACATAGGGGAATAGATATTTGAATAGACCGAAAAAGATACGAATAAACTGAGATAGGTAGGTAAGGTATGGATAGACTGGAATGGTTGGAGATATTTGAACAAGAAGATATGAATATATCGATCCATACATTGATATGTGTAAACTTAAAGACGTGGATAAATTGATTGATTCGAACAGACTGAGATTCATAGACAAAAACAAACTTAGATCAGTACGTGTAAACTGAGAGAAATATGTAACAACAGGAATAGATGGATTCAAACAGGCTGGTACATAGATATTCATTAATCTTAGCTCAGGTTAGGCTTGGTGTGTGGCCATAAGTACAGGTTACCCCGTAAGAATCGAACTAACAACTCATGGTCTGCGAGACTAGCTTGCTAAGCACATCCTCACGTCAATGCGTCCTAAAGGATGGGTATATATAAATAATTATTTACTATGCTTATCTTGGTTTTAGCACAGTGCAATAAGTACTGTGCACCCAGTGAGGATCAAGCTCACTACTCAGTTTTAATGGACTGTGATACTAAGTTGTTAGCCACTAGCTTACAGTGGGTGTCCTGAAATAGTTGTACAATGACACAATCTCTTATCAGGAATTATGAAAACTGAAAGGCTCTGAGAAACGAACATTCTCTCCGTGGATGTGGTCTGCATATCAAAGCTCTTATTTAGCGCCAAACATGACCTGGCGTGATCTTTGTAGAGCAGTGGTTTTGAAACTTTGAACACTCAAGGACCCCTTTTATAAAAGAAATATTCTGGCAGACTCCTATTTACAGCATTTAGTTTTTGGACTAATTAATGAACTGCCATAATGATAACAACTTCTGACCTTTCAAAATCATTTTTACTTCAAATGGGTTATACCTAATCGAATTCTAATATATGGCCCGGATCTGTGTACAATAATCATGTGCGATGGTTCATGTCATTTCTCTATCACAAAGTTCACAATGCCAGGTTCAATATTTGACATCTTGATTATCATGCCTTGTTCAACATTCAGTCCGTTTCGTTGTTTATTTTTTGTCAAAAAGCAATATGGAGAGAGCATAAGATAAGTTACACAAAAAGTGCACATCTGAACCAACTTTGAATTCATGGTATTATTTTAAAATTTGAACGGCAGATCCCTGATCATTATTTGGCAGACGCCCAGGGGTTCGCAGATCCCAGTTTCGAATCCACTGTTGTAGGGAACAGCCGAAGTTATTCCGATACGGTCTTGGCTCAACCCAGGCCATGCGGTTGTGTCTCAGTGATCTTACTTGTCAGATGCACCTCAGCTGCTGACAGATATTTTTTTGTTTAGTGATTTTTCGACTTTGAAGACTGTGAAAATGTCAAAAATATCTATAACGGTAAAAAGCTGAAGAGGAAGCATATATCTTCAACAATTAATATATTTATGTCTTTTCAAAATCAAAAATGAAAAAAAAAAAAAAATCCGAAAAATTCCTATTTCCGAAAAGTCACCTGTCTCAAGGGTTTCGGATTTAAGGGTTTCGGGTTTAAGATTGTGTACCTGTATATATGAATAAAGACAGAGAGAAACGGTGGGAGGTATGCGAGTACCCATAGGAGTAAAGGAAGGGAAACAGCTGAGAGAGAAATGCTCGGTAGAGAGAATAGAGGAAGGAGATCGACAGAGAAACACTTGGTGGGCGAGAAAGATCTGGGAAGAGAACAAATTCATCGAGTTTAAAGATATTCTTAATATTGAATCTCAATCTGACAATCGACGGACAAATTTAGTGTCTTTCCCCTATTCAGGAACGTTAATCCATCAAACGTTAATCCGCCATTTCTGATTAAACTCGTTGTTGTTATCCATCATAAGTGATAAAAAAAAATGGATTTCTCTAAATGATTTAATCGGGCGGAAAAGTCCTTTCTTTCTCTCTTTCTTTCTTTCTTTCTTTTGATTAGGCAAAAACGGTCGAGCAAAGTCGTAATTAAAAGGAAGTAATCTTCCATAGTCAATAGACCAACGCGCTTGTATCACACACACACTCATGCTTGTACACTCTCCCTAAATACGCGAACATACACATTTGCAATCATAAATATGCACCAACACTGGTTTACAAGAACAAATATCTACCCATTTGAAGATGTCTGTAGCTTAGTTTATTTTGGCATTAGTTTGGTCTGGCCCGATCAAAATCACTACATTAGCGATGATAGATTAGTTTGATAAACATCACTTCATAAGCGCTCATATATATATATTTGTGAAAATTGCTCTCACATACGTACGCACACGCACACACACACACACACAGAAGCACACATATGTATATAATCATACTTGTACAAATACGTGTATGTATTACACACACACGCGCACACATACGATCTTATGAGCAATAGATTCGAAACATTGAAGATGAGAGTTGGGGCTGGCGACAGATCGATAAAACGGTCTGGAAACAAAGAATGGAAATGAAAAGAAAAAAAATTGAGAAAACTGCTTTTAGTTTACCCGTCTCCCCACGAAGGCAGAATTTGACACACGGTCAAATTTAGTACGGGAGACCCACATGCGTGCCTTAGACATCAGGGACTGACCCTGACACTACCCCTTTAAGTGCAACGAGGAAGTACATTTTTGATCAACCTGCCACTAATGACCAAGGTTCTGTAGAAGTAGAATGTTAATGCCATGTAAAGAAGTCCAGGAAGAGAGAAAAAAAAGGAGAGGGCTTAATTGGTCGGTCAAGAGATTTTGCTGATCAATTAATTGGCCCTAGATGGATGTCGGACTATAATGATTACATCTTTATGCTCACGGCATAATCAAATCCCCAAGTGCGTGATGACTAACAAAATGAATTTGACAGGCAGGGAAACATAGATAAGCGAAGAGCTTTCTCTGAATTCATCTAGTGTACTTGTCAGACTGCCTGCTTGTAAGTCTTCCTGTCAAACGACATTAAGCCGGGCCCTTTTGATTCCAACTCACTGGGATAAGCTGGACTCCACTAATCAGCATCTACAGACCAACGCAATCAAATCGTTAAGCCTGGAACCAAATAATTGAACAATACTTTAGCTGGATGTTTTGCCAATTATTGTTTCATAGAAAAGTTATTACTGTCATCGAGTATCGATTGTTTGCAAAAACGTGTAATAATTATAAGTGTAGTCGTGAATCTCTATATATTATGCATATATAAAAATCGATACCAACCGTTACATTGACTCGGTGGATATTTAGAACTGGGCTTCAGACGCACGCCTATAAATAAACTAAATGAATAAATCTATTAGCCCAGAGATCTGGGATACATCATCCCGATAGTGCCTCTCCATTGCACTGATAGTGATAGGGTTAAGGGATAGTCACTGATATCTCCAAAAAAGACCGTGGAAAACACTCACTCCTATACAAACGATATTATGTTGTATTCTGCATCCAGAGATGTATAAGATAAATACCATCTTGGTAAATATTTAAAATTATCGAGAATCAATATTTTATTTACTCATCATCTAAACTTGTAATTAAATTCAATGAATTAATTAGCTATCAGGGAAACATTTATCATAGAGCTGTGATTACTGTCAACGTTTCGCGAACTATTACTGATGAGTCTGTTCTGCGTAGGGTGCTCTGCGAATACGACCTTGCTCCAAACTAAGATTTCCAACAACTATCAAATTAATCATTTGATAATTTTTCTCAAAGACATCAGTGTCTGCCAACTTTCTTAAAAGTATACGGCGAATAAAAGCATGACAGCAAATAAATGTCTTAGTGTAAGAAGAATCAAAATCATATTTATATTTCAATTCGTTATTGCATTTTAATGGTTCAGGTTTTAGAGCAGTAATTCTCACACGGGAGGCACTTGGTTCTCCTCCCAGGAGAGGAATTCCCTAAGGGAGGGATTATAGCCTGGGGAGTAATTGGAGAGGAATTTCAGTCAGGGTACGAACGTATAATGGCGAGAAAAATGATAGATGACAATTCAAAATGGGAGAGGGGCAATTGAAGAAACCTAGGATCACAAGGGGAGGAGTGTGACCTGGGACTCTGAGAAACACTGTTTTAGAGGCAAGTGTTCTCATCCAAAGTCAATTCCAACCCATCCGGCTCCTCAACAAGACTGGAGGTATTCACTAAGCTTTGGTTAGCCAGGTACAAAAACACAATAGAGTGAAACCCAGTGGACATTGAACTCACAATATCAGCGAATGGTCTGGAAGATTAGCTTGCAAACCATCACTCTACGACAGCCACCCAATGACCTACGTGGTTGTATCCTTATTGGAAAGCATATTCCTCTACCAACGTCATTGTTTATAAAAACTGAACACTAAGGTTACAGATCCCAGACTATACCGTGACAAAAGCTTGTAATGATTATTCGTCAATATTTATAGTTATTAGTTATTTCACAACGCTTCCATTGTGATGTAACCGTGATGACGTAATTAAGTCGTAATTACATCCGAAAAGTCAAAAAGGTGTCCTATCTTGCAATTTTAACAAAATTGCCCAAATCCCTGGATCCGCTCTAAAATCTATTCAACTATTCCATGGCCCTTGTTGCATCATCACGCAAAATGTCATTGAAATCAAATGAGAGATATCATGTGGACAAACAGACAAACAAACAAACAAACAAACATGCAAACATGGGTGAATACATAACCTCTATCTAACTTGGCAGAAGTAACGAGTATAGTGTAAAGCACAAAGAAAAGATTCCTTTAACCCAGTTTGCAATTTCTATGTTCTTTTTTCTATATTAGTCTATGGTAACGAGCTTGACCTAATCACCAAAATACCCATATCTTAATCCCCTCCCCTATCACCTTAACTAAAACTATGAAAACATCATGGATTTTACCAATACGGGAGTTTTCGTTGAGAAAAGGTATTTTGCACTGGTTCAGACTTATCTTCGTCGAACTTTCAGACGTGTGCTTCATTGACTTGGTATCTGGTCGGAAACTCTCGGCTGCACGCCCGTTGCTTGAACAATGAAAATGCGAGGTGACGTCGTATGGTTTATTTGAATTCTTCTCCCCGCCGTAATTTTGTAATAGGATTGAGAATTGTCCGTAGAATCGAGTACTTCCTAATCGGCTTAGGGATACGCGCGGAACGTTATCTTGTCGATCATAACGTAGAGGGTTTATTCGCGAGCGATTATAGTAATAATAATAATGATGATGATGATAATAATGCTGCTGATGATGATGACGATTATTGGAATCCGGGGGTGCAGAGGGAGTAAGGTGGAGATAATCATGAAACAAGTCAGATTCGATCCGTCGAATCTCTGCAATCACGTACAAAAGCACGGGTGTCCCTTAAGGTAGGGGGCAGGGGCTAACGGGGCATTTGAAGGGGGATGAATTTTTAAAAAAGTTCGAACCTAATCGTTAACGCACAATTATTTCATGCAACCCCAGCTTAGATCGAAAAGACGTGACACCTCAGTGTCAGGTTATGCGTCTCCGTACACGGTCAAGTGTACCAAATGACACCTGGATTGTAGAGTTGGTCGTATTTGCTTTCGGTACAAATGGCTGTGAATGTAGCACTTTATTCACGGGTGGAATGCCTATCCTCTAACAGGGTTGCTGCTTAGTATTCTCCTGAGTATACCATTTTGCTCTACCCGCTGGAACAAAAGTTGATATTCTTTGCTGTTACTCCGCTATCCAGAGAATTTTTTTCAAGATATTGTTTTATTTAAGATGTTGTCGTCAATTTGTCAAAATCCTTTGATTATATAAAATGATCTATGATCTCCAAAGTGATGTGGTGCATTGGTAGGAAAAAATGTACGATTAATGAAAATCCTACGTTTAAAATGACTTAGTGATTGCAAATATTTTCGATTTGGAGATTTTCTATTCTGCATGACAATAGGTCAAAACAAGCAATTCGAGTACCAAATGTTTCAAATATTCTCCTGCGATAAATGATTCTTTCATAAATCAGGTGCAAATGTTTAGCTTAGAACTTCATATTTTCGTTCGTTTAGCTACTCCTGTCATTGAAGAGGAGCGTAATTATCGATATTATTATTATGTTATTCATGTAGTTTTTATCAGTTAGGTGCAAACGCTGCTATTTTACCACGTTTTAAAAGAGATTCGGAATTCTAGGGTTGGCTGAGCTCCCCTGTCAAAGGGTTGCTATAGCTCCGTCGAGTGGTGGCCATAGCCCCTGTAGTTTAATAACATCTATAGAATAATCACATTAAAAAGAATTTCAAAACAGCCATAATTGTATCAGATTATTGATACCAGTTGCAGCAGCAATTATTTTGAAAAAACACTTTTTGTCTGTGGCTTATATGAATTGGTAGAAAGTTAGAATAGTCAAAACAAGACAAGATTTAAAGGCATCTATCACAAATAAGTTGCCGTTTTATTCATTCGAAAAGCGTCTTGAATGACAAATCTTTCAACTCAAATTTTATTCAATCATTGTCTATACATAATTTTAAGCACGATACATCACTTCATTACGGTTTGATGCAAAATCGTGCCTCACGGAATATTGATTTACAAACTCGTCTTGCAGAGTCACATTATTGTTGCGAGTTCGATTCTTAATGGACGGTGCACAATTGTCGCCTTGTGCTAGATCAAGCCAATTTTAGCAAATAGTTATATTGCTGCGGACCTGGGGACACTACGGGAGTTATATCCACCACTCGACGGAGCTATGGCCACCCTTTTAAGAATATTTCAAACATTTGTTACTCGGACTGCTTATTTTGACCTATTGTCATGCAGAATAGAAAAGAAATCTCCAAATCGAAAATATTTACAATTATTGAGTCATTTTAAATTTAGCACTTTTATTAATGGTATGTTTTTAATAAAAAAATGAGCAAAGAAAGATAAAAATCAACAAACTGATCGAAAATAAGATTTTTAACTGCAAATCGATAAAAATAGTTTTTGTTTCAAAGTTAACGGCAAAATAGCAAAGGAAAAAAAGATTGTTTTTGTTTTGAACAGGCAAATGATATGTTTGGGCTTACATCTAAAATCGATCCAGGAAAATCAACGAACGCCCCAAAACATCTAGATTCTTCAGATATTTGTATAGAAAATATATCATTGAAAAATTGAATGTGACTTTAATCAACATTCACGTAGGATATTACTTATCTAATTTTCATAAAATGAATATAAATATCACTTATTTCATTAAAACCCCTCTAAACAGCAATGCTGGACATCTATATACAACAGAAAATGTCTAGATCAAGATTAAACACATCTAAATTGGTAATAGTGACGACAGTGGCTGTAAGGCGTATCATTCACATGTGTTCTCACTTATCGGTGATTAGGAATATCTTCCATTAAAATCATTTTCAGATTTATAATGATCTAAAGTAACTTTATGAGACGATGTATTATATGTACAATAATCATTTCATATTGAGATAAATGGGAAATATTGATTGTTCTGATGTCGGTGATAGGACCCCAAGACCTAAAAGGTCAAGAACAGTTATCCATTGTATTCCGTTATGTTGTAGAAACATTGGAAGCGAAGGTAGACTTTGTCGGCTTTTACAATCTTCCAGATGAAAGAGGTCTTACAACTTCCAAAGCGATTGAAAATGCCATTATCTGACAAGAGTTTGACATGAAATCGAATAGGGGTCACGGATCCGACGGTGAATCCAACATGATTGGCCGGTGTGCAAAAGCTCTACTGAAAGAGAAATACCCACTGTCAATGTATTTTCATTGTGCAAACTCTTAAGGTTTGAGTTTACAAGAAGTCGCAAGAGAAGGAGTGATCATGTACGACACATTCGAATTTGCAATAAATTGTATAAATTTTGCTTGAGTAAACAAAGAGCACAGTTCAAGGTAATAACCACTGGCTTGGAAAAATTCAATTGAAAGAACCAACGACATGTATTCAACCGTCCAGGTTTTGTATCCTAAGCGCTGGGTTATTATTACGAGGACTGACGAGCACAGAAAACAATTGGAAGCGATTAAACCGCAGATTTGCAGATAAAATCGTCCTTTTCGCTGAGAACCTACACGACCTCCAACGAATACAAGATGAACAAAACAAAGAAAGTAAAAAAGTCGGCCTATACATGAACTTCAGGGAAACAAAAATCATGTGCAACAATCACATTGAGAATAAGGACATAACTGTCAAAATCGAAGTTACAAAACTGGAGAAAGTAGACCACTACATCTATTTAGGACAACAAATCTCCATGAGACCCTCATAAGAAGAAGAAATCAAGTGAAGAATCACATTAGGATAGCAAGCCTTTGGCAGAGCAAGCTCAACCTTCAAAAATAAGAAAATCCCATTGATCCTAAAAAGAAGGGTGTATAACCAATGCATCCTCCCAATAGTCACTTATGGAGCCGAAACATGGAACCCAACCAAGAGACAGGTCTGCAAATTGAGAACTATGCAACGTGCGCATGAGAAAATTATGTTAGGCCTCACATGGAGAGACCACAAGATAGCACAGTACATTCGTGAAAAGACGGGAGTCAGGGGTATCATAGAATCCATTAGAAAGCTCAAATGGCAGTGGGCTGGCCATGTTGCACGAATGGCGGACAACTGATCGACATTGCGACTCACAACATGGATCCTCCGAGACACATGCGAAACCGAGGCCGACAAAATACAAGATGGAGAGATAAACTAGACAAATTTAGAAAATACTGGCTCCACGATGCCCATGATAGAGAATTGTGGCGGATTCTGGGGAAAGTCTATGTCCAACGACGGACGGTAAAAGACTGATGATGATGATGATGATGATGATGATGATGATGATGAAAACGTTTTAACTGGTGACAGAAGTTCAAGGAACAGCATCAGGCACCCCGGAGACCTGAATCACGTCGGCATTTTTGGCATTGGACTTGCACTATTGATATTCTCTACGAGCCAAAACATAACCCGTCAACTTCAAGCGAAAACGTCGACGCTGTACTGTACCTCAATTGGAAGTCTAGTGATGACACGATGCTTACTGGTGCAGCCTTAAACAAACTACAATAAAACTGTTTCCCCCAACATTCAAGGACAGAGCACGTCAAGAATATTTTTCAGTGATCGATCATTTGAATACATTCATTTAGATCGATTCAACCGGCTCGGTGATGAGTTTCTCGTGAACCTCAAGAAGTTTATAGTGAACTCTGCAAATGGGAAAATCGTATGGATCACCGGAATTACCTTTTATCCTGAGATAGTGGCGAGGATGTGTAGAATAGGCGCAATCTCTTTCAAGGTGTTATTCGCCAAGGACACAAGGTCAAAGAAAATCCTGTAAGAAAAGTACAGGACATTCTTGACATTTTCAAGAATGTTCTACCATAGATATGCAAGACCAATAAACTTCTACAGTCGCTGCAAAAACTACCTGCTACAACTATCTCATTGGAAAGAACTCAAAGTTTCTAACTACAGATACCAAAAAGACCGCATTTTTACGATTCCTGTGATTGATTTATGTAAAAGAACGCCGATGCACATGTCGCCATTTTTAAGACATACCAAGTTGCTATGTATCGTAAGTTGGTTGGTACATGACTATGATTGTATTTCTATTACTTTCTTGCGTTCTGTTTGCTGTAGTATTGGTTGTTGATTATATTTTACGTGACTGTTAAACTGTTAGTTTGATTGTTCAACCTCCAGACCAAAACCAATTTTCTCTAGAACAGATAATATATTTTCACGAAAGAACAGTAGACACATAAGAGATGTATTGGGCACCACACCGTGAAGCAATGGTTTACAAATTAGTCTCATAGACCATTACTTGTCTCGTTGATAATTATTACTACAGTGAGTTTTGCTCCGCAATTGTTGCCTTCTGCCTGATCCAACTAAGTTTAATATATGCCTATTAAAGATACGTTTATTTTTCGGCGTTTCGGAAATTTTCTTCAATAAAATGACTGCGCCATGAAAGTTAATACTTCAAAGAGGATCAACTAAAATATTTGAATTGGTTCATTTGATTTGGTCTTTTAATAGCCGTGTGTATTCAACGTTGATTTTCATCACGTCTGCTTTTTTTTGTTCGTGTTTATCTGAGTCTACGACTTAGCGCCTCATTTGTTTGCTGCTATAATCACCGAGACTATTCGATTCTCATGAGAGATAGATAAAGGCGGAGGTACCTCTCGTATTTCCTTTCTTCCCTCTCACATTTTCTATCACTTTACCTTTCGTTTTTCTTTCCCCTCTTTTTCTCACTCATTTCATCTTTGTCTTTTTTCCTTTTTCTTCACTATTTCTCCCTTTCTTTCTCTGACTGATGTTTCTTTCTCTTTTACTCTCCGACTCATTTTTTTGCCTTCTGCTGTCTTTCTCTTGCCTGTCTGCCTCTTCTCTCTTTCTCACTACGGGCCTCCCCGTTATAACGCGGATTGTTACTGCGCGGCTCGCGTTATAATCGAAAATATTGATCTAGATCCAAAATGGCTATATTCACCTCAGAACTAGTTGAATTGATTGCGGCTCGGTTGTAACACGGTTCTCTTGCTTGGACCCCAACACCCACATTATAACGGGGGAAGCCTGTATTCCTCAAAATTTCCATTTCTTCCCCTTGCTTGCTCGCTTCTTTGTTTTTTTTTCGAACGTTTTTTTACTAAAATAGATAAGAACAGATGGAAGACCATCGTCTCTTATAGAGGGACAAATCGGAGCAAAGCGCTGTTCTAGAAGGACAACTTTAAATGAAAAAGTCATGCAGGGAGCTGCACTATTTAAATCTGATTAATCGTACGCTAGAACTTATCCGTGAACACCTCCCATACACAAACGAACGAGCGCACGTCTGGATACATACACAAAAACATGCAGTCACGTATAACAACGCGCATGCGCACAAACAGATAAAGGCGTCGGCGTTAACACGCATATATACATAAGTAATCGTACATCAATACGCACCTACATATTCGGGGATAGGCACTAACCCATCGACACACGCAACACACCTGCAAGTACAACAGAACACACAAATACATGCTCAAAAATATACCAGACTGCGCTTTTATTTTACATGTTCATAATGAGATTTTATTTGGCGTGCAAATATGAGGTTGTACAGAAAATAACGACCCTTTTTTTGCTGGTAATGGTTCTCGTTGAGCTCTTGTAGAACCCGCTCATTGAACTTTTTCCCTCTACCAATTTGTCTTAGATGGTGCCCGATATTATCATGATGCCAACAACCTGTATCTGTGACACTTCTCTGACAGTTTGACGCAGGTTTTGTCTGGCCAACGTCTTCAGTTGTTCATTTTCAATTGCAGGTGAACGTCCTCCGCTCTCTTGATCTCACGAAACTCAAATCTCCTCTACAAACATTTGAAAACCACTTTACGATCATAGGTGGTTAATTCGCCCAATGCTAGATTATAATTGGAAGCTGAAACACACCTTGGCCGAGTTTATATTCGTGCAAGCGTCTCTTCTTTTTTTCTTCTTCGGTTTTAACGATCTATAGCGTCTGCAGATATCTCTGAAAATAAATGATGAATATTTTTTTAAAAAGAGCACATTTAAATCATTAAAACGAGCTGTATATATTGGTACAATATATCATAGTAATGTTGTATGATGTGATTAAAAGTTGGTACCCAGAATCGGCAAAAGAGCAACCTAATATTAAGGTTTAAAAATGCACGGATATTGTTTGGTGTATAAGATTTTCAATGCAGACAAAGTCTTGAGTTCCTCTCTAGAGAAGCACCACAGTAATATGGAGAAAGAAATTTTCTTGGTAATGACATGAATTTTCACCTTTATATGGAAATGTTATTGAACAAATCTAATGATGTAAATTGGTTAGTTTTCCCGCCAAATTATATGAAAGTTCATGAATAAAACTGATGAACAATAAAAAGAAAGATTCCGTTATTTTGAACTGAGGGGGAGTTTAAAGTGTGGATCGGAGTCACGTGTTAGAGATGTGGTTCATAGAGTCCCAGGTCACATACATCCTCCTTACGATCCCAGATTCTCTCAATTCCTCCCCTATTTGGAACTGTCATCTAGTATTTTTTTTTTGCTGATATCCTTTCATTTTTTCATCCCAGTCGCTCCCCCGGCTAAAATTTCTTCCCTTTGGGGTAAATTCCTCTCTTTGGAACAAGGCAGCTCACGTTTGAGAGAAACAACGGTTTTACCGAATGAGCCAATGTCCCTACCGGCAGTGCTGCTCTGTTTATGGATAATCGATCCATTTTCCCTGCACCGATGTATTTATTCGTTTCTGCATTGGAGTGGAAAATATTTTTATAAATGGCTTATATAGTTGCATTCAGGATCGTTCTATTCTTGGTGCAGCGGCATCAGCTTTCCCTGGGCTGCTATTTCAGTGCTGAAACTTCAGGCAACGACAAAGTATTATCTCGCTAATATCCAATATCCTCGCGCCGATCGTATTAGATTAGAGACGAAAAAGGAGGGATTTGCAGTGATAGTCGCCACTGAGTTTGGCAGGAACGAGCAGCTTCCTTTCAGGCAGACAGGCAGGCAGTTGGTGGTGGTGGTGGTGTTGACGAAACACTGGCAGATGGGAAGCTGGCAGTGCTCGGGGGATGGAGGTTAGTTTTGCTCGTGGAGTCGAGTCTAGAGCGGTACCCAGCCAAACTTAGCGAAACTGAGTTAAGCAAGTTAGAAACGAAGTCGAGTTAGATTTAGCCAAGTCAAACTAAATTCAGTCAAATCAAACCAAACTGAGCCGCATTGAAAAGACGCTGAATTGGTCGTGTCAAGCTCAATCGAGCTCAACCGGCCCGAGAAGGGTTGAGGCAAATGGAGTTGAGCCAGTGTGAATAGAACGGTGCCGAGTGACCGAACGGTTAACAGCAAGGAGAATGGAATACCCAACCCCACCAGCTATGGGTAAATGGTAAGACAGAAGAGTCTCTCTAGACATTGTTGGCAACGAGTCTAGGAGATGGATAGGTCTGATTTTGAACCAGCTCGAAGAGGGGTTGGTTCCGTCAGTCTATCTTACCCTTGAAAAACCCATGATTGAATCATCTGTAGAGCCTTAACAAACACGACAGTGGGTTAAGGGATAGGTAAAGGTAAGATAAAAGAAGACAATCAAGCGCTAACGAAACAAGTCTAAGAACTACGGAATGGAGAACAGAAAGAAATCCAGTTAATTTTGACAGTCTTGAAAAAATTTACCAATCACTATCTGGTCGCAGTACACACTATGGTTGTTTTGCGCTGGTGCAATGGGGTGGCCAATGATGGCTTACTGAGGCTCGGTATCGCTAAGTGCAAAAGGCCTAGGATTCGTCCACTGGCCTCAAAAAAATAAATCAGCCCAGTCTTAGGGGAGCAGTACGCCTGGGGGCAGCACCCTTCCACTGCACTAAAAGGGATGGTTCCGACTTGGCCTGACGCCTTTCTAAAACTATTTGCTGGGACTAGAGCAATTTTTGTAGCTTTCCTGAAACTGGAACCCCATATTAAAAACGACTTTGTGTCCCATTTTGCTCTGGTGAGGAAGCAAGTACTGATACTGAGTCTGGAGCAATGGTTCTCATATTGCATGCCTTGAAATCCAAGGTTTCCTCAATCCTTCCTTGATTTTGAATCACCATCAAGTAATATTTCAACCATCATACTTTCTGTTATACTTTTCTCCTCTGACTGACTGAAATTTCTTCCAAATCTACCCCGGGGAAATTTCTCCCCTGGGAGCCAAGTGTCTCTCGTTTGTGAATCACTGGTCTAGAGCAACGATAGTGGCTGTAGCAGAGATAGCGTTATTCTTTTCATAATTGCGTGATTGGGGAGGTTGTTTCTTTCTGGTATGATGGAAATGGCAATGGGTTCAATTGATACGCGTGGCCTTTTGCAAATAGGAAAAATAAAGACTTCAAAGTATGAAACGATGTGTGGATTAAAGAAATGAAGTGAATTAAACGAAAGAAATGTGCGAGTGTTTATATAGATAACATTTAATATGTATGTATATATTCAGCAATATCATATATACGAGTGAGTGTGTGTGAATGTGTATGTGTGTGCGTGTGTGTGTGCGTGTATGTACAGTGAGTGATTACATTGGTCATTGACAAACTCGAACACTTGTGGAGCACACACACACACACACACACACACACACACATATATATATATATATATATATATATATATATATATATATATATATACACATATATATATATATATATATATATATATATATATATATATATATATATATATATATCATCAGCCGTTATAAGTCCACCGCTGGCCAAAGGCCTTTCCCATCTCCTTACACACAAGAACCTTTATTTTCGTTCTGTTTGGATTGTTCACACTGAACGACCGTAGTGAACGTTGTTAAGGACGCTAAGAAAACGTTATGTAATAAGCGCAAGTGAACTACTTTAATTACGCTAAAGCAAACTGAAGATTGATACGGATAATCTTATAAACTTACGAAATATATTTTTCCAAAGATTTGTATCGCTCAGATTGGGGAAAAAAAAACAGCCAGAACTGACCGAAAATGGTTAATTTGCAACCCAGGACTATGTATTTTTGCTGTGAAGGCCAAGCTGCATTCTGATTGGCTCATAACTGCAGGCTTCCTTATTCGAGATCAGTTGATTTGAAATTTTCTGTTTGTATTCAAGTAGTAAGTGTTTGAGGTTTTATATGGAGTTTAATGAATATTTACATTCTACGCAGAGCTCCAGAGATTCTCCATTGACCGGAAATCTAGTCATTTCTCGTAACTGCCGCGATTTCTTTGGTCAATACCGTGAGAAAAAACACCGCAAGTCATAAAAAGCTTCTCTATGGTTCACTATGAAGACGGATAATGTTTGTTTCCGACTTTTTATAGATTTCTAAACGGTTGTGCCCTATAAGCTGAACATTTGTGTATAAGCATAACTTGATCCTCACATGAGTATACAATGGGTAACGATAACCTCTGGAGAACTCTAGAGATGAATTCGGGGTCAGGTCAATTATGGCATTTTCAGATCTAACAGAAACGCCCGCACCCTAGAGCTGTGAATATGTTTACGGGGGTAGTTTGACCCCAGGATAAATATAGATTAAACAGTTCTGACTTCTGATTGCCTCAAAAGGTCAATTTAGGTCAGGTCAATTTTCGAAGGGGTGGGTCAACTTTGGGATTTTCAAATTTAATGCAGACGGCTGCTCACTGAAGGCTGCAAATGTGTGTACGGCTAAACTTCACGATCAGCAAATTTGTGTAAAGGGTAAGTTGACCAAGGATAAAAATAGGAAATGTGGCGATGACCTCCATTGACCTTTGTATGTCAATTCATTGTCAGATCAATTTAGGGATTTGCAAACATAAGGGAGACGGCTGCAAATTTGTGTTCATGGGTAAGTTAACCACAGAAAGAGCATAGGATAGGTTGTGCTGACCTCTGGTGACCAGTAAAAGTCTATTCAGGGCCAAGTTAATTTTTGATTGCTTTTTTTTTTCTTAAAAAAAGTCAGTTTTGGCATTTTCGAACTACCTTAAAAGTTGCGATCTCTGCTTTAAATAGTTCTGTGTTAGGATTTACTTCATTAACGTTTCACTATTGATTACTTTTTCCCCGGAGGATCACCGCGAACTGCAGCTCGTATATATGTATATGTAAGTGTGTATGTACATGTTAGCGTGTGCATATGTATGTGTGTTTATAGAATGATAGTGTGTACGTAAGTGTGCATACATACGTGCGTACATATGTATGTGCATGAATAGAAACGTTGCGTAACGACAAACTGGATACCTAAGGGGATCAGTGACACACATACACACACATGCACATATACGTGTGTGCTTATGCATGTCAGAGGGCTTGTGCTTGTGCCCAAATCTGTGTGTATATGTATGTGTTTGAATGTAACGCAAAAGAATGCCACTATTGATAAAACAACAACGCTCAGAAAACATTCTGTAAGTGCTGTAAGATAAAAAGAAATAAATGAAAAAGAAATCAAAAGACTCCATTCTGGCAATCTCCGTCTAATCCCTGGTATATTTGGGATACTTGCACCATGCATCGTTCGGTGAAGCGAGTGACACCACTTTGGGTGCTCGTCGCCTCTTAGTCCGCTTCACACATCATAAATCAAGAACTAGCCGAGACAAAGAAACTTGCGATGCGTGAAACCCGGACAGGGACGTCTGACGCCTCAGCCATCGTAAGGGCACTAGTCTACTTACTTTTCACCTCCGTGCATCTACCAGCGAGAAATCTGGAAGCATTGTACGAAGTCAAACTCCATTTGAACCTTGAAAATCTGCCATATCTTCCCGATGTGATATTTTAATCACGAACCTGGACAAAGGCCACTCAGGCTTCCGCCTCGATATATCATTCGAAACTGGTGCATCGTATCTTATTGCAACTTTCAACTTCCCAACGCCACAATTTTTTTTCTTGCTCAGTCACGAACAGTGTTTGCCTCATTTGTGTCAGAGAAGAACCTGCTGAACTCAACAGGAATCTCTGACAATGACGGATCTATCGATTATTTTCGCTGTGCACGTCATCTTTCTTAATAACAGAGCCGCGAATATTTCTGTTCCCTTCCTTTTATCGTTCATTTTTTTTCTTCCTTTATCTTTTCGTATTTCGTGAGCTGAGTCCTGATGAGCATTCGATGCATTTTCATTTACGAGTGTTCATAATTGACGATCAGCTTTCTTTCTTCCCTTTCAGTCTTGGAATATTTCTTCGTCTTTTGTCTAAGTCAGAAATCTCCCCGCAGGAAACGAAAGGTGCACTAGACACGAATACGATAATTAACATTTAGATAGATAGATAGTAAGATACGTAGATAGATAGATAGATAGATAGATAGATATGCAGAGACTTGGATATACATATATATAGGTAGATAAAAACAGGTAAACTTTAACAGAGATAGACATGAAAAGATAGATATGAAAATATTGATATATATATATATATATATATATATATATATATATATATATATATATATATATATATATATATATGAACATACTCGGATAGTTCGGGACATGCAAATTGAGATAGTTAGCTAACTAAATAGACAAATAAAAAGGGAGAAACTACGATAGATAAATTCCAACATAGATTAATATGAACTAACTGCAATGGATAGATAGTAACTGGCTGGAACAGATAGTGGGAAAATAAACAAGTCACAATGTAAACAAAAAGAAAAAGCATGAAACGAATTGAAAGAGAAGGTGAAGAAACATCTTAGTGGGAGATAAAATGGTGAAAGGATTAAGAGAGAGAGATAGATAGAAGGAGGTTGAACGAATGATCTCAAGCAAAAAGAAATTTAAAAAATAGTGAATTTTGGTTTCAAAAGATTCGCTCACTTGTTCAAAAACTAGAAAGAATTGCTAAAAATTTAAAAAGATGCCCCTTGTCTGTCATATCTAATGAAACATACATGTAATAATATCTTTCTCTCTCTCTCTTTCTTTTTTTTTCACTTGTCATTCAATATTCTGCTATTATGCACATTCGTGCTTCGACACTTTGTTAACTGTAATCCAATTTGGCAGTCAAAGGAAACAGTCTTTTACATATCTACCTTGTGATCATGTAGATCTTGATGAACTGAATATTATAGACTCTTTAACTCATTTTCTTGCTCTCTCTCTCTCTCCCTCTCTCACCCTCTTTGTCTCTCACCCTCTCTATAAAACTCTCTTTTATTTTCTCTTCAAGCTTATTCTCTCCTTCAACTCGAATTCCCACCCCCAAAACATATGTCTTTTCTTGCATTCTTTGCCAATTCATTGTTATTCGATGTCTTTCTTCCTATTTCTATCATTTTTCTGTCTTTCTTTTGGCTCCAGATCATTCGTCCATTCTCTCTTTCTCTCTTTGTCTGTCTCTCCCCGTCACCCTCTCTCTCCCTCTCCTCCCTCTCTCTCTCTCTCTCTCATGCGCTCGCATACACAGATACAAGGTTGGAGCAAAATAATCTAGCAATTTTCATTCTTCCGGAACCACTGTTTTTATCGTGTGTGTTGTTTTTTTTTCTAATTGTTATGGCTGACACACTAAAAAGCAACGAATATTATTGCTACTATCTCGATCAACAATAACTTAACTAGCAATAACCAGTATGATACGGTATAAACAGTTCCCACGACTTCCACCATTTAAACTTCTGTGACAGGAAAAATGAAACACGCATGCGTACACACAAAACGGTGGCCCGAAAGAATCAAAATGTTCAGATATACTTACCTCTATACATTATTATTCTATTGCTAAAAAATGCAGACAAATGTTTGTTGTTGTAGACTCTGAGAAGGCTGAAACCTAAGGGCTGCAAATTTGTCTTAAAGGGTTACTTGACCCCATGATTATCATAGAATAGGTGGCGCTGACCTCCGAAGATCCTTCGGGTAAAATCTGGGCCCAAACATCTTTTCTGTCCTGTAAGCTTCTATTTAAAGATTAATTTATTTCTAAGAAAATCGGTGGCTCAATGGTTAGAAGCCTGGAAAATGAAATCGGTGGATTGAACTAGGACGAATAAACCTAAGGGGCCATTAGATTGACAAACCTTCTGGAAATTTGTCAATTTAATGAAAAAAATCTTTAAATGTTTTAGTGTTTGTTTTTTAGAATTTGCAATGTAACTAAAATGCTAAACTGGATTCGTCGAAAGAAACCGTATATGTGAATTTCTCTTTCTCTCAGGGCTTATGCCAATTTGGCAGTATTTTTTTAAAGAACCTCAACCAAACCCTATCCCAACAACTAGCCAGAAGCCCAAACAACGACAATAGAATAAAGACACTTTTAATTCCGAAGGTCCGCTTTAACGCACCAACTACTAATGCCAAAAGTGTGCACATAAATTTGTCATTTTGAGGGTGCGAGCGGGTCTGGGTGGGGAAGAGTGTGTTCAAGCGTTCCCACCAATCCCCATTTTGAATTTTATGAAAGCTTTTTGGCTTTCCTGTGTTATATTTGAAGTTATTTTCCCGGGTGACGCCAGTTACCATAGCCATCATGTTTGTGTATGTTTTGTCATTAGGGACATGAGGTAAGCGGTCGTAGTGGTAATAGAGGCAAAATTTATGCAAATTAATTATCACCTCTCCTTTCCTTCCTATTTTGTTTGATTTTCTCTTCGAACTCACCGTGTCCCACTTTCATTGACGTAACTATTATTATTCTTCTGCTTCGTTTGTTTGTTACGAATGTATGCAACGGCACGTCATTGCACCGGTTATCTATCCACTGGCATATATATATATATATATATATATATATATATATATATATATATATATATATATATATATATATTGCAAATTAGCTACGGCTGGATCTAGGTGATTTTCCCCCAATTTAGCCGATGAAGAAGATAGGTTTATAAAATTATTCGTATCAGTCTTAGCTTGCTTTAGTGTTATGTAGTTCATTTGCGCATATTACACGATGTTTTTTTTAGCATCCTTAACAACGCTTGATACGGTCGTTCAATGTGAACAATCCAAAGAAAACAAAGGTTCTTGTGTGTAAGGAGATAGAGAAGGCCTCTGGCCAGCGGTGGATTTATAACGGCTGATGAATCTGCGATCGATAAGATAGCCGTTTCAACGTAGCGTTGCTCTTACTATTGAGCTAAACAGTCGCAGGTAATGCAAAGGCCCAAATGACTGTTTAAATTTCATTTTTGTCTATTCGTGGTTCATATCTGCTCCATTGTTTCTTTCAGCACGACAATTATGTTATCAAGAAATGGATATATGATCTGACGGAATGCTAATAAATTACGTTGTATCATATTGAAATGATATCCCGTCATTACACAATGAATGTATCATTTTACCCTGACAACGTAAATAGAATAAATAATTAAAGAAAATGGGGCTGCCGCAGGGATCAGATCTGCGACTGATAAAGTAATTATTATTGGATTGATTGATTGAATAAACGAATGAATTGTTTATTATATTTACGTTGTCTCGGCCAAATGATACATTCACCGAGTAATAACGGGAGATCATGTCAATAGAGTTCCAATATAATATAAAGCTCTCTCTCTCTCTCTCTCTGTCTCTGTCTCTGTCTCTCTCTCTATATACATATATATATTATATACATAACGTTAGATAATAAAAACAATACTAGTTATGAGTTTCCTAGACAGGTTACTCTGCAAAGATCATTATACATTTCAGTTTATCGTCCGAGTTGAAAATTGATAAGCAAAGCAAGAATCGATGGAAAGAAGACATCGATTGGTTTATGTCAATCATCAATTCCTAACTTCATATTACCTGTGAGATTCACTAAGCAAATACCGTAGAAACATTCATTCTCTCTAATGATAACATATATCGTGAATTAGCGAATTCAGGCGATGAAAAAAAACATCAAATAATCACTCACATATATTAGCGTCAATTGTATTTGAACCTACAATGTATTGGTTAAGTTTTAGCTTTTCTCTTTGTTCGCTGCTTACGATTCTGATACTGATTTACTCCTCCTCACTTTAGCCATTTTCTGCACCAACAAACTATTTCTGGTAGTGGCGGAAAAAATGATAAATTTAGTCATTTAAGACTGAGCTTTTTTTTTTAGCAAATTTTAGTAACTCCATCTGTGTTTGTGGTGCATTGAAAGTCCGAAAAAAGCAATTGTTAGAAGTTGGGAATTTAGACAATTATCGCTTTTCAGAGTTTTATAAGATATCCGAGCTCTTGTTCGTGGTTTCCCAAATCGTTAAAACTTGTGCTTTTTTTTTTTGAGTATAAACAGGGCTTGGAAATCGTTTCTTCTCCATCTAACAATTTACAAGACCGAATTCTTTGCCAGAGACTTGAATGTAACACCAAGTGCGAGATGAGAACGTGAACGGGTGCCTATTTCGTTTGTTTACACAGATGTGCCTCTTGGGGGTAAATGAATTCCATTGCTGTCGTTTAATACACTTCTCAATGACTCAAGTATTTTTCTCCCTCTCACTCAGTTTTAACTGCCATCTAGTGGTTGAAATATTCAAGAGAAAAGGCATGGGCTCCAAAATTTCCTTTCATTCAGAAAAAAAAATTCATTTTGTATAAAAGAGAAAATTCGGTGCTTTTTCGTTATATTTTGGCCACTTGTATTTGGCACTGGCACATCTCATCATAATTCGGTTAGCAGTAGGATAGCGGTAGGGTTAATAGGGTTAGAGTTAAGGTGAGGGTTACCATATCAATAACCCTAACTCTAATTACTGTAACGCTCATAAATGCTATTAAGGAATACGGATTCACCGTTCAGTTTGTCTTTAATATTAATTATCCACCCCGTGTATATTTACCTTATCGCAAATAGCTATCAAATTGGGACTTTCAATATGATTGGCTTACAGAGAACGAAGTACCGAAAATTCAAATCGAACTCAAGAGAAAGTGAGGAAACGTTCAAGAACCAGGTTTAATAATATTGAATCCAACCAATGAGTCAATTAATTAATTAACCAATTAATTAAATAATTAATCGACCAATCTTCTTAAAAAATATCATCTTCCTACATTTCTCTATGCAAGCGAAAAATGTAAAGTGAAATTTTTGATCAAGAGATTTCTAGATAACGAACACATCTATATATCAAACATTTTTTTGAATTTTATAATGTATAGCTTAGACTTGCAAAAAAACGAATAAGACAATCAATTTTATTCTCAACTAGCGATCAGCACTCAGGACGAAAAGAAAGGTTTCAACAAAAGTGAATGATAACTAACTTGAAATGAGGAAGACGCATGATATCAGTCAGAGAGATAAATATGATATCGATAAAAGGGGAACCAATACTTATGATGCCTCACATAAATATATTTACGAATTCACGCTGTATATCCATTCCACCTGTTTTAGTAAATAACTGAGGTCGTAATGTAAATCATTCCTTGATAGATATTGAGTTGAATAATTGGCTAAACATTGAAGTTACCAACAATTTACTTGCAGAATTGTAAAACAAAAGACAAATTTTCATATGATTTTTACTAAGCTTCATTTATCAAGTAAATATGGCCACCTTGGAGATCCTGGCTCATTTGAAGGGGGGGGCATTAAACTTCTGTCTATCTGTTCGTAGACTCTGGAATCTGAGAAGAGCTCTCTAGGGGACCTTGGCCCAAACGGTTTAAAATGGCTGCACTACTACACATCTCTAATTTCAGTATTGCCAAGAAGGTGGTGAGTACTTGGAGGTATCAAATGACTGTCTCAACGTTGTGCCATCTTTAGTATCCAAAGAAGCAAAATGAGTGGTATTTTTCATTTAATAATGAAATCACGTTACGTCACCTTACAAGCTTTTCTTTCTCGGTCACAGGCATTGAAAGGGGTTTTATTCGCTTTATCTCTGGGACATTGTGCGCTGATAAGCTTCTCTTATTAATCGCGTGTACCCAGAGCAAGAGATAGTCTTTTGGTGAATGTGAAAGATGCATTAGATTTTTTTAACCAAAAGTATTAAATGAGTATCCTAGCGGAATAATGTGAAGCCCATTACCATCTAGGATTTAGATTATGCAAGGGAAATAAGACTGAATCTTAATGAATGCATACAAACATGCATTATCGTATGTTAACCAACTCACATTAAGTTCGCCTTCCGCGGCCAGTAAGCTCGTTGTCAAGTCACTTCGTATTTATTGCATTTATTTTATAATTATTTGCAAATAAATAAATAGGATAAACTGCTACACAACCAGCACTTAATCTACTTGAAATATCTCCCTTGAGAAATCGGATCTTTCTTATATAAATGATCGGGGTGATCGTGAATGCACATCCTACACTTATTTTTAAGGTGATAATTGGATTGGACTTTGCTTTATTCTCCAGCTTGGAGAATTTTAACGGTATTGCGCTGACAAAAATCTCGTTACGATCTGCTGTCTTTGCTGTGATACGGTAACAAACTTACAGAAATCAGATTATTATATTATTGATGGATGGAGTATGGATGTTTCAGAATGCTGAGGTCTTCTTCGTAAAACTCTAAAGCTAAACATAAATCTTGTTAGAAAAAAAAAGTACACACACACACGGACATATATACGTATATGTATAGTTCATTATGTTTTTAGTAATTCGTAAGATTACAAAAAAGAAACAAAATTCTCTTATTTGTTGTTGATAACATTTAATCACACTGCTCAATATCCATCAAAGTGAATAGAGTTATTAATACATTAGTTAAATTTATAAAGAAAATACACCAGTGAAGATAAACATTTCATGCCTTATGCAATCGTCAGCACCAGATTTATGCGCAGTGCTTATGATTGCGTGAAGTATGAAATGCTGACATTAGCTGGTATATTTTCGTTATAAATTCAATAAATTTGTAGAAAGCTTCACAGCTTTAAACCCTGAACATTAAAAAACTTTCTCAACTTTTTTTGTGTCACTTCAGTCACCTATTTCCCAATATCTGTCAACGCAATTTACGTAATTTTCTACGGTGTTTTCCCTGTTTCACATATACTTTGTTATTATGGTACAATGAATAAATTGTCACTTGTTGGGATCATCAGTTCTTTAACATGTCACCGTTTCGGGGATTTAGAAATAAAACGTCAAGTTATATTGACATGGCACTCAAACAGTGTTGATCAAACACTACCTTCCTTTCCCACTAAATAGCTCATGTCATACATGTAGTTTGTCATTTAATGAAGATATTACGTGTATTGTGTATTGATATTATTTTACATTACATATTTTTTTAAATGGGCTCATTTACGTAGGTTACCGAAAAAAACGCATTTAACGATTAGGGATCAGTAAGTATAACAACAGACGTGCCTCACTGTTCGTCCCATTTCTATTGAAAGTTCATTCCTGTGTATATTGAATCCGTTGTGTCGGTTTCAATCTCAGACAGCACGCAAATCAACTTATGATACCATCTAAAAGAAGACTAATCACACAGAAAAAATTTCTTCCAGTTGATTCTCTACTATTCAACCAAAGAATTTGGCAATTTTTCCATTAACCTCAAAATTAATTTTCCTGCCTCGTATAACATCAAGCTTCCATCAAATGTTTTTTATCACTTTTAATTATCAAATAAAATATCCTTATAGAAATGGTTGAAACGAAACCATTTTCTAGCGGGTAGTAATACCTCAATGGGCGATTCCATCTATATATTTGGATAATTTGTTACATGGCATTGCATACATATATATATATATCGTTCATTGTAAGCTTATGCAATGCTCTTCCATAAGAATAGAGCATTCTGGTCGATGGGGGATTTTAGCTAAATAAATATATCGCTTAAATTCAGCCTTACTGACCGTCCAGTTCCGTGGCTCAGGATACTGGCCTCCAGTCTGAAGCGAAGGTTTCAATCCTGCCTCGTGGTACTGGATGGGATAATGGATTGTCTATAGCCACATTGAAGAGTTGTGATACAACGAAACAGCTGTCTGTGGATGACACATATATATATATATATATATATATATATATATATATATATATATATATATATATATATATAACTGCCGTTCCTTTAAAACAGATTTGCACTTGTTTGTGGTTTCATACGTTTGATTCCTGTCTTAGTAAGCTAATCGTTGACACCTGTCATTGTACGCTACTCTCATAAGCCATTGACAGTGAATTCAATCCTCACTGGGTGCTCCTCAGATATAGCCTTGGTTCTCACTCACCTATTCTTTATAAAATATCTATCTCATTCAATTCACATCTATCAATCTGTCAGACTCGCATTTACTGATTCATACTGGCAACTATGATGAAACCTATCGCAGGTAGGCATACGTATGTATGTTTGTGTTTGTGTGTATTTACATGGGTACACGTGTGGGTATTCATACACACACACACACACATACACACACATCGATTAGCCTGCAAGCTTGTATCTGTACCGTTTCCTCCTCGTTTTAAATGCCCGACTGTCGCAGGAACGTCCGAGCGACTTACTTATAACCCAGGTGCCCTTGCCTCATTTCTCACCGTTCAAAAATGCCGGTCAATGAAGACAACGGTGTGTTCCTAATCTAACATGGAGGCACAATATTGATCGGCATTCCGTAAAAAGGTTTTTATCCCTAATACCACGATCAACACCATCAGCAAAACAACAACAACACCACCACCACCAACAACAACAACCACTAATACGACTACTCCTCTTATCATTGTACCCCCCCCCCCAGCATTATCGCTTATACAAATCGCTGTCTAATCCAACGATGACCAAACCCTTTCACGTACAGCTCCGTGGCAGAACTCGGGACTAGGGACCAATAATGCCAATTTGGTGAAGCTCATTGGCGTAAGTTCGGCGATAATCTCCTTAATGGTAGAGTCACGTTTGGAAACTAAGCAACCTATGGCTACTTATCTCGATGATTAAAAATCGTTAGCAAGAAAACACCACCGCCATTGCCTGCCACTTCTATTACCATCAATACCACAGTTAAAATGATATCTACGACGAAGTAAACGATGTCAACTTGGTGCGTCTATTCGTGAAAAACGAACGCAGAAGCAATGGATTGATTCGTGTGGTATGCTTCTTTGCTCCTGAATGTCCTCATCAATTATTAATACGAATAATGCCATTGAAACGGATAGGACCTACAACTGCTACTATTACTGATCATGATAATAGTATCAGTCGCATATCGATTTTAGTAATATAACTATTACTTCACTGACCACATCAACTACTGCCAGACGTCTTTCTGCTTTATTTTTTCCTTTTCTTTTCTTTTTTTTTTTTGACTTACACAATAATTCTTTCCATGCTTCTCCCAACCTTTTGTTTGCCTTCTTCACTGTTATCTGCATTTTTCTTGTGCAGTTGCCGCCTTACCATCTTTTATCCTGCGTTTCTAATTCCTTCACGTTTTATCATCATCATCATCATCATCATCATCATCATCATCATCATCATCATGTTTAGGTCTTATTCTTTCCTCTTATTTTTCGTTCTTTTCACCTCGTCTGTACATCCTTCATTTGCGAGCCTTTCTTATCAACTCCGTCGACTGATCCTCCCCAATTTTCTTTCCTCCTCTCTTTCTATTATCTCCCCTTTTCTCCCCCTCCCTCTTGACTCGTCTCTCCTACAACTCTTCTTCTTTTGGTTCTCCTCATTTCCCTACACTCCTTTCTCCCCACTCTCCCTCTCTCTCTTTCTCTTTTGCCAGCCTTTTCCGATCTCGACTGATGCTCCTCCTCCTCCTCTGTCACCCTTTCCTCCTCCTCCTTTCTCTCTGTCTTCTCCTCCAACTCTTTACATTTCTGCTTCCCCAAAGACGCCATCGACGACTACGACGACGACCACGGTAACACTGATGACGAATCAATTAAATAAAGCTTCTTAGTCCCCTTTTTCTCTTCCACTTGATTGTCGCATCACTTCACGTTCGGTCCCTGGAAAAATCTTGCCTACTCCACCACGCATTCATCTTCAACCCTGGGGCTCGCTGCGAATGGGAATGGCAGCCTCAGTGACTGACCTATCAATCACGCAAGAACAAATCCCCGCCCATTCTGTTCCTCTCCGTCCTTACGTCCGTCAGACTGCTTGTCTGTCCATTACTTTGTTCGGTGAGAATTTTTTTTTTAGGGTTATTTTTACTGCTTCTGGCACTGGCCAGTCGGGCTAATGCCTTCACCTGCAATACCATTCTCTTGTTTATATACAAACATCTTGTGCTCCACCGTTTGACAGATTTGCCTTTTAAAACTCACTCTCTCTAGCCGCCCTATTCACATCTATCTTAGTCCAGTAATCTCTCTCTCTCTCTCATCCAACCACACATACGTATATGTATTTATTTCTATCGGTCATCCTCTCAAGTTAATTCATTTCTTTGCATGTACGTATCCTGATCGGTTCATCATATAGGTAAGTACTTCAATGTCTGCAGCCAAATTATTCCAAGGAATTCAAAGGAAACAACAGACGGTCGTTGCTGGAGAGAGTGAATGGCACGAAATGTTTACATTCATCGGATACATATCCCTGCAAATATTTTCATATGAATAGATCTATTTATTATGGTAAATATTGCACACTGTGATTAAACACCTACAACAGATAAAATTTGCTTTCTGTTTGTTTGCTACAAATTGAAACAATATATACTCAGTGTAATATATATATATATATATATATATATATATATATATATATATATATATATGCTCTTACTATTGAGTTAAACAGTTGCCAGTAAAGCAAAGGCCATAATAACTACTGAAACTCCAAATTCTCATTTTGTTCATTCACTATCAACATCTGCTCTATTAGTTTCTCTACGCAGTCTGTGATACTAAGAAGAAATGGATGTATAATCCGACAGAAATAATTATAAATGCATTTTATCATCTTGAAACTCCTATTTGAAATGATTACCTGCTATTATCCGGTGATTGTATCATCATCATCATCATCATCATATATATATATATATATATATATATATATATATATATATATATATATATATATATATACATATATATATATATATATACATACATATATATATATATATATGTTCGATGTGATTAGTATTAATCACTCAATTAAGTTCATTAGAAAGAGGATAAATAGAAAAATAAATATTTATTGCACAAAATAAATACTTTCTCCATCATTAGGTTGTGAACATGGCTGCATCTAAAGGTCTCAGGTTGGGTATGTTCCTGTGACACCATCTGAAGCGACCATGTTGAATTTTGACACGTCAGACCACGGGGCATAGCTCCAATCATCCAAAGTTTAATCCGTATTGGGGGCAAAGGCAAGATTTTTTTTGCGATTGATTGAACTGATAAATGGCTTCTTTGCCGCTACACAATCTTTCCACTTAGTCTCTCGTAATCGTAGCCTTGCAGTGCAAGATGAAATGAGGAGTTCCTTGTCGTGACTTGGGAAGTTGTCCTGTAGCATTAGCAGAATCAGATGATTCTCTTCCTACAGTAAAAACATTCATTAACCTTCCTTGGTCAGCCACAACTCTTTACATTCTGCATAGCACCAGTCCCACAATGCTTTGCAATAATTCTGCAGGCCGTGAGATCTTACAAATCCAGCACACAAGTGATATCCAGAGACAATTAACCAGATTCAACCAATTTTAAATTATCCTCCTTTGTTGCAGTGGGCAGCTCATTCCCCGGGTGCATTTTCACCAAAACGAAAATAGTGATTCATTCACTTGTAGCAATTATAGGCTTGGAAAACTGAGTGCACATTTCGTTTGGCAGCTTAGCTAAAAGTAATGTCCGTGTAACTCGGCATGTTTTATATCGGCATAACACATATATACAACAATTAGAACATTAGGATCCTACACTAGTTTAACGCAATACTAACACAACATACATATAAAATCTAGTTGTATATATGTTTAGTTATACATTCGAATAAAGTGTTGAATCTTTTTATATATATCTAGTTATATATTCGAATAAAGGGTTGAATCTATTTTTATATATTTAGTTATGTATTCGAATAAAGGGTTAAATCTCTTTATATATAATTAATTATATATTCGAATAAAGGGTTAAATCTATTCATATATATTTAGCTATATATTCGAATAAAGGGTTAAATCTATTCATATATATTTAGCTATATATTCGAATAAAGGGTTAAATCTATTCATATATATTTAACTATGTATTCGAATAAAGGGCTATAACAACAATTTTCCTCGACTGGGTGTGAATATCGGCCATCACTGCCTATGTATGTGTATAAGTATATACGTACACCTGTGTATGTATATACTCTACCATGTACAAATAAAAGGTAGGTAAAATAAATACTTTGATATGGAATTGTATGTGTGCGTGTTTGTCCCTCTCTCTCTATGTATATATATGTGTGTGTGTGGTAGTAATAATTGGCAGTGTGGAAATGGAAAGATTAAGAAAAACGTTGGTTACATCTAAAATTTTCAAATATTTTTTTGTTATTAAGGGAAAAATCTGAAGCATTTCTCCACTTAGCAGGCTTCTTCAGCGGTGCGCAGTGTATACGTTACATATTAAAAATAAACAAGGGTTTGCTGACGATGTCCCAGAGAGGGGGAGAAAACCCGGATGTAGGTCGAAGGCAGGGTCAGCCTGAGGTTCAACTCGGTGGCAGGTGGTCTATGGTTGTATTAATCTACTTCGAATGGGTCTATGTCTGGTTCGTTAGAAAATGTGTGTGTGTTTGCATGTGTGAGGTGTGTTCACACTTGGGTGAATTAGATTAATGTGTTTCTGTCTGGTTCTTGAGTAGGTATATATATTTGTGCATGGGGTGTATGTGTGTGCGTGTACTTGGAGGGGGGCATCGGTTGGTCGCATGTGTGTGTGCGTGTTTGTGAGACCATTCGTCTGTGACTTGCATGACACAAGGGAGGTTTTAATCCTAATGAAAAAAAAAATTTGAGATATGATTTATAGAATATATATCTTTTTATTTCCACACGTTAGTCATTATTACCATCCTGATAGATTTCCTTACAATCACAGGACAAATATATATATATATATATATATATATGTATATATATATATATATATATATATATATATATATATATATATATATATATATATATGTGTGTGTGTGTGTGTGAGATAAACTTTTTTTCGTCTTGTGCAAGGTCACATCAGAAGAGTACCTGTGAGGATCGAACTCACAACTCTTGTCATTTGGTCTGCCAGACTAGCTTGCCTAGCTATCGCTCTGAGCTGAGATCGACCCCTCCTCTCTTTATATATATATATATATATATATATATATATATATATATATATACATATATATATATATATATATATATATATATATATATATATATATATATATATATATATGTGTGTGTGTGTGTATGTGTGTGTGTGCGTGTATTTATACATCTATGCATACATATATGCACACACGAACACGCAAACACACATATATGTACACAGGCACACATATACATACAAGTGTATGTGTAGGACGCATATACGTCTAAAGTGTACGAAAAAGAATAAACAGCCGGATAAAAAAAAAATACATAACGAAAGCAAACACACACGTACGCACACGCACACATACATATACTACTACACAAACACACGCACAGTCTGACATTCAGTACATAAACCATTTTCCCCTCTGCTGGCTAACCTTTCTCTATATACACACGCAGAAGCCATTGAAACACAATTTTGTCCCAACAGCCAGTTACGTGTGGGTTGGAGTCATGTCTGGGCAAGCGAGTCGTCTCTAACAAAATCTCTAGTCGAAGCGAGGCCATGAATATCAATGAAGCCGCAGAAGCGCCATGGGAAAGGGACGCTGTCGTGAAAACAGCCAATCGCTTCCCTCCGCCGAGGCCTGTGCTGCCCCCTTGCGACCCATTTGCCTATGATAATGTCGGAACGTGTTTGCATAGCTTTGTGCACTGATAATTCTCAGAGCTTGCCTGGCGCTAGTAATAACCTATAGATTTTTGAATTCCTTAACAGAGAACATGAGAAAGGAAAAGGTCGACGTCTGTGTCAATTTGCTCTGGAGTCAATTGTGAAAAAAACCCCAAACGATTTCGTCTTTATTTTGAATCGTCTTTATGATGAATAATAGACTTAGTTTTGTACAACGCATTCTGTCATCTGTATTTGTAAAAAAGATTTACCAGGCTTTAGAAAGCATGCATTTAATTGTACTCTAAGATTTACTCGGTGGCTTAAGCAGTTGTGCATTTCTTCCCAGAGCCGGTCGACGCCAGATATATATCTTCATTTGGAATATATATACATATATAGTGTCATCCACGGACAGCTGTTTCGTTGTATTACAACTCTTCAGTGTGGCTATAGACTATCCATTATCCCATTGCATTATCACGAGGTAGGATTGGAACCTTCGCTTCAGACCCGGAGGCAGAAATCCTACCTCTGCTCCAAGGAACTGTACGGTCAGTAAGGTTGAATTTAAGTGATATATTTTTTTAGCATATATTCCCCATCCCCATAGAGTGCTCTATTCCTATGGAAGAGCATTGCACAAGCTTACAATGAACGAGTTACTTCACTTAAAGAGTGCTCAACCCTGAATATATATATATATATATATATATATATATATATATATATATATATATATATATATATGCAAATACCCAAGCAGGCGTAATAAAGAACTTGACCTCACACTAAAATCATAATTATAGAACGTAGCTATCTAGATTGGTTCTTGAGTTTAACTCATACAACAAAAGTAAAATCTAAATTCTAAGAATTAAAAGGAGATTGAAATGTACAAAATAACAACAAATTAAAAGATCATTTAATGAAAAATTCAGAAAAATGTAACTAGATAAAAACAAATAGTAAGGAGTTGAAATAATTAAAATAAACAAAATCAATTAGGAAAAGTAGAAGATTTCGAAATCTATCAATATGAAAATGAAAAGGGAATTGAAATATGCAAAATAACAATTTAAAAGATTTTTTAATGAAAAACAAAGAGACCAAAAAGTATCTGAATTAACTCTCCCTGGGGTCCCCAAAATCCCATACCTTGCCATGAGGCAGCCGAGCTAAATTGACCAATATATAAATACATTTAATGATATTTTTCAGTTTGTGAGAATACAAGAAGAAAAAAATAAAAAACAAGTTTTATCCGTTGTTGATGTTAAATCACAATGTTCAACATTCAACACAGTAAATAAAGCTATTGATACATAGATGGGCTACAGACAGACTCCAGTGTATTGTAATATAATGTAGGAGATGAGGGGAAAGATTAATAAAACTGACGTTGTAATATAATTTTGAATCGTAAATGCACTAAACATTTCCAACATAATAGAAAATGAAGTGAAGAGCATTGAAAAACAGGGTGAACATAGAATTATGCTTCTCTTATTCAACGTGACCTATATGAGTATATGCGAGTCTGAGAGTGAATTCTCCCACGCAAAAAGGAATATCTCAAACTAAAAATGTTGAATTCATTCATTTCTTGTCGGGGGGGCTTTGACTTGCGTTGTTGGGCGAAGTGTAGAGATCGCTCTACTATTTAGGAGGATTAACGACATCTGGTTAGTCCAGATTGACCAGGCTCGGCGTTTGTTTTGTTTTTTCCAACTTCGGTGACCGTACGAGAACCCGTGTGTCCGACGCGATTTGGCCGTAATTTAAAAAGTCGGTCGAAAACAAAATGTCTAGACCGAATACCGTATGTTAGTAGATTTTATGATTCCTTTGTCACGTGTTTCCATTGCACATGCGTCGGTTTCTATGATGTCATTGTGCAACAGCGTAAAAATGATGCTGAACATTACTCGCCCAGAACTGACAGATGCTGTCGTCTGGATCGTCCATTTAACAGAGAATATAAAACTTCATGATGGCTTACTATAAGCAGGTCTTGTAGCAATAATTTAAAAATAAGTACACACACACACACACATATATATATATACATATATATATATATCGCAGTACTGGAAGGGATATTGGATAGTCTATAGCCACACTGAAGTGTTGCAATACAATGGAACAGCTGTATGTGGATGACACAATTATCAGTTATTATTATAATTAACACTCCCTTCTTCAGGGTTGAGCACCGTTAGGTAGGGCAACCCGTCCACTGTAAGCTAATATAGCAATGCTCTTCCAACTCTGCAATGGAACACTCAGATGAATAGGGTATTGTGAATAAGCAAATATATCGCTTGATTCAGTCTTACTGGCCGTCCAGATCTGCGTAGGCAGAGGTAAAATGTCAGCTTCTGTCTATGAAGTGACAATTTCGATCCTACTTAGCAGTACCGGAAGAGATATTGGATAGTTTATAGCCACACTGAAGAGTTGTAATACAACTGCTGTCTGTGGATGACACAATTGTAATTTATATATATATATATATATATATGTATGTGTGTGTGTGTGTGTGTAAATCAATAAGTCCGTAGCGTAAAGATTAGAAAATATTTTACACAACAAATATCTATTATTCAACGTAAACTCATAAGACAACTTGAATACGATAAACAATTAAAGAAAATGGGGCTACTGCAGGAATCGAACCGACCACCGATAGGGTAGCCACTTCAACGTACCGATGCTCTTTCCTTTGAGCTAAACAGCCGTCGGTAATGCAAAGGCCAAATAACCGCTCTCAATCCTAATTCTCATCAAGTTTATTATCTGTCTGTTCGTCTCTAACGGTCGTGTCGTCTAGGCCAAATGATACTTTCACAGTGAAATAACAGGAGGTAACTCCAAATGGAGTTTCAAATGCTATAATGCATTCATAATTAAAAATTCATCATGGTTCCGATAGATCATTTAAGTGTTAAGAATATTTTATTTCAAGGACCATGTTTTGAGTAGATTTGATTGTAACACCATCATCCACGTTTAGATTTATTATACAATAAAATCCAGAAATTCCACATTAAAAGCAAATTGTATAGTAATTCAAATATCTTTTGGGTAGTGTATAATTCTACGCCTGTTGAAGAAAAAATGGATATGATTAATACCTGTAAAGGGGCTAAACCGATCTCTACCTAATATTTTAGTACAGTTTTCACAAAAATTCTTCGTGAAGATCTTATTAAAGTATCAAATAAAATGATAGGCTTGGTATTTGCAGGAGGAAATTGTAAATATATCGGGTTTACAAAGTTTAAAGCTTTCTGGTGTAATACCAAAAAAAAAAAGGGGGGGAAAAAGTTACTTTACGTGTGTTAACCTTGTTAGGTGTGTGAGAGTTCGAACATGGAATGCCAAGTAACAAATTGTCTTATTATATTAACAAATAGCCCATCGAGGTATTATTTCCGGTTTGGAAGCAATTTGTTTTAGTTTTAACCATGTATATAGAGGTAATCTATTTGTTAATTCAAAGGAAAAAAATTAATTGATAGAAGTGAGATGGTAAACATGGAAAAATAACATTAAGGTTAGTGGGAAAAATTGTTAAATTTTTCGGTTGAATATATTGATAAAAAAATTAACTCGAAGAAATTCTTGTGTAATAAGTATTCTTAAAGATGATATCATAAGTTGGATGACATGCAGTCTGAGATTAAAACCGACACAACAGATTTAATATTCATTTGGGTGAACACTCAATAGAAGTGACACGAACAGCGAATCACATCTTTTGTAATACGTTTTCTTGGTAGCCCGCGTAAGTCCTGTTTCAAAAAAATTAAATGACGTGTAGTATAAAATGATATCCATTTACAATACATAATGATTATACCCTATATAAGATAACCAACTTCATTTACGACATAAGCTATGTATCATAGCTGAAAGGGAGATGGTGCTTGATCAACACTGCTGGTTCCCATGTTGATATAACTGTTTTGTTATTAAAATCCCTGAAACAGTGACGTGGTAAATAACAGATGGTCCCAATGATAGAAAATTTACGCAGAGTACCATAATAAAAAACATCGAAGAAAATTTCATAAATTGCATCAACAGTTATTGGGAAATAGGTGACTGAAGTGACACAAAAAAATTCAAATATTTTTAATGTGCTTTTAGTATTTAAAGCTGTAATGCTTTCTAGACCACACACACACACACACATACACACACACACATATATATATATGTATAAATATATATAGTATTTTGATGTAACTAGTTCTCCTTCTAATATTTTATTAAATGTGCTAGAATTGAAATTGAACATTGATGATTGAGTCATAACTTCTAAGAACTCTGCACATATCGTAATAGTGAAAGATTGCATTTAAGTTCAAGCACTTTCAGCTGTCTCAACAATTGGTATTGTCATTATCCGGGAGATTTCTCATGTGCCTTTGCTGAAATTGAGATTTATTTCCAAGTATGTGCGTAAGAAGTCATATTTTTTAACTTAACAGGGTCATTACACTATGTAAAATGTTATAACAATAAAATTGGTATCAACCGACCGATGTCGATAAAATATACAGGATATATATTTATGTATATAAGCAATATATCCTGAAAGTTTCAACTTATAATATCAATTCGTATTGATATTGATATTGATATTGATATATATATATATATATATATATATATATATATATATATATATATATATATATATAAACAAAGTACCCTGTCAGTTTCAGCTTATATCAATTCGTATTGATATATATATATATATATATATATATATATATATGATATCAATTCGTATTGATATGCATATATATATATATATATATACATATATATATATATATATATATACATATATCAATATATGTTTATATATCAATATATGTATATCAATACATATATCTATCTATCTATATATCTATCTATCTATCTATATATATATATATATATATATATATATATATATATATATATATATCCCGTGAGTTTCAGCTTATAATATCAATTCGTATTGAAAATATTGACAATAACCTATTTCATAGGTGCCAGGTTTTATTATGCAAACAAACAATTTGCAATATAAATTATTCATAAATTCAAAACATATAGGCCACATAAAATATATATTTGTTCAACACAATATCCAATAAACCTGAATAAATTATTATTTTATTACTTTGCATGTTAATATGGTTGTCTTGACATTGTATAACCTTTATCAGTCTTCCATCCATTGATTTTGTTTACGTTTCCTCTGTTCCAGCCTCGACATTACTTGTGGCAGTTTTTATTGCTCCATTGAGATTTTATTTGTTTGAATATCGTTTTTCATTCTTATATACACCTCTTTTATTGATGGACCACAAGTTTTCTATTGGATTGATTCCTAGAGATGTTGGGGGCCATTCCATTACACACGTTGGTGTCTCTAAACCCCTTTTTTGACAAGTGTGAGCTATCACCAGCTTTCCAGAATCTGAAGGGACATTGTCTTTCATAAATCCACTCTTTAGCTTAAAGCTTTTTGCTTGTGACCTGTACCACTCAAAACACTTGTCCGAGAACTTATAATAATTCTCTGCATTCATTTTGACACCATCAACTTTGAGGGGACCTATAATTTTACTGCCTACGATACTAGCCCACAAAATTACTCCAAATGCCCCCTGTTGTCTTCTAAGTCACGTTGGTTGACTACTTCCAATAAGGACCCAACCTGTCTCTCAACCATCAAGTTAATCCAATGTAGCTCTTCATTCATGTTTAAAAATTACTCTTGTTAAATAAGTTTTCATGGTCTTCATGGCCCAACTTGCGCGTTTCTTTCTACGATGATTACCAAAAGGTGGTATTTTTGATTGATTTCAAGTTTTTTGCCATGTCATTTATATTCAGCATCTTTTTTTCCGCTTACATTCGCAACACCAGTTCCTTCGATAATTTCCTTGCCGTTCATCAATCCGTTTTTTCCTTGCTTATTACTATTAAAATTTTCTCAAATCTCCTTTTGTGACATTCTTTAAGCCAGTTTTTTTTTGTTCTTGTTCTATTCTTGCAAATGTTTTCAATTTCTTTTGTAATTGTTCTCTGATCTCTCTTCGTGATCAACCTTCTGGCAATTTCCAATGTTGAGTCCCAATCACTCAATATCTACACAATATCTCGTTTTTCTTCTGGGGTTTCATCTTTCTTATGAGCTATGGCAATCATTATTTATCTGAAATTGAAAAAATATCAATAACTATACTATCATAAATATTTATTGGAAATATCACAAAATAAGTTATTGTGAATATTTCTAATAAAAACTGATATCATGGAGCTGAAATTCATATGAAAATGTTACCAATATCGGTTGTTCAGTATCGATTTTATTGCGAAAACCCTGACTTACATAATAAAATCTTACACTGAGTAATCTTCTTTTCTTAATTGAAACCAATTTCGTTTTCACGATTGCCACTAATTAATGCCCTTAATCCATCTGCGATCACGTTGAAAGAAACAAATAGAGCAAATATCGATAGCAAATGAACAAAATGAAAATGAGAATCCGGAGTTACAGCAGTTATTTGGGTCTTTGTAACACCGGTGGCTGTTAAGCTCAGTGGTGAGAGCAACGCTACATTGAAGCAACTACCCAATCGGTCGCAGGTTAGATTCCTGTGGTAACCCCATTTTCTTTAACTGTTCATTCTATTTGTGCTGTCTAGTCCAAATGATACTTTCACCGAGTATATAATGGGTGATCATTTCAAACAGAGTTTCAAAATTACACATATATATATATATATATATATATACATATATATATATACATATATATATATATATATATATATATACATACATATATATATATATATATATATATATATATATAATATTGTACAAAACAGGTTAGTAATATAGCATAATATAAAGCAACGTCTGATATGTGATGGATTTATTCCATAGAGTGCTCGATACATTCAACTTTATTCTTCGAAAGTCAAGTTGTTTTTGGAGTAGAGCTGGAAATATATAATAGGATGTGGATTCGCTACACAAACAAGTTTATGTCATCAAGTGAAAGGGCCTGATGAGGCCCAGAGAGGGCAAAACGTAAACTTGTTTGTGTAGCGAATCTACATCCTATACACACACACACACACACACACACACATATATATATATATACATATATATATATATATATATATATATATATATCTATATATATATATATATATATATATATATATATATATATGTATGAAGCATTAATCAAAACGTATGTATGCTAGTGTGTTGGTTGAAAATTATGAGTGTCTTTTTCTTTTCGTTCATGCACGAATGTCGGTTATTGAATGTTAACCTCGACCTCTGTTATCGCAGAAACAAGGCTTGAAAATAAAGTCAAGAATAAAAATAAAAATAACACCTTTGAAAAAATCTTGCCGGATCAACAAACAATAAAGCCTCTTTTCTGTCACTTCCTCTTCTCACTTACACACACTCACATAATGGCCGAATCTCTACAGACTCGGCTGACTTCCGACTTGCGTCAAAGTGTGTTCCTGTGCGTCATACCGGGTCTATGAGAATATCAGGAGTAGAACGTGTAATAGGACTGATTTAAAAACAAAAGTATTGATTTCTGTTCTGAGGATTCGGGTTATGTCGTAGAGTTGAGCTAACGTCGGTGTCAGTTGCAGCAGCGGCCATATTGTACGGGACGAACATATGAATGTGTTCGTCGGGCCACACACAACAACGGGCTTATCACGCTGGAAAAACATATCAAGACACTTCCTCCTTTTACCAACGCCTTCCTCTCTCCACTTTGTCTCATTGTTTTGTTGTTTTTTAACTGTTTTTTTTTTCTTTACTTTTTTTCTTCCGCCTTTTCCCTATCAGTTCCGCCTTCCGACTCTCTGCCACCAACCACGCTTATTTTCGTCAACACAAGTCCGGGTTCACAATGGTCTATTTCCGACGACGACTAAACCCCAAAGAAGTCAATATGCAAAAAACAAACGTAATAATCCCCAATAAAAATAAATTAACATGTTAAGATTGTTTTATTGTTTGATATTGTTTTGCAGATTTTCTTATCATTTGTATCAACTCAGACATTCATTCATTTATTTCATATTTTTTTCTCCCAGTTGAATTTCTTTTTCGTATTTTTTTAGACTCTTCATATCACATCCTTTTTTTTTAAAAATGTTCATGTACATTTGGCGTCTCTATACGTTCTCTTTTCTTGGTCTCAATATTTTCCTTGTTGTTTTTATTCAACCAACGCAGTAAACTTTTTAATTCAATGTAGGAGAAAAATAAATAAATAACATCAAGCTGAACAGTTAGAAAGCTAGAATGTGTCATGAAAAACTAAGATAAACTCTGGGCGTAACGAAATATACCGATTTTGTCTTGTTCTGTGTTGTTGTTGTTTTTTGTGCATAATTTTCCACCCATATGACTTACTTTTCCTTACTGTCTGCCACATGTGTTTCCGAAACTATATTTTTTATGTGATGTCAATATTCAACCGCAGAATTGTAGACTGAAATCATCAAACGAAGAGTTTATCCATAAATTCTTACGAAAAAAAACAAAAAAACAAAACAAAAAACAGAAAAAAACAAACAATATAAATGAATATTTGATACCGTCCATCATGGGCGGAGGTTACGCTTACAGGCACCGAAAATAGAGTCGGCGGATTTAGTTCAAGTTTCGGCTTATGCCTTTTACGTTCACTTCTCACGAAAGCCCCTGGGATGAATACACGCCCCGCTCCATTTATGTGTAAATATCAGGGGCAAAAGGAGTTCTTTAGCCCTTTGAGGCAGTCCATCTAAGAGAGAAGAAAAAAACCCCAAAAAACAAAACAACTGCTCGGCAGTCCCCATTGCTAGACCCATTGAAGGTACAGGAGGGAATGATGGGTGTGAGGAAATTTTTTTGCTCATTCTCTGACCTCCCCCAAACCTGTTTCAATGTCGAAGGTCAAGGAATGTCTTCTGCTTAAAATACGACGGTATGCTTGACTGCTCAGCCTAACGCATCAAACATTTCTGTGAAGACACCCAAAACTTTTTGTAAACCAGTTTTAAACCAACGTAATACCTTTTCTGTATTCATTGCTGTTCTGTCAATCGTAGCGTAGATCTCACGCAAGCAGGAAAAGCTAAAAAAAAAAATTCCTCATACATCATGATGGTAATTGTTTATTCGCTTTTTGCCATTTCGGCTTACGAAATTTTCTTTTCACAGTAACGCTCAACGATTGGATAGGGGTTAAAACGCGTTTGTTAAAACGAATCGAACAAAATATTGCCTATTGAATCAAATGGTAAAAATATGTCGGGTTAATGTTGCGGGCAAGCAATTATAATAATAGCCCCTATCAACTGCAATTCCAAGTGTACGTACGTACGTGCAAATCTACATACATCTGTATAAAAATGTGCGTGTGTGTGCGTGTGCGTATGTGTCTTTGATGTCAGTGTTCGAGGATACAGATTGTGTTTATCCAAACGTATCAAATCATACATCTGAAGCTGTACCAGAAAAAAAGGGAGGGGATAGAGAGAGAGAGAGGGAGAGAGAGAGAGAGAGAGAGAGAGAGAATGAAAGCATATAGTCGCAGTAGATACAATAGAAGTAGTATGTACGACACAGTTCTTTTCAGTCGGTAGAGCAGACAAGGATGTGTCTGTCATTTAATGTTATTGATTCGTGACAAATCCTGATATGAAAGTCGTGAGCGAAATTTCGTTTCATAATGAGCCATTTCCGCTTCTGTAACATTTTCGACATTTTAGTTTGTGATAAGTATAATAAAAATATAAACATATAGTAGCCACACATGCGAATTTCTTTTCAGTTTATTTGCGCCTTCATCTCATTGGTCGATTTTTGCCTTCCAATTATGACATAACAATGGGAATTACGTCATAGAATCTCCTGAGACTTTATAGCAACTTCAGTTGAGTTGAAACTTGAAATAATTGAAATTAGGACACTTGAATTAAATTAGAAATAAATTACCTAATAAAATGCTTTAGGCTCATTAGTGACGATCCACGCATGAATGAATAACCTCGTCATTTTTATACTCTGGTAAGTACAATAATAAGCAAATTTTTCTGTTGTTATTTTTTTATTTTTGCGCCTTCAAAGCTAATAATTACACGCCAAGGATCAATTCTATTCGTTCGGACATTATTTCGAGGGTGGGCAAAATTACATCTTGTGAATTCTCTTATGTTATCTGTCTGTCTGTCTGTCTGTCTCTCTTTTGCTTCCGCTCTCACGTGATGTATTTGACGTCTTGACTTTGCTGTGATTGCTTTTTCTTTTGGTAGATTTACAATTCACATAAGTCATTTTAGCGATTTTTGTATTCATAGAATTTTAGTATTCATGCTGTTTTACCTGTCGGGAGATGTACACGAATCTGTCCACAAGGTACCAAGCCATTTGATATTAATGAAAATTATATCCTACCTAGGACAATGGCGCCTTTAACCCATTCTATCCGCTTTTCAAAAAAAGTCTACAAAGTTGCTTATTCAATGGAGCCAAACTGCCGACTGAGTAGAGAGTGTATGCTCATGCATGCACAGTAAAGTTGCCATTTTACATAAAGGTCACACCACTGGTTCTATTCAGAATGGCTGAATACTTTTCGTGTATATTTTGCACGTACATAATAGATATCAACACGACCAAGGCAACGTAGATTTTATAAGCATGTAGACGTACTGACTGCTTAGATGATGATGATGATGATGATGATGATGATGATAATAATAATGATAATAATAATAATCCCTCACAGTCAATAATTGAACAACCGTAGAGTGAAATTTTGAAGTCATGTAAAAAGAAATCCAATCGGAGAATGTGCAGTCAAAGTAAATTCTATTTATGATAGCACCGGCGTTTTCCACTGAAATACAGTAAAAAAAACTCAAGAAATATCAAGATTCTGGGATATATAGATGATATTAATAAACCCGTCAAAATGAGGCCCTAAATTGGTCAAAAAGTTTTTTTTTCATATTGTTTTGAAGGGGTCTAGGGGAGTTCTAAAGCGATTTTTTATTGGTCTGTAGACTAAACAATATGGCCAGGAAAGTTAGAACACACAAATAACAATAAACAAACAAACAAACACGCACGTATTCAAAAAGGATAGTACCCTTTGACATCTTTGATGGCTTCTATGGTTCAATAATAATAATAATAATAATAATAATAATAATAATAATAATAATAATAATAATAATGATGATAATAAAACAAAAACGTTTTCTATTGATTGAATACATAATTAAGTAATTAAATAGATTCGTTTTTGCTATTCAAGTCCCCAGATGTTGCATAGATATGGACTTATTACGCGGAAATATGCATTCATTGTTGAAGAACTCTAGAAATAATTTTTATATTCGTCTGTCTTTGTAATCCCGCTTTTCTTACTAATTTTGAGATAATTAATATTTGAATCATTCGATTTCAATCAGACACACGACGCTTCACGGAGACTTGTGGAGTAAAAATATCACAAGTGCGATTGCAATTAATTTATGAGACAAAAGAAAACTAATTAACACGGCTTTTATTTTTTTATGACACGGAAATTTGTTTCAAGATCTATTTTCACGCGGATATTTCTTTCCTTCCCTCATTCTCTCCTTCCCCCTTTCCTTTCTTTTCTTACTTCCTTTCCTTCCTTTCTTTCTCATTTTATGTTCTCATACCGGCTTTTTAAACATCCGATCTATAAATTTACCTAGCTTGTCTTAGTTTGGCACAAGGCCAAAAAGAAGGGAAGTAGAGTGGGAAGAACGTGTTACGCCAGTTGTCTACAAGGCAAGGCCTGTCAGCATACGAGGCCCTGTCTTTTAACTGGCCGCAAACAACTCGAACACCGACCTCTGTCACCGGTTGGAGATAAGTAACTATTTTAGCTACGAGGCAGACTATTCGCTATCTATCTATCTATCTATCTATCCATCTATCCATCTATCTATTCTGCTAGTTTGCTAACTATAGAACAAATCTTAGATTGACACCGTGCTTGTTTCTCTCTGGGTACTCATCTCTCTCTCTCTCAATACACACACACACACACACACACACACATATATATATATATACATATATATATATTGTACGAAAGCTAGCTTGGTCCAAAAACTATCTCTCAGTGAACATTGCCGTGTAGTTGTTGGCGAACTTGTCTTACAAGTCATAGTTTCGCTAGACTAAACTGATCCAAACTGATTAGATATCTCCCAATTTATCCGTCTGTTGTGAGTGTTTTCGATAATCACTTTATATGCATATCGAATAATTCTTAACGTTTGCTTCAGACACATTAGCCTCCCTTTTGTTACCATAATATTCTGCAAGTGTTTGATACACGCTTAGATAATAGTGCAGTGGTGCAATTCTACCTGGAGAACGAGTTATTTTTGTTTGCAAATGCATTTAAATCAGAGATTGACTGCTGGGGTAATTCATTTTTTTCCCAATATCTAAATGGCCACGTTTTTAAAACAAAATTACCATGTAAGAGGACTTACTGATTCCCATACACTAGCAATGGTGTCGGAGAGTAGCTTGCTTACTGTCACTCCTTGGTTGAACCCTGATTTCTATTTACTATGTAAACAAACGCTAACGGAACAAAATAGACCCTATCGTAGAAAAAACTCTGAGAGTTTGAGATCCTAGCCGACCACCCGATCTCAGCTTGATGACAAGATCTTCCTCCCCTTTTCTCTCTCCCTCTCTCAAGTACATACACAAAATGCTTGCTGGACAATGATGGCTACTGCAGACATCAGGAGATGTCCCGAGCTTCTTTTTGTATAAAGTCTGATAGTATGGCGATTCTTAACATCAAAACTCTATCCAAAGGCGTGAGTAAAAACAAAAAAGTCTTAAGCGACAACTCCACAGTATGAACAGACCGGTTTCCTATACATGCGCAGGTTTAGTGATCCTTGCAAGATTTCAAGTCTGGTCGAGACCAGGACTTTATTTCTACAAGTTCTCATGACCAACCCCTTGGCTGGATGCAAGTCCGCCGAATCACACAGTTTAGAGTGTACTCAATTAGCTGCATAGTGCACGAGGAAATTAGTCTAGACGAATATTTTCGACCTTTACCCATACGAGGAATCGAACCAAGGACTTTCTACGTGTGAGGCAGACGTGCTAACCATTGCACTATCTGAGCGGACAATTGTGCGTCTAGACAGTTATAATAGTTGTTTTTACGTGACTCGCAATCATATAATCCTCTTCGCGACATAGTAACATTTATGCCACGCCCGCACGTCTGTTTTTTGTTGTTGTTGTTGCTATAATTTCAATGAGTATTAGATGTCATAGTCTACGTCAGCGTTAGTATCATTGTCAGTTTGCGACGTCACCTTTTCTTTTTTTCGATGTCAGATAACTAAGTCTGATATGAATGAGCACGCGGGTGATCTGTGCAAAAAGAATGATACTTATCTAATAAAAAATAAAAAAAAGAAGAAAAATAAAAAATATCCACGTCTATTTACCAACTTTAAGCAATTGGTTAGGACGATTACGTGCGTAAGGATCTTTTTCTCATATGGTTCAAAGCAGTTTTGATTTTATATATACTAAATGTCGTTCATCTAAAATGTATTAAAAACATTCTAAAATTGGCCCATTTTAATTCCCTTTATTCTGATAGATTCTTTCGCCTATTTTTCCATCGATTTTTGTACTTCTTTTCGTCTCGTGGTTAACTTATTGTATTGTTTTCTGGGTTCTTTTTCTTTGGTTTCGATTTTGACATTTTTCCTCCCGTTATGTCAGTTTTCAAAATAGTTATTTAAGGGGAAAACAAATGCATTTTTCATTATTAAGCTGCAGACTTATTGGTATATCTATGTATTCTTGGCAAGAGGGATTCTTTTGGCTTTCATTTAAACGAAGAGACTTCCTCTATTTTTTTCTCAGTCGGTTATTTTTTTACAAGATATAGCTGATTCTGCAAATACCAATGCTCTTTTTTTCCACCGATGAGTGATGTATCTCGAAGTTTCAAGTGAGCACCGACGAGAAGATGTCAGAAAAGGTCATACAAGTTAAGATCCCATCTAAAAGGGTTCTGCTTATGATCTTGATTGCCAAGATCCTTTTTTTGCTTTATTTTATAGATATATATATATATATATATATATATATATATATATATATATATATATATATTTTTTTTTTTTTTTTTTTTTCTGTGACGAGTGAACTTACCCTCGTGAATCAAGATAAATGAGCACTGTTGATAACGAACTCTCTAAGCGAAGTCACCGGGGACTGCATGTTGATACCGAGGTGCATGTTTGCTGGGACGCGTGCATCACAGACACTTCAGCTGACTTTGATCAGCGGACGTCATGCCGTAACATAATCGCCGGAGAGGAACTGCAAAGTCAGCGAAAATTATGTAATGCCTTTGGGGTCCACGTCAAATTTGAATTGCTAATGATATATAGATCGAATTTATACTTACACGTGTACATACAAGATTGAATGCGTGTGGTATATGCCGTATTTAATGGCATGTGAGACCCCCTCTTATTTCAACATGTAATGCCTATGGGCTCACGTGAAAATTAGATTGCTAATGACATAGATCGAATTTATACACACACAAGTGTGCAAAGATACGAATGTGTGTATTTAAATGTACCATATTTAATGGTATGTAAGACCCCCCTCTTAATATTGGGGTATATTAGGGGGAAAAGTATTTTCCCAAATTTCTTTTTTCTCACCTATTTTTTTTTTTCAACTCCTATTCGAATTCGGGTCAATCCTAAGTTAGACAACGAAGGTTATGTTTGCCTTTTGAGTCATTTTGGGGTGAGAGGGGTTGAGATGAGATCTTACGTTGTCATATATTGCACGTGTCATGTATATGTATTGAGGTGCGGGCGGCGTAATGGTTACCAGGATAGTAAACAAAATTGGCGATTCGAGTTCGAATTTCAGCTGAAAGTGTTCATGTGTCGCACAGATATCCTTGGAAAAGACCAGAATCCACTTATCTCTGCGCTCTCTTCCATCCCAAGATATCTTGTCAAGAGAAAAAAATGTTTGACGAAAAATAAATTGGTCGAGTGATCATTTGAGAAAACCACTTTCCCATGTCTATATAACCTCCATTTATTTGCATAAAGAGTTGTTATCCCCCCATGATCAACCTTGAGAGAGACAGACAGAGACAGACAGACACTCATCACGCTAAAATCGGGTGGTCGGTCAGGATCTCGAAGTCCTTGATTTTTTTTCTATGAAAGGATCTGGTTTGTTCTGTTGACATTTATTCACATAGTCGAAGCCAAGTGGTTTGCATCGCAGTTATCATCATAATTAATGCTAGCAAGGTGCTACGATCATATCATGTGCCAGGATTTTAATTTCTCTTTTTTCGAAGTTTTCTCTCAAAGCATTTTCTTCAGCCAAAAACACACAGAGCACAGGAAAATAGCCCCTCCCCATCGGCGGAAGGAAACACTGCAAATAACACGAGGAAGAATAAGAATAAGAAAGAATTTCTTATCACGCTCAAAGGCTTGTGTTCGAACCTGATACAGACCACCATTTTGGATAGCATCTCATATTAGCTTCGATGAATCTATGCTCCAACGACTAGACTAGGCTTGCAACAATAAGGTAACTCAGTGAGAATAGAAGCCAATACATTAGCTAACGGTCTGCGAGATAATCTCGCTATCATGTTACTTCGACTGTCCTAGTCGTACTTATGCAGTGCTTATAATGGGTAAAAATATACACATACTTACATATAGACATGAGAGACATACCGTGGATTGAGAGTTTGCTAGTTAGCTTCGGAGGCCATCGATGAATTTGGTGAATATTTACATGGATCGTAAATCGTGCTAATCTTTCAGCCCACTTCTAACGAACACGGTTCTCACTGAGTGCTCCCATATTTTTCTGCCATAAGTACTCCAATGTTTTGGCCTTGTGTCAGACTTCGTCAAGTTAAGCAGATATCTACTTATACAAGAATAAACGCGTAAGTGAGTCACTCGCAAACACGCATATACGATACAAAATAGATATCTGAATTACACACGTATACTCACACAAACACAAAGACGCGCTCGTTTGTATATATGACTTAGTTGCCACTGCCAGTTTCTCAACGAACTCTTTTTCTTTTGATAAATTACCCGAAAGGGAAAAGGGAATGCTGTAATTGCTTTGATGTTGGTAGAAGTATAGACCCCTGTCTCAGGGTCTGCATGTGGTTCAGTCGTACTGCCAACGTTAACGCCACGATATTTCACGACAACTTGCCCTCCCCAGGAGAGCTGATGCGAAGCCGGCATAATTATGTATGAAAAAGGAAAATTGAAAAACCCAGGTGGTAAATATTCGACTCAGAAACCATTTTGAGATTGGCACAGCAATGCATATGCAAAATGGTCGACTGGCAAAACGCCGAGGACACAATACCATCACGCAGAAATTTTTCTGTGGATGGATATAAGATGGCACATCAGGTTGGTTATTACTAAACAAATTACAACAAAAAAAAAAATCGGATTTCTGATTGTTTGAATCATTCGGTACTTGTTGCCTTGGGATTCGCTGGCCCTCTCTTTTGGCACTGCTATAAAGACAATCGTTAAAACCCTGCAGTTATTCAGTTCGAATTTTGAAAGAAATCATTTGTTTTTTATGTTGGCCGAAACGTTATTGTCAGAACAAAACCATTACAGGGGACGATATCAATAGATCGGACAACTCTTGAAATGATAATAGCTTTTATCTGAATTATAGAAGTTAACGAGAAGAATGAATTCAATAGTCCGAACAACTTTCCAATAGATAATAATTAGGACCAGCGCAAGGGTTTCGTGCGTCCTGGGGGTGATTTGAAATTCGCGACTCCAATTGTATCCTAATAACTTTTTCTTCCAGTTTGACAATCTTTGCAGCCTAGGCGATCTCCGAGGTTCGCCTAATGGACGGGGCGGTCCTAATAATGATCTTCTCTGAAGTATAGGAAGTAACGGAAAGAATGAGTTTATTAGTCCGAACAAGCCTTGGAATTATAATGACTCTTCTCAAAATTACAGAAGGAAACAAAAAAGGTATTCAATAGTCCGTGCAACATTCAGAAATGTGTCACTTCTTTGTTAGACATCATACTTACTTGGTGGTTCTCCTTTGAATATATAATCTAAAACAAGCTGTTTATGTAATCCGTGATATGACGGACAGTATTAAATAAACAAGATACATCAAAGAATTCATCCACCCTAATGATTGTTTATACAACGGCAAACCAATTTCTAGCCGTAGAAGGGGGGGGATGAAACAATAATAATTGCTGTATTTTAGAGCTTAGTACATGTGAACCTGGCTTGTATAAAGAAGGACTCAGCTTTTCTAATCATGGCCCACTGATGTTACGACTACTTCACCACTCTCCCATTTGGCTCCAGTCATCTATCATAAAATATTTCTGGCAGCAGTGAAAAATGATGAATTAGCACCGATGTTTCAGTTTCAAATCCAAATTAGTTAATCACCGTGAAGAGAAATTCATACTCGGTTTTTCTTGCTATCCGGGAGTAAAGCGTTCCTAAAAGAGTATTTCGTAAGCCGAAATAGCGTAAAGCGGAGGAGCAATTGTTGAACGTTCCAAGACCTCTAAAATGATTTGGATGGTATGTCAGAAACCATGAAGAAGAAGAAGAAGAAGAAGAAGAAGAAGAAGAAGAAGAAGAAGAAGAAGAAGAAGAAGAAGAAGAAGAAGAAGAAGAAGAAGAAGAAGAAGATGCTGCTGCTGCTGCTGCTGATGATGATGATGTAATCTGCCTTTATGATGGCTTGCTGCTATAAAAAAATCTGAGCACTAATGCTTTTCGCTAACAAAAAAGACGGGTGAATCCATTGTTTCAAAAGGTAATTGAGAGATATTTTTATCAGAAAAATTTAAGTTAAAGAGCCAATGCTTACGGAAAAAGGCCAAGAAAATCACTCTGTTCATTATTACGTAGGTATATGAATGATGTTTACAATAATGAATTTGATCACAGAATCAATTTATAACAATGAATGTAGATTTATCTCGATGAAAAAAACGATTTTCCAAGTCTTATATCCTCTGCTAAATATCATCAGCCGGTCGTTGTTCCTGTTCAAAAGTGATCACAATAGATGGCTTCGATAATGCGTGAAATGAAGGACAATATTAGAAGTTTTGTTTCAAAATTATTGAAATTTCATTCGTGACGTCTCGTTCATTTCTGATACTGTATTAAATCAATATCCAGATAATACACACACACACACACACATATATATATATTTTTTACAACTCTTCAGTGTGGCTATAGACTACCCATTATCCCATCCAGTACCACGAAGCAAAATCGAAACCCTAGCTTCAGACCCGGAGGATGGTATCCTCTCTACTTCAGGAAACTGGACGGTCAGTGAGGTTGAATTTAAGCGGTATATTTATTTAACGTATATATTCCTCGTCCACCAGAGTGCTCCATTCCATGTTGGAAGAGCATTGCATAAGTTTACAATGAACGAGTTACCTCACTCAACCTTGAATAAGGGAGTGTTGATTATTGTGTCATCCAAAGACAGTTGTTTCGTTGTATTAAAACTCATATATATATATATATATATATATATATATATATATATATATATATATATATATATATATAAATTCATTCAAAATTCCACCACACCCAAAGTTATTTGTTTTGCTATTAGAGGATCCCTCATTTACCATTATTCATTATTATATGATTTGGTGTACAGTCTGTTAAGAATATTGAGCTCATTCTGAACGTACTGTGAACGATATAAAGCCTTATTAAGGCCTAAAAAACGCAAAGAAACTAAGAGTGAGTTTCTGTCACTTTCTTAGCGCCATGAAGGCCATAAACGCTTCTTTGAAGAGAACTAATCGAGTTTCGTGTACTAAAAACAACCCATCACTCCCTGTAACCTAACTTGTTGTTTTCTTATCACTGGACTTTCACACACGAAAGGATATCCACAAAGAGGAGCTTGGGTTGGGTGTGTATGTAAGACGTAGTCATATATATAATTAGACCGTATGATATTTAAAAAATCTGTTAGCCTGTTCCAACAATTAAATTCTTTATAGGCCACAGAGCGGGAGTATCGTTCAAATAGGAACCATTGACTTAGAGGAGAACTGATAATAAAGAATATTGATAGCGATTATTCTGGAGTAAGATTAGTGAGAATATAATGGATAATTGAGTCTGTCTGTTTGTCTCTCTTTCTCTCTTTTTCTGTCTGACTGTCTCCCTCTGTTTCTCTCTCTTTTATTATTATTCAAGTTTAATCACATTTTTGTGAGGACACAATGCACCCTTTCTATCTCCTGATGATGAAAAATGTATCCATCTCTACTGGGCAACTAGCCAAATCAGTCGACATGAAAGCTTAGAAACTGGGTGCGTTTGTTATAATACATGGACATATTCATAGGCACAAACAGACAGAGTCATACATACACTTGCACGGATTAAGGAACATTCGTCCGTAACAATTCATAGCCAACAATTCATTGGCACATACTATTCACCCTGAAGAAATAATAGCAAACAATTCATAGCTATATACAATCTATCCCGGACTAATCACAGTCGTGGATTACGAAACATTAATTCCCAACAATTCCCCCAAACCTAGTTTAAAATTCCCACATTGGAATGAAGTAGATTTCACAACTCTTGTGGTCATAAAATGCTAGTTGCCGTTGTCAAGGAACGGGGCTGAATAAACCATTGTAAGTTAAATGAGATAAAAAATAAATGAAGGTAATAAGTTTCAACGAAGTACATTTTATTTGCTAAACTTTTAGAAGAGTAATAACATTTTTATATGCAACATTATCATACAATACAGTATAGAATGTTATAAAGTTATCCTTTGCAAAGCTATAATCTGTTGGTGGTTAATGGTTGGAGATGAACTCGCCAGGTCACTTCTTGCACAGAAGGACAGTAAGAGAGGTAATCCAAATCGAACTTTTTAGTTACGAGCTGAAAACAGCCTGAATAATCAGTGTTAGAATCATATACTTTTTTCGTTCAATTCTGAATATCACCGTAGCTCAGAGGTCAGAAATGCTGGTTTCCCCAAGTCCAGGGTTATTAGTTCCAATATCATGATTTCACCGATCCAGTTCTGAATGTTTACGTCCTTTGGCTACAAACAGGAAACGTGCAGCACAAGATCATATAGAAGAAAATGAGAATTGGGACACTGTGTTACGAATCTTTAATGAAGTGCTGAAGATGTAGTAATAGTTGAAAGATCGTTATTGCCGTTTGTAGATATGGAGACGTGTTATTACGTCATATGGCGCTGGTGGCCAAACGGTTTGAACAGAAAGGATGGATTCTGTACACCGAGTTCAAAATCCGTCTGAAACAGTTTGCGTTCACTTAGCTGTAATATCCCTGGGATAAGACAGCTGCCTCTTCTCCCAGCCAACTATACATAAATAGCAAGGCGGATAAGGCGGACTAGCCTTGGTTGGCAACCAGTCTGGGATACGTACAAACCAGAGAGTAGAGATACAGTAAAGCAAATGGATGCTTACATTGACTTTCTTCCAGCAGTTCCTGTTTGTAGCCAACTGACGTATCGTCCTGCTTCTCTTCAGAATATACCAGCGAGATCCCGAAGGGGATTTTATCGACTACGCATCACTGGATCTCCTAACACGTCACCAAGGCTTGTGCCCTGACGTTCCATTGTCTACCAAGACAGACGGCAGTCTGCTTATCATGTCTCTGGATCTGGTGTTGGCAATCTAATGAAGAATCAGAGTGCAAGTAGTGAAAGCAAGATCGTTGTTGACTGTTGGATGTTATTAGTTTGTGAATTGAAAGTGTTTGTAATTGTATCACTAGTTTGTTGTGGGCGAATAGTTATCAACCGAGGTGAGAAAAATTCCATAGTCAATGCTGGTGGTATCACTACTGGTGAAATTCGCTACCGGATGAGAAAGTTGTTCGTGTGAGTAGTGAGAATTTCACGGCCTGTGGAAGTCTGTTAACCCCGGAGACCGTTGTCATTACTCGACTGGGTCACTACTGACGAGCCCTCGCATGTCCTCGTAGTCAAGACCGACAATATACGTTATCGTAGAAACAGAGGCTGTGGTGTTGGATGATAGAAATCTACGAAGTATGGGAGGGTTGTGCGTGTGATGGGGTTGGGATTTGATGGCGGTAGAGACAGGATGGTTGGGGTTGCTGTTTCAATCCCGTGTGCCAAATAAAAAAAAAATTATTCTCCATTGATTTCCTGTTTTTCGGAGAATGGAGATATTCGCCACAACCATCCGACTACCTTAAAAATCATCATTCGAAATCCAGCTTTCTTTCCTAAGCTCGAACACCGATCTCTGACACCGTTGGGAAATAAGCAAAAACCTCATTCAATAGATTATTTAATGATTTGAGATAAAGTTTTCGTTGCATTTATAATTCAACAATTTTCTACCACATTCACAGGACATTCACCAAGTCAGGATGGTGGTGGAGAGGGTTTTGAAGACTGTATTGCTCCAGGCTTCGAAACAGGGATTGCATATTTGAAAATCAGCATTCGATATGCTGGCTTTGAACTGAGTTCGAACACTGAACTCAAGCATCAGCGGGGAAAACACACCTATTTGAACAAACGGCCAGGCCTCGTTTCTGCTTCGCAAGGTGCGTTCTTTGCTCAATCATAGCATTGATTCTCTGAATTTTCCTATGTTTTACGTGCATTTCCACGGAATCTTTCTTATTTTCAGAATAACAAACGGGAAATACTTCACCGTAATCAAATAATGAATGGGTTACCATGAGTTCTTTCAAGGTCTCAGTCAGCAACTACTGCGTTGAATTATTTACGAACCGGCGTACAAGATAAGTCAACAAATAGGTCTTTTCTACGCCGTCTCAACAACGCCGATGGAAGGTTACCAAGTCATGTGCGTTATCGTAGAAGCAGAGGCGGTGGTGCTGGATGATAGAAATCTACGGAGGATGGGAGGGTCGTGCGTGTGATGGGGTTCGGGTTTTTTTGATGGCGGTAGGGACAGGCTGGCGGGGTTGAAACCGGCTGGGATTTGGTCTGTAACCTGATACGCCGTCAGTGTCTGATTATTGTCGCTATCATATAATGGTTTCTTTGACCTTTTTCTGTTCTATGCAGTGTGCGTCTTTTCCTTGAACGAACCTGTTATTTCAGATGGTGAACAGCAGACACCCACCGAGAAAAAGGGAGGAGGGGAAGATAGAATTAAAAAAAAGTGAAGAAGAGAGATAAGAAATTGAAAAAGTAAAGTGGGGGAAAAAAAAAGAAAGGAAAAAGGACCCACCCAACGCAGGAAAGAATGGAATTAGGAGAAAACGAAAGGAGGAAGAAAAAAAAAAAAAAAAAAAAAAAGGGAAGAGAAACAGACTGAACACTTTGTGAAGAGAGCTGTGGAAATATAGAGATTGATAAGAAAAAAGTGAGTGATAGATTAATAGATAGATGAATAGATAGATAGATAGATAGATAGATAGATAGATAGATAGATAGATAGATAGATAGATAGATTGATTGTTAGAGAGAGAGAAAGAGAGGGAGTGGATGGGTAATGGAGAGAGAAAGGTTGGCGTGAGAGTCGATAGAGAAAGTCTAAGAACACAAAAGAGGGGAGGGGAGTAAAGCCAGAGAAAAAAAAAGAAGAGAAAAAAGAATATTGACAGGGCGAAATATAGAAAAATGGCGGGGATAGATAGATAGATAAATAGAAAAAGAAAGTAATGGAATGAAAAAGCAAAGAGAAAAATGAAAACAAAAAAGATCGAGAGATTAAATTAACTAGACAAATATTCAAAAAGAAAGTCTGGTGAGAAAGAAACCAACATGAGACAGAAAGAAGGGAAGAAGTAAATAAATAAACAAACAAACGAATTACGAATGAAAAGATAAATAAAACAAAAGGATAACAAAAATAATGACTAGACATAATGAATGGGATTTAGGCTGAAGAAATGATTGAAGAAGAAATGAAATATTGAAGATAAGGAGAGAAAAAGTCAGGATCTCAAGGAGAAGAGAATGAACATTGTGCAGCAAATAGAGAAATAAACGAAAATAATGAATGAAATTAATAAGGGAGCATACGGAAAAGATGAAGGAAAGAAATGGAGGAAGTGAAGTAGGAATTTGATAAAAAAACGAAGTAGGAGGAAGGAGAAGTGAAAGGAGGGAAGGAATGAAGGAAAGCAAGGAAGATAGAAAAGAGAAGCAGACTACAGAGAAAAAAGCAAGAAAGGAAAAACCATGAAATAAAGAACAAGAAGAAATGAAGGAGAAATAAAAACAATGAAGAAAAGATGCAGTGAAAGAAATCGAAAGTGAAGAATAACAAATAGATAAGAATTCACCGTAAGGAACAAAGGGAAGAAAACACAAACAAAGGATTTTTGGAAAGAAAAAAGAAAAGAGCAATGGAAAAAAAAAAAAAAAAAGGGAAAGAAGGGAAGGCGAAAAAAAATGTGTGAATTCTTGTCCGTAGAAAAGGGTAAATTGGTTTCAATTAGCAAATTGAAACACGAGGAGACTTAGGTGCGACGCGGGAAATATTTTTGGAGCCGACGTGTTTTGGTGAGGTTTAGGTGGCATTACTGGGTTCTCGAGAACGCAATGTACGTACACGCGCGTGCACACAAATGCACACACACACACACACACGCACACGCATGCACACGCATGCACATACACAGTACTCAAATCAGTGCATATGTACGCATGAACACGGGGAAAAATGAGAAATCATGCACGCATATTAAACATGACGCAACTAGACGCTCAGGCAGACCATACGTACAAATGTGCATTCATGTCATACAGACGCAGGGATTCGCGTTTATGAGCATGCGCGAACGTACTCGCATACGCACATCGAAAGAATGTCGCTTATGTGCACACGCACTTACACGCACAATGACAAATTGCTTCTTAGTTGAGAAGAACGTTTGACGCATGTTCCGTTAAAAATGACTAACAACGACTTCGAAATGATGGATATATTTTCCTCCTGGCATTCTTGGTTGGTTTTTCGAGGGTTCGAATAAAATCTGTATGAGTGGTCGAAACGAAGTCTTCTTCAAGCATTATGACTTGTAGAATATATCCTCAACGTCGGTCCTGTTGTTTTTATACTGTTTTTATACTGCGTTCAAAAGTATATAAAAATGTAGAACCAGAGTAATACAAGGTATTGTGTGCCATACGTGGAATGCGAGCCCCGAGTTTTTCCACCCGGTCAGTGACAATCATGATATAGTGACTAAGTATCAAGGAAGAGTGACTAACTCAACAATTTTACGTACTAGTACAGTGTAACAGCTCATTGTACCATTAATGAGTCTTAGCATCGAACAGAATGGACATATTCGGAAAACATCCGAAAGTACTAAATATATTTTGGCTACAAAGAATTGACTTGACCCACCTGAAGTATAAACATTTGAAAACACAGTAGCTGACGACATACACATGATAGACAGGCACAAGTATGATGGTTGGATACACGGCTGTTGCCAACGACGTTTAAGTGGTACCGACTCATACATGAGCGTCCAAGATTCGCCGATATAACAACTGATGACAATAAGCCCTAACGTTGGATTCTCATCCCATATCTTTCCATGTGTTAACGTCATCAGCCACGTTGGTTTCGATGAGTAAGTGGGGCACATAGCTGCAATCATAGCTCCAGTAATTTCGGTAGAAGTATAACAGAAGATCAATAACATTTCAAAGGCAACTAGCAACAAAATAATGATAGAAAATGCTTGATCTAAACATAGAAAATAACTTAAGATTACTATTACTCGATTTGTAAACCAAATATCACATAAAGCTGGCATGGGTAACCTTTTTTATCTTGTGGACCACATAAGACATTTTTCGTCTTTATTTAGGCAACGCATTCACTTAAAAAATGTCGATCATATTATAGAAAAAGTACTTAATTTCCATTTTAGACAAACATATACTTTACTATTATATCATTGATTTGTGGAACAAAGAAAATAGTTATTTTACAATACAAATTAAGAAACTTACTCTCTGCGAAAAATTGCATCAGATAATAAATAAATGCCTAGATTGGCCACAAAAAAATGTGGACTCTGGCCAAATCTGGATTGCGGGCCTATGGTTACCCATATGTGACGTAGAGAATCGTAGAGTAGGTGGGTGGCAGAATGATTGCAGCTATGTGCCCCACTTACTCATCGAAACCAACGTGGCTGATGACGTTAACACATGGAAAGATATGGGATGAGAGTTCAAGTATCGTTGAAAGCTACTTCTTCCGGTTTTCGCGCTGCTTACCCAGGTAGCGGAAAAGAGTGTCGAGCCAAAATGTTGAGATAAAAATAGCAACAATAATAAGATGGATTTAAACTAGTGATCTGTATAATGAATATTTTCTGTATGTTCTTTCTGTTTCTCAGTCCGTAATTTCTGCTAGAGTGCACAGATACTGCACTTTGATCCTAGACAGAATGGTGGGGAGTAAACGCTTTGATCCTAGGTAAAGTGCACGGATAGTATTTGCTTTTTGTTCTGAGAATTCAGCTCGTCAGCACGATACTTCCAGGTGGCAGGAAACGGTCTTTCAGTGGAGTCTAGACTGAGTTTTCCGCTCAATATATATTCATGTATGGATGAATGAATTTATGTTCGCTAGAGTTTCAAGGCAAGATTTATCGTTTCCAATAGGCAGCGGGAATAAATAAACAAACACCAGATGCCGAATTTGAAACCAAAACGCTAAATCCAATACCTGAACAATTATTTCCACCTGACTGCATCGCCTACATTTTCACAAATGGGAAAATGTTTCAGTTTCCGATATTAAAACTATGGCTGACTCAAATATATGCACTTAATATACAAGGTTTTATGTTACTCTCTTTACGTTCGTAAGATTAATGTTTTTAGCTTTCTGAAGGCCATAATTTATAACAAACAATTTGGATTAATTTCCTACCAAGTTCAGCCCCTCACTAGCTTGGATTTATTGGAACAAGTTAATGATTAAATCAGTTATGTAAGTGAAATGATACCATAAAAAGGGTCTAATTTACCTTTAAATTATATATGTAAGTGCATATTCAGACGCTTATATATACATATATATACGTAAATACAAGCATACGTACAAATATATCAATTTAGCTATTTTTACAGACACATTTATTCAACTGTGTTCATCGGACTATTCTACAGAATAAAAGATGAAAGTAATTCTGTTGAATATATTACGAGAATGGAGCAATTAAACAACGAAATATTGACAAAACCTATATGATGTCAAGTTCATTAATCAAATATTAATTACTTACAAGAATGATTTTGAAATTCTCTCTCTATCTATCCATCTCTCTCTCTCTCTCTCTCTCTACACACACACACACATACATACACACATATACACATGTGTTTGCGTGTGTGTGTGTATAAGTGTATAAGTTCGAGAATTCCCAGACGTAGAATGGTCTCAGATCTATTCAATTCAGGGCTTTAACAGGTCATCAGGTTCGCTTTCACCAAAGCTTTCACAATATCAGAAACAATGGTTGTTACACGAGCAGTTGAGAACGCGTTCGTTGTGTGAATTCAAGTGAACACCGGTTCAGCAAAATCGTTAAACCATATCATCCAGGTGTTCAAAGAAGGAATCATCGACTCAACAACAACTTGTAAATGATTCACTAAATGAACACGGCAGATTCAAATCATTGGAGAAGTCCCAAATTGGGAGATCATCGGGGCTGGATCAAGACAAATTGCGACAGATCGTTGAAATCAGTCTACGATTGACCTGTCGAGAAATTCGGACAGAAGTTTAACTGCTCTCGTCCGATTACCTTTAATTATCTGTCCACAATCAGGATAGTCTTTAAAATCAGAAAACGGTTGCCGTTTAATGGGTTGAGAAATGCCCGAAGGTCGACAAGAAGGTCGATAAAATGCCCGGGGTCATAAAAAGATCTTAGTGGAGAATTCGAAAATCTAATTTCAGAGCATCAATCTCTTTCTTTTTTTCTCTTTCTTTTTATACATGAAAGTTTGCTCCACGTCACTTCATTGCTTTTTAGAAAAAAAAAAAAAAGCAAAAAGCAGAAATAATGTTCAGCGTTTATTTTGCAACGAGATATTTTACCCACTCCCCCCAACGGCCCAGTCTCCTGCACATTCTACCTGCCCGAACCCCGACGACACACAATCACCACTATTTTTGCTTCCATGAATTCTCAAAAATTTAATGATGATTGCTTCTTCACTTTGGGCTATTTCGGATTACGGACAGATTTTTTTTAATAGGAAGACTGTACTATCAGAAACATTTACATGAGCTGATTTTATCTCTCAGCTTTAACTGACAGTAAAAGAAGCCAATGGAACTTTGTAGAGATACGGTCATACAATAAATGCCTGTAATAAAAGTAATGACATTGTTTCTCTTTATATCAGGTACCAATATATAATTCAATAAGACGCGTGATTAGAAGTTAAGGGCACCCAGTGAGCGTCAAATTTAAACATTAACAAAGATAAACCACTATTGCACTACAGTAGGCACTCGACGCATTCATATTTATTGAGCCTAACTTGGTAAAGCACGATTGGACACAGAAGGGAAATCGAACTCACTACTCTAGAGAATTGTCTGCGAGACTAGCTTGTTGATCCTTTCCCCAGAGTAATCATTTTTTTTTCTCAATACATGTTTGAATAAATGCTATATTAGATATTATTAAGCAACATGATTAGCAAATCAAAGGTTAATGAAGATCACCGAAGGTATATTCTCGTGTTTTTTTTGTTTTATTTTTGATGTTTCGATATTTTCTAAAAAAATACGAGAAAGAAGGGAAGTATGGTAGTCATGAATAGATGTTTCCAACGTTCGTGTGAAAAACAAAGAGAAGAAGGAGAAAAAGAAGAAAAAGAAGAAATAGAAAAAGAAGAAAAGGAAGAAGAAGAAAAAGGAGAAGAAAAAGAAAAAAGAAAAAGAATAAAATGAGGAGAAAGAAAAAGAAAAAGAAGAAAAAGAAAGAGAAGAAGAAAAAGAAAAAAAAAAGAAGAAAGAGAAGAAGAAAAAATCATAACTGTGGCTCTGAAATTATCGCCAGAACATAAAAAAGTTCATCGAGTCATTCTTTCGAAGTCTTCCTCTTGTATTCGGAATATCGTGGGGAGATGGAAAGGGCGGTGGTTAAATTTTGTCCGTTTTTATTCTAAGTTATTTCATCTGAGCAATTCATTATGATCCAATTCGGTTTTGCCAGGGCCCATCGAAGCTTTAACAGAGCCCCGTAAAACGTACATTTCGGGATAACGTTCTTCACTCTGACCGTTGCAAGCCCCTGAAGACGCTGGACGAGGGTTTGAGCTTAAGATTCAGTTTAGTAAACCAGTGTATCTTGGTGGGAAAATGTATTTTCCTTAAGTAATTTGATCTGCTTTTTGATTTTGATTTTTTTCCGATTTCGTTTGTAAGTTTTGCGAGAAATTGACTTTCAAAGTGGGCGCGCGTGAATTGACTCTTAAGTGGGAGTTCAATTTACAATGTACGTATAATGCAAAGTCAGACAATATTTTATGTCTGACTTGCTGATAGTGGATGCTCGATTAACTATGTAATTATACTACTGAACTGGGCCCTTATTTTGCGTTCGTTTTTACTGAACTATGGCTGTGAAAGTGTGTATTGGTTGTCCGTACATAGGCTTCGCGCATTGTGGAGGTTTACAATGAAGAGAGTGTGGCACGTAAGTCAACTTTTTACTGCTTTTGTGACTATGTTCCTTATTCTTACACAGGGTGACTGTATTACATCTTGCTTAATGCTAACCAGTATCAAGTCATTCCCAAATTGTGTTATAGAGGAGGAAATTGAAATTTAAAAAAGTTTGTCAAAAAGCTCAATGTGCCCCACGGGGGAGGGGACTCGTTGGACTATCACGTGGAGTACATTGGATCAGTGACAAAAATAAAAACAAGAAAAACAAAAACAAAACACAAATTCTGGTTCTGAAACCATTAAAATATTTCAACTTGACAAGAAGGTAACTAGTTTCAATCAGTATTGTACTGACTATAGAGTTCTTGCACAGTCTGGTATGAATTGTTTGCCGTGCTTACAAAGTAGGGCCTGCTCAGTATTACCCTGTTAACCCGCGGGCAGTTGAATGCTATTAAGTCAACTGAAAAATGCAGAATTGAGTTTGCTCGTTTGCTACCTCCAGCTGAGATGGGTGGAGGCAGGCGAATGACAACATTCTCTTTGTCAATGTTAGAAATGTCAACATTGGCGGGGGTTTGAGGGTGGCAATCTTACCGCGGATTTTTCTAGATTGCCTCAAATAGCAAACAATAAACGCCTTATCATCCTTGTCAATTACTTGAGCTTGTTTAGCAGAGTTCTCAGCGACGAATCTCGCTAGAATATACTCTCCAATATTTGGCACCACCGAACGATGTTGACCGAAAGTGGTTCAATAAAGAGCTGGGAATAACTGCTACTGAGATACCAAAGAAATTAAGGGTGGTTCAGCGTACAGACAGGTCTAATGTACCCGACTCTCCCCATGCTAAACTTGAATCATTTCCATCTTTACATGAGAATGGCTGTGAAAGTGTGTTGCTTGTCAATTCATTGGTCGAACTACGTTGAGTTTGTGCACCACATTTGGTTGGGATGGGGGTACCTCGTTTACCTAAGTCGTCATTTACAGAGCTTGGCTTAACTTTAATATGATACTGAAAATATGAGGCTCCAGGTGAGGATCAAGCTCACTAGGAATTTATATGCTAGATAATTTGCTAACTATTGCTATATGCAAGGCAGGTCCTGAATAAGTACGTAATAAAGCTTTTTGGTATCTCATTGTTATCAAAATAGGAAAGAGTTATCAACTCTGCCAACGAAGTTGGTCAGGTGCGTGTATTCGGTCATGTCTGTCTGTCCGTCTGTCAGTCTGTGCGTCTGTCTTACTGTCGTTCGTCTGTATACAAGATGTCTCAAAAAGGTTCCCTGTGGAATTCATTGAAATATCGTGGAACATTGGGCAATGGGCCATGGAAGAAGTGATTAGATTTTTGGGGTGGATCAATGTGCAATTACTTCACTGACAATGGCGTTGACAGAGGTATGCACTCTCTGAGTGCTTTCTAGTTACTTGTTGAATACGACCTTGATCGTGTTATAATCCATTTACACATTAATAGGATCCTGTTACGCAGTAATTCCCAAACAGGAGGCACGTGGCAAGAATTTTGTAGCTTGGAGGAATCTTAGCCAGGGGAAGGATTCCGGCCAGGGGAGGAATTCTGACGAGGGGAGGAAAGTATAATGGGAAGTATAACGGCGAAAAAATTATTAGACAACAAATGAAAGTGGGGGAGAAACTTGGAATCGCCAGGGGAGGGAAATGACACGGGGAATCTAAGAACCGCTGCTGTAATGTATATAAATAAATGTAAATCACAACAAGGTAGGTCTCCGGTGTGCTGTCCAATCTATGCAAGAGAGACGTCACAAATTTTACAAAGACGATTCTGAACACAACCTGGACGCTTTCCGTACCCTAAGTTGAAGAATGTAAAGTAACGAGCTCCGCCGACTCAACAACCACGTAAGTATCAGTTTTACAGAAACGCCTAGTTTTTTTTTTTTTTTGCATCTGGTTCAGTAGCCTTTTCTTCTTTTCAAAGTGTATCAAAACGTGGATTTCCCGCGATATAAAAAGATTTGCCGCTGAAAAGAAAAAAAAAACAAATCCCGCCAACAAAGGATCCTGCGCCAAATAACACAAGGTATTTATTTATTTTAAATAGAAAAGAAAAGAAAAAGTTCGCCTTATTTTTTTTTTCTTGTGTTACTGTCAAGTGCCGAACATCTGTTGGATTGAATAGGGCGAGTGTTTTGGAATCAAGACGTAAACTGTCTCGTAGAGTTTGTGAACAGCGATAGAAGATAAAAGGCCGCTCTCCAAACGTTATCATGACTAGTAAAACGTTTCTGCCAACTGACTCGCACCCTTTTTACCTAAACGTAAACATTGGTTTTTCTAGCTGGTCAGATGTCGCTACTTATACGGTAAAGAAATAAACGAAACGTGGAGTTAAAATTTGAGGTCGTGTACGAAAATTCCATTGAAGAATATATATAATCAGATTAAATTCTATTCACAACATCACAGGCGTTTTCCGCTGGAAAACATCTTAAGTAGATTGAAAAAGAAAACATATAGAAACATCTAGCATCTGCAGAATCTAGATATCATTAATAAAGCCGTCAAAATAAGGTTCCTAAAAAGGTTTAAAAAAAAAAGAAGCTTTTTGAAAAAATTAAAACAAGAGTAAAACATTTTTGGAAGGGGCGTAGTGGAGTACTGATGCCAATGTTCAAGTCTGTAAACAAAACGGTATTGCCAGGAGAACACAAACAATCACACACACACATATAAAAAAGGGAAAAATCCTTCACCGCTTTTGATGGCTATGGTTATTCAACAGTGTTCATATCATCGTGGCAGATTTGAATCGGTTATCCAATGTAAAGGTTAAGGTTTCGATCCTGTCTCTTAAGCCTAATGCATAATGTCTCAAGTCAGCTTGTGTGCTTTTAAAATCCACGATACCGAACAGGGTCAAGAATCAGCACTATTCGTGACACGTAACCTTAATATCATTTCCGAGTTGTCAGTCTGTCTGTGCCAACAAACAGAGAGTTAGCGGGTGCTGCGAATGCAAAATACCGTTCTGCTATGTGTGTGTACATGTATCCGTTTGGCTGCTGGCTGCTGATAGGATAACTACCATTACTATTACTGCTGCTGCTACTATTGTTGCGGTTTCATTTTTTAAAACCTAAAATGAACACAAGAATCTCAGTTAACAATACCTTTTGTTAACCATTAAATTTACCGTGTAAACATAGCGGCAAAGAACACGGCGTAAGTAGTACAAATAATATACCAGGGAAATATATTGTAAGTTTTGAACACTTGTGCCCAGTTAGCGAGGCGATTAAAGTCAAGCAGGAGCAAGATATATAAAAAAGTGCCATAATAAGTAAGTAAATTGCTCTTCCGTTGGTGCTCTTAAAAGCAGTACACCGTTGAATCGAAAAAATACCTCTCCAACCTAAAATTTTAGCTAAGGTTTACGCACCCAATTTTAGACGACTCAAAAGCATTAAATTCAACCGGTTCAGGAACTTTTTGATTATAATTGGTAGTCCAAAATGTTTGATCTGTTTTTGTCGTTAGATGAAATTAGAAGTGTTTAATTTCAACCAACTTCGTTCAAAAGGACTGCTTTTGATTTTTCAGTATGATTTTCCTTCAAGAAAGGTAAAAATGCAATTCAAATACAAAAGAAAATCGTGGAGACGTTTCGTGTGGGGTATTTTTGCGGGTAGATTAGTTGATAACAACCAATTCAAAATAATACTTGAGAATAATCAACTTTATAGGAAGTGGGAGTTAGCCATTATACTCAAAACATCCAAATTTTGCACTGAAAAATCATTTGCAGAAGCTTGATTATGTTAGTCACTTTGATGTATGGCTTCCATATAAGTTACGCAAAAAGACCTACTAGACATTGTGCTATTCACAATTCAAGTGACGCATTGTGACGATCGAACAAAAGTGAATATCTTACAATAACATGGAACGGAAGACATTTTGGACAAGCGAAACCAACCACCACTAACCGTACCAAATATCATTCTCTATCCAAAGAAGATGATGCAGTAAATATGTTGGGATTTGGGGGATGTCCCCTACTATGAGCTTCTTCCGGGGAAGCAAGTGCTGCTCCTAATTAGACCAATTGAAGGCAACAATCGACGAAAAGTCACTGGAATTAGCCAAGAGGACAGGCTTATAACTTATAACACTAGACCGCAAGTTTTTCTGGCGACCTTTTTACGTAACCCAAAACGATGTATAAGTGTAAATCTGATAGGGCTTCAAAGTAGATAAACATTTCTGACACGATTTGCTATTCGTACTAATATCCTCATTTTTCATTGCCTTAAACAAAATTTTGTTAAATGCAAGAAATGTTACAGACAAATGGTATATATATATATGTATGTGTATACATACATAATGGACGATTACTGCACCCCTCCTTCGGTCTCTTTTCTACGACCTTTGATCTATACATGCCACTCCTGCGTGATTCTAAATGTAGGTTATTATGTTATCACAAATAACACAATCGGCAGTATATGTGAGCGTAGACCACTCGTCGTAGATTTGGGGCGTTGCGCTTTGACTCCAACCCAAGACAACTGCAATTGCAGTCTAAAATAACAAACAAAAGTAAAGTAATTTGTTTTCCACATGAAATAATTGGTTTTATTTTGTCTCTATTTTAATCAAGGCAAACCGAAATGTTAAGTATATTGAGACAAACCAAATGTTTATACACACACACACACTCACACACATATATATATATAGAGAGAGAGAGAGAGAGGGAGAGAGGGAGAGAAAGAGTTTGTGTTATTTAATCTCTGTCCGTCTCTTTATACATCAAAATGAGTTTTTTTATAATAACAAATATAGTTTTAGTCTTATCTTCACGGAAGGTTGCAACTCAATATTTGGAGCATTAAGACCTCATCAGGTAGGTTCAATCTTGATAACAACACAAGGAAAACCACTTTTGTGGCAGGCTATATCTAGTGGAAGCATTGTTGTGGTGTGCCGTGGATTTCTTCCTGTTTCTTGATAGAAATAAGATAAACATGACTAAGAAGACGTCGAAGCTTCATTATTCTAAGAATAGCGAAACTGGACCCATCCAATGCTTGGATACGAGGAGACAAGTGACGCCTTGCCGTGGATTGTGACGCTGAAAGTACCAGTGGATGTAATATCATTTTGTTGTTGTGAGGAATAAAATCTGTCTTTGGGCGCTATCAATAGTTTTTGTTTTTACATAACAGCTCCATGAAGTATAGGGGGTTGCTCAGTCCTGGTTGGCTTCTCTTTGAGCGTAAGGCACTTTTCTCATCACCAGTGTCTCTAATATTGATAGGTACACCGCGACGACCCAACACATCAGTCCGTAACCTGGAAGAGTTATTAGCTGAATTTTATTTAAAATTTCCACTATATAGTATTCGATCTTTATGATATATTGAAAATAGGGGTGAAGACAGTTTTGGGGGCCTTTGCATCACCAATGGCTGTTTAGCTCAATGGTAAGAGCATCGTTAACACACACACACACACACACACACACACACACACACACACACACAGATATATATAATAGCAAACGAACAAAAACCAATATCGTAGTAAATAGAACATCGCCTCGTTTTGGACAAAACGATTACGTTCAAAAGAGGTTCAGGTAGCGATGGTTTTGGCTTTGGAATCTGTAACGATTCCGTCACATCGCCTCTGCAGCCCAACCTCTTTTTCCCCCCACCCCCCTTAACTACAATCGCCTCCTCCTTCCCTGGGTTGTTTGCCTCCGGACTGGAGTCGTTTCCGGAATTCCAAATATGCAGAGAACGGCGGTCGTGGAATAATATTGATATTAAAACTTATTTGCTTATTTTGACTGGAGAGAACGACGCGTGCTAATCTGTAAGAGTTCCAGATGGTAAATATTTATGAAACTGAAATAGTTATGAGGTCAGTGACTGAGAGAGTGATTATGGCGGAGAATAGAGGAAGAAAAGGTTCAAGAAGGACATGAAGCAAACGAACAAACAAGCAAGGAAGGAAGAGGGAGTAATGGAAGAAAGAAACAAGGAAGGAAGGGCGGGAGGAACGAAGAAAGGAAACAAGGAAGGAAGGAAAGAGGTCACTGCAGAAGATAGATGGTACAAAAACTCTCTGTCACAGTCAATAATTGAACAACTGTAGCGACTAAATTTGAAAAATAAAATCCGTCGAATAATAAATGCGGTCAGAATGAATTCTTTACTTGACATCAGTGGCGTTTTTCATGTGGAAACATCTACAATGGAGTAAGATATCTAGAAATATATAGATTCTGGATAATTAGCTTTATAACCCCATCAAAATAAGTTCCTTAAAAAAAAAAGAAAAAAAACAAAACAAACCCAAGGGTTCTAGTGGAGTACTGATGCCAATATCCAAGTCAGTAGACTAAGCGGTATGGCAAGGAGCGACACATAAAAAGGGATGGAACCCTTCGCCACCTTTGGTGGCTACGGTTATTCAATGATATAAAAAACAAAATAAAAAATTTAAGCAAATGAATCGAACAGAGAGAAAAAAAATAATCAATTCTCTTAACCAGTGAACTTTGTCACTTCTGTGTCGGGTTCCTTCGTCCGTGATACTGGACCGACGACTTGGTGAGACGAGTTATATCGACTGTGACAGCTAGCAGGTTGAATATTTTACCTATTCATACGAGAAAGTAATCAGCGCATGCAGCCGTTGTGATATCACCAAAGTAACTACGCAAACTTCCTTTATCTGCACAAGGAGATGCTACCATCTAGCGAAAGAATAACGCACTAACGTAAAACGTGTTATCTCACCCGCGGCACTGGTGTGACAATTCGGTAAAACGAGTTATCTCATTCCTGACAGCAAGGATGTTAAAGGAAAAAGACTCTTCCTCGTGTCTTTTGAGAAGTTATTGATAATCAACGAAAGTCTTGTTTTTACATGTAAATTATATAAATGGCAAGCTATAATCTAAAACTCTGTAAATAGTATGATTGTTACTGTATTATTAAAATCAGTGCAGTGCACTGCCCGTCCGAAAAGTGCATATGGTTTTTGAAGCAGCCTGTCATAAATGTCATCTTGTCATAATTCGCCGAATGCCCCCTCCTCCATACGTGACAGCTAACCGCAAAAAATACGCAGCATAAAACGATGAAATCTTTTATGTTTTCCCACTTGAAAATCTCCCTCAACAAGTTTAGAGGTGGGGGTGGATTTTCAATGTGATTTTGTTGATTATATTAGAAGCGTCTCTTCAATTGACGTCACTGCTACGGAAACAAAAGCGATGGAGAAAATAACATAAACCATACGGAGTTTATTTTTATTGATGATATTTTAATTTCATAATTATTAATAATAAAAAATATATCTATTAATACAATTCAATACTGCTATAATATTCGTATACTACTAATAGTGAAATAATACTCAGCAAGAAGAAATGCACGGTGTTTAAAAATGAAAAGGAGATTCACTTGAGCGAATGTACATAGAAATTCTGAAAAATATTGAACATAAGGTGTCGTTTCTCATTATACACACGTTGTAGCTCGATTACTAACTTTAGAACCAATAAACTTGCCCTCACCCCTATAAAAGTTACTTTTTTTCAAAAACAGATTTACAAAAGACATTTTCTTATAATTCTTTATGTACGTTTGCTCAAACGAATCTTGAATTTTAATTTAACATTTTATCGAGATCATGAACCTTCTCCACAAATATCGCTCCTAAAAACAAATTAAATTAAATACTATCAGAATTCCATTTATCTGTGTGTTTATCTATTCATCTATTTGATTTCTGTTTTTGATATCAATTTACTACGTCCGTTGAGACGGGATCAGCTGAGTGTTAGAATAATTTTGAATTAAATACTCGCGTGTAACCATTATAAGTGATCAGTAAAGAGCAGAAGTCAGAGGAGTTGATTTATAGAAACAATAAACTTTTGATTAATGGCCGACATGAAGCTAGAATTATAGAGATGTATTCATGTTTATTAGATTTATCGAGATACGCTGATCCAGACAACTCCACACTGTACTCTGCAATGCCTTGTGTGCTGTGCTTATATATTCATATTATATATGTGAACTACGTGCAATGGACAGCTGTTGAGTAATCGTGGTGCACCCCCCCCCCACGCGCACGCCCATGCACAGATTTCTTCCGTAGTAGTGAGATATACTTATTAAGTGGAGTTAAATTCCAAAAGCCTCTGAACGTTTTTTCCGGATTCAACAGGTAAAATCTATTTCAAAGAAATGAAAGCAAATTCAAATACGTAATTTACTAATGTTTGAATTACATACAAAAGAAGTCGTTTAGCATAATCACGGATAATTTCATCAAACTGTTATTGTTATTAAAATCAATTGGCCACAAACACTCTATTTAGAATGAATTGATACTTTTTTTTGTAAGTGTCATATTATTTTCTTGATAATGTGAAGTTCTTTATCAAAACGAATTTAATAACATCCCAATGAATATATAAATGGGGTATCAAGCGAGAATTGAACTCACCACGCAGTAATACCGGTTTGCTAAACTAGCTCGATCTTGCTCTTTGGTGAAGTGCACAAATGGTATTAGAAGATTGTGTTACGTCGATCTTTGAAATAGGGAGGGTTTGTCTGTCGAGAAAATCAGCATTCGAAATCTTGGGACTCTTTCCTGGGCTCAAACACCGATATCTGATAAAATTGGGAAATATGCGACTACTACAGCCACAAGGCCGAAGGATCTCTCTCTCTCTCTCTCTCTATCTCTCTCTCTCTCTGTGCCTCTCTATATCTTTATATTCATAGTTAACTCTTTCCCTAATCATTTCGTCCAGATCCTGTTTGTAACCTACTCTCTGCAATTAGTATTTTTGCATCGTGCAATCAACAAATTATCCCATCCTCCTCTCTTTAACTTCCGTTTGCACTGTTATTAGTGCAAAACTCAGGTGAACATGTGATAGGAAATACTGAACACGTGACAGGAAGAAATAACCACGTGGGCAGGTGCATCTCCACAAATCAATTACCACCTATTTTTTTATGGTTTGCAATATTTATTCCCAGTTCCCTGCTGATTCTTCTTCTTCTTCTTCTTCTTCTTCTTCTTCTTCTTCTTCTTCTTCTTCTTCTTCTTCTTCTTCACATAGTTTTTTCTCCTATCTCTCTCTGCTTCCATTTTCTTCTTCCCGTCTCATTCTCTGCCTTTGACTATTTTTGCTCTCCTTGTTACTCCCTTTCTTTTTATGCCCCTTTTTGTCTCCCTTTTCTTTCTTTTCTCTCTTTCTTTAAAATTACCCTTTTTACGACATCTTTCTGCCTGCGTTGTAATCATCTAGGAACTGTTGCACATGCGCAATTGGAAGTCTTCTCCATCTAAAACCTCACCTGCACACACGCACACGAGCGCGCGTAGGTACGCACACACACTCTCTCTTTCTTACTTTATATAAAAGATAGGCATAAGAGATACATACATAATCAAAATTTAAAACACGTATACACAAATTATTTCTCTCTCGTGCACACATTGTTAGCGTACATTGGAAATAGAAAGCTGTTCAACCCCAAATCTTATATCGATGGCCGCTTAGCTCGTATTGCAAGCCAGTGGATTCGATCCTCGCCAAGTCACCAATAACTGTGTTCCTGTGCCAGACAAGAACATTGTGTATAGCAATAGTTACCATACCAGTCCTGCAAGCCATTGCTAGTAAGTTTGATCTTCACTGATTTCTGCATAAATCCTGCCTTGCGCTGACGTTGACCCGAACTCCAAATTATCTCTTCATAATACATCCGTCCTCGCACATCTCACGAGATCTAGAACAGCCGCCTCAACCCCAAAAAGGGGCATACTATCCTAATGAGATTATGAATATACGGTGATAAATATTGTCATTCTGGTACGAAAGAAAGAATTTCAGGCTTCGTGATTTTTTGTCCTACTTTAGACAGGTAAGCTTTACCAGCAAGTGTTAAATGCTGGCCTTGTTATCAACTAACCTAAGTCACATCATTAACGCAGATTACCGTTTGAGAACGAAGAAGAAGAAGAAGAAGAAGAAGAAGAAGAAGAAGAAGAAGAAGAAGAAGAAGAAGAAGAATATTCAGGTGTACTTTGCTTCTGTTCAGAATTCGGTGCGCATGCGCCAATGGGGCCTGGGATGATAAAGCTGAGAAAGGAGAAACTATAAATAGATTGCAAAAGGAGGTGAAACGGAAGGTAGAAAAGATACATCATACAGCGAGTGGTGAAGAGAGAGAGAGAGAGAGAGAGAGAGAGAGAGAGAGAGAGAGAGAGAGAGAGAGAGAGAGATGTAAAAATTTGAAAAGAGAAAAATAAGTAAAAAGATGTATACAGAGAATGAAGCGTGGAGAGATGGGAAATTGAAAAGCAGTGAAGAAAGAGAGCAGGAGAGAAAAGGGGAGACGAATAGCGGGAAGAGAAAACCAGTGCCAGGGTAGAAATGTTGGACAGATGGGAAGAAAAAGCTAGGCAGAGAGAAAACAAACCTCAAGTATTGATATAAGGCCACAAACATAGGGCACCCAGTGAGAGTGGAACACACAACTCATTAGCAGTGATTTGCAAGACCAGTTCGTTAACTGTTACACTACTTGGTCCCTGTCAATTTTCGCTACGAAGGTAAGAGCAGTTTATACACAGGTGGTAATTTAGAAGACAATAGTGGAGACCAGATTTTGATAAATAATCCTTTTACGTATGATTAATGTATTCCCGAACATTACAAAAACATGAACGACTTTTTTTTGCAGAAAAGATAAATGGTTAATTCAAAATATACTCGAGAGAGCAAAGTCTCTTCTACATAAACCTACTGAAAATACTCCATTTTGATATCCGCCGGTGCATTTGAAGCGACCAGACACAGAAAAATTCTTGATAATGATTTGTAAAATCGCATGGCACATTTCCATCACTGCTTGGAACCGGCATACAACTCATCTCCATTTTTTAAATTAAATCTACCATTGAACACCGCTCGTTTAATTATGGCATAAGTTGTTTCAATTGGCCGACGTTGAGGGCAATCCGTGAGGTTGTCTGTCTTTGACACGGCAATAATTTGTTTGGAATCAAGATATTGCAACAAATACTTGGAACAATGAGATGATGCCTTGTCAAGCCAGAATATGGCAGCATCTTTGAAGTCCTTTGTTTCTGTTAATGGGGCCATTCTATGTTGAAGACACTTCAATTTACATAATTTCTGATTGATCGCAAGACCTTGTCTCCACAAAGATATAGTGAGACAGCATTGTCAGTAATGGTACTCAATATGCCAACTTTGGTCGGAAACTGTAAGACGAATGTAAACTTGACCGAGTCTGAGTTTTATTAAAAGAATTAATATAAAATCCTGCATTGGAAAATGTTGCTGAAACCTTAATTGTAACGTAGGTCTCAGCACCTATTACAATTAAACGACAAGCAGTTGGTATGCAAGTCGATAAAGTCGCCCAAGCGTTGTTCTAATTCAAGCTGTTTTACCGAAGCTAAATTTCTTCCTTTTTCTTATATTTTATTTCGTAATCACCCAACGCTGCTCTTGTGATAGTATTATAACTTATGACCCCATATTGTAACCGATACGTCTGTTTTATGGTTGATTTTTTTCGATCATTTTCAGTTCTTCAGATATCAATTCACGCACCCCGAAGTTATTCTTTCTGCGATTTTCACTATTCTCAAACCTTTTATAAGCTTTATAAATTGAAGTACATTCAAAACCTTTTTGAAGGTCTACACTAGATACTCTGATAATTAATCGTGACTTGTTAGGAAGGCTTTCAGTGAAGCATCCTTGAAGTCGATTAACATGAGACCTAAATTAACTGGTTACTTTGAATTTGAACTTATTTTAAATGACACATTATTCACTCCTGAAATACATTCTATGTTCATGGTTGACCCTCTGCTTTGATTTGATAGATTCATAAATATGCGTTCGCGAATATATTGACCAAACGTTGTTATCGTGACATGTTCCGGATGTTATAAAGCCACCCTTTATCAAAACGTGAAACGAGAAAATGAATGGAAATACGAGATCGGAGATTGAATGGAAGATAGTGGGGTGATAATGCAGCCTGTGGTTTGACTGTAGACCTAATCTATAAAGGCAAAAGGCTGTCCCGTGCCGGCAGTCGAGAGAGAGAGAGAGAGGGGAAGAAAATTGTAGTTCTGGGTTGTTGGGATGTACTAAAAGTAAGGGTGTATGCGAGTGAATAGGGTGTGTCTATGGTTTGAGAGCGGATAAAGGGGAGGCTGTGAGTGTGTGTAGTTGGTGAATCATGTGTGCATGTGGCAGGTAAGGGGTACGCATTATTGAGTGAGTTATAGAATAAAAGTGTGTGTGTGTGTGTTTATTGTACGGTTCAAATGTATGATTAAGTGTGTTAGTAATCCGTATATTAAGTATCCAGTGTATCAACTCTCTTTCATTCCATCTCGTATTTTCGTATTTTCGTTCATTTTCTCATCTCGCGTTTTGATAACGGACAGGTGTAAAAAAACAACAACCCCAAAACATGTCACGTTAATAGGAGATTATTGGCTATTTCCCATTATTGTTTCTAAATTACCATTATGTCGGATAAACCCTATCCAATTATTCACTATATATATATATATATATATATATATATATATATATATATATATATATATATATATATACTTCTCTATCCTTATTCTTGCACATGTATTGGTCTGCACGGGCATGCATAGACACTAAGAGAAGGATATCAATATTAATATAGAAATAAAGAAAGTTGGCACGGAAGACGGAAAGGAAAGAGAAGCCAAATGAAAGAAAGAGAGAAGATGACATATTTATGGCTTCAAATTCTTCGTGTTACGTCTGCTTCTACGTGCTCAATTCTCGAAGGTACGCAGCGATAAATTTGTTCTTAATTTGAGTGGCTCACGTTAACTGGTTCGCATTACGTAAGAATTACGAGTCGCTGTCTGCATTTCTATCATCATCACCATCATCATCATAATCATCATTATTAGAGAGAAGAAAAACGAAACGATTTTCAATATCATGTATATCTTCATCATTAGACTAATGAAGATAAACAGAATAACGAAAGTTTTCATAATCTTTATAATTGCAGTAAATATTTTTGGAGACTACAATCTTTTTGGCTTGAGATTTTATTTCCCCACTACCCCGCATTCTCCTAATTTTATACTTTTTGAAAGACAATTTAAAAGACGTATTTGAGCAAAAAAAAAAGTTGCTTTTTAAAGGAAGATAATTAAATTGGCGGATTAAAAAATATTCTGGTAGTGAAAGTCAGTCGAATCGGAAACCTATTCTCAAGGAAGACAGTAATCATAGTCGTTGAGTTGGCCTCTGTTCATTTCAGATAAATTATTTAAACTCAAAGTGACCGTTCCACACCGACTGAATTTACTGCAGACAGACGGAGAAATGGGTGTCATTATATAATATATCTGCTATATAATAAATGAGTGTAGCGCCATTTTGGGCATTATTGCGAGACTGGTGAACACAGCCATCTTTAATTACATATACTGACCAGGATAAAATAAATTTGCACGTTGCTATTTAGATAATATAGTAAATCGAACAAGTCTCTTATCTATTTTCTTATATTATTAAATTTTGTCTAGTTCATATCTGATTAAAAGTTGCGTTAAATGTTGATCTGAGGAAATAAAATTAGTAACTTGGAACTAATAAGAGAGACAGGATAGGAAATGAAACTTAGATGAAAAACCAATCGATAGACGGAGAAAGAGAGGAACATAATCGATATATATATATATATATATATATATATATATATATATATATATATATATATATATACTGAGAGATAGAGTGAGAGAGTGAGAGAGAGAAGGGAAGAAAGAGAGTGAGAAGAGAGCGAGAGTCTGTGAGGATTGAAAAACTGATTGATTGAGAAAGAGGGAGCGTGTGCAAAGATAAAATCTAATTGATAAATAAAGAGAGAGAGAGAGAGAGAGAGAGAAAGAGAGAGAAAATGAGAGATTGATTGATAGATAAAGACATACATGTTTGACGAGAGAGAGAAAGAGAGTGTGTGTGAAGATGAGAAAAACTGATAGATAGAGAGTGCAAAAATGTTAACTGATTGATAGAGAGAGGGAGAGAGAGAGAGAGAGAGAAGATGAGGGCCTTTGCTGGTTGTCACTGTCACGGAGTGAAGCCTTGCTGGTAATGTGTAAAACAGATGGAATAAACATGATGTAATTATCATTAACGGCAGGAGAACATGCCTGACAACAGACGCCCACAAACACATTTACAGAAAAGCGAGTTTCAACGCTTGGCCACCTGCTGTAGACTGCTGGTTAGCAAACTAACATCGAAGGCAATTGCTAGTAAGTTTGTGTCTCTCTGCCTTATCAATGTAGTCGTGTGCAAGAACTGTGATTCTCAAACGGGAGGCACTTCGGGGAGGAATTTCCTAAGATTATGAATTCTAGCAAAGGAGAGGAATAGGGGAGGAATTCCTGTCAGGAGAGGAACGTGTAATGGAAAATATAATGATGAAAACTACCACAGTATAATTCAAAATGGAGGAGGAATTGAAGAAACCCGAGATCGCAAAGAACGTGGCCTAGGTCTCTAATAACCACTGCACTAGACTGAGCCAATTTTAATATATATTTACACAGGGGCGCTTGCTGTTGAGCAACGATTAGCTTTGTAATTCATTGCTGTGTGTTTGAATATATCTGTCTGCACCATTATTGGGGCCTTGAGCCAGACAGAGCTAGACTTAGTAAATGTCTCTCCTTAGGTGTATAACATATCATCATCATCATCCTCATCCTCATCATCATCATCATCATCATCATCATCAACAGTCTTTTCACGTCCGTCGTTGGACATAAACCTTCCCCAGGATTCGCCACAATTCTCTATCATGGGCGTCGCGGAGCCAGTATTTTCTGAATTTGTCCAGTTCATCTCTCCATCTTGGCCTTGGTTTCGCATGTGATTTCAGGGGATTCATGTTATGAATCGTAGTGTCCATCGATTGTCTGTCATTCTTGCAACATGGCCTACCCATTGCCATTTAATTTAAAAAAAATAGTATCCATGCTGTCACAGACCCCCGTTTCCTTCCTTATATACTGTACTGTCTTGTGATCTCTCAATGTAAGGTTGAGCATAATTCTCTCATGTGCACGTTGCATGCATCTCAGTTTGCAGGTCTCTGTCTTGGTTAAGTTCCATGTTTAACATAAAGAACTGCTTAACAAGCAAATCTCGCCCGTCATCGCTAGTGAGTGCGTTTCTCTTTCGCAGGCCCACTAGTGTGGTCTTGTACAGGATTAAGCTAAATTTAGTAAATATCTAAACAGGACCCCCTGCCGTAGAGCGATAGTTGAGAAAGCTAGTCGTAATTGCCATGAATTTGAGTCTATCTAGATGTCCCGCAGTCGTCGCCATGTAGCTAGAGACTGTGCAGTTCTTGAATATCTTTGAGCATAAATGCCCACTTATACGCTCCCCGCCAGTACATAATCGCAGATACACACCTAAAAACAAACACAAGTAGAATACACGAACCAACCAACTAACCAAACGACCTACTTATATGAATACAGGCATACATACTTAGCTACGTATAAGTGCTGCAAATGATAAAAACAGGTTGAAAAACTGACGTGACTGGGCATAACAAAGACGGGGACACGTCGACATACACTCTAAAAATGTGCAGGCTCATACGAACCTACATAAAAGCATATACTTGACTACACACACACATACATACACATGCATACATAGACGCATCCACACCCATATACACATCCACACAACAAACAAAAACCAACACGTACATACACACGCGTATAAGATTTCCCCCTGCAACGTCAGTAGAAATTTCTATTGCTCAAACAATAATCTATTATCGATATTCACTAAGCTCTGCTTAGAATGGAATAAGGTCAAAAGAATTGAGCCCCGAGGCGGGTTCACGCTCACCAGAATCGTAATGGTCTACGAGACTAACGCAACTCTACGGGGTGCCGCTCAAGATTGATAAGCTTAGCTTGGTACTGCACAATATCACAAGCTTAGGATCCAATGAGAGTCGAAAAAACCACAGTAGAAAATAGGGAATATATTACTTAACGGCAAGACAACCGCTAGTCTTCATACTAGCTGATTTTCTGGTGAAAAACGTCACTGCGTTATGTAATTACAAAGGGTGCACACGTTCTGGGAGAACCACAGATATATATATATATATATATATATATATATATATATATATATATATATATATATATATATTTAGATGTATGAATTTGTTCATGAATACAACACACATATGCAATGTCTATCTAGAGAGTATCCAGACATTTTGAATATCTCGAGCAACAGTTGCGCGTTCTTGACATAACTTAAACACAAATCAGCGTTGACCTTGCTGAACATGCGTAAACTGGTACTCTCCAGTGGGGTTTCTCCGTTGGAAGTGAGATACCACCAAGTGAGCTGGTATACTACATGGTTGTCGCATAAACAATGACCAAGCGATGTTCATTCTTCATGTCTCGAACATTTTTGGGGGTGGGGTGAAAAACCCATATCTACATGACCTACAATCCAAATTCGGCTCACTGCGACTTCTGGCTTTTTGCTGTTGAGAATGAGGATATTTCTAACCGTGGACGAGATTGAGAGAACGCTACAAAGCACCTGATAGTGAACCCAAAAGAGGACTTTGCAGATTGTTTTGAAAAAAAAAAGAAGGGAAGGGTAGTGAGGTCCAAAGGGGAATAAGGCGTTACTATCTTATCCAAGTTATTTTTGAATGGCTGGATACTTTTCGAACAGACCTTGTGATTGTTACCATTCTGAATTAGGATTCAAACAATTCTTTGTAATCTGCTCTGAAATCTGTTATTCCTCTTTAGCGTGTTTCCGTCTGAGTGTCGGAATAATCTTTGAAGTACATGCCTTTCTCAAGGAATGTGTGAAAGACGATTAGGTGATAGTACGGGATTTGAAACTGCACCGACGGGTCCACGTAGCGATACCTTTCCGCAAAGCTGTCACACTCGGCACGCAACGAGTAGGCTTTTGCATAAACAGTCACTGTTATCGAAGACAGGAAAGGCAGTCGGGGGATTAATACAGCCGGCCGCGTGCCGATTCATGAGCAAACACGTCCATCTGCCATCTTTATCACGTTATGCGTTCGCCACGACCCATTTAGAAGGGCCTAATCCCGGCCATTAGGAACTGGAACCTCTGTAAGTAATTTGCCGATGGCGAGAGAAAAGTGGCACCTCCAAGATGGCGGGAAGAGATAAGAGAGAGAGAGAGAGAGAGAGAGAGAGAGAGAGAGAGAGAGAGAGAGAGAGAGAGAGAGAGAGAGAGAGAGAAGGGGGAGAAAGATAGAGAGAGGGGGATAGAGTGAGGGGAATAGAGAGAGGGAGAGAGAGGGGAGAGAGGAGAGAGAGGGAGGGGAGAGATAAAGGTCTTAAAGAGAGACGGATCGTTGCGGGAATGGAGGAGAGAGGATTAGAAACCTGTGAATAAAACGAATATGATTGGTACATATAAAGATTTAGAGAGAGGGATAAGAAGAAGGAGGAGGAGGAGGAGGAGTAGAAGAAGAAGAAGAAGAAGAAGAAGAAGAAGAAGAAGAAGAAGAAGAAGAAGAAGAAGAAGAAGAAGAAGAATGATGAAAAGAAGGACGGCTGAAATTAGGTGAGAGGAGAGGTGTAGAGGAGAGACGCAGGAGAAAGGGTAAGGGTAAGGGGGAATGGGAAAGTATCAAAAATTGTTGGAATACGAAATAATCTCAGTAATGGCAGATCCAACCATGATTTCGGCGCACCACGTGGTTTTTATGATTTTCCGCTCTTGGGCATTAAGCATGTACGGTCTGTATTGGCATCGTGACGCATCGGTCTGTTTGCTTGGCGACTGAAGTGGTTATGTGTTTGCCTTGGCTCAGTTATTCTCTGTTAGAGTTTAGATTAACGTAGACGCTTTCGAGGTTAATAAAGTGGCCGATCTTTTAATTTCCCATGTCGTCTGAACTTGTAAATACGATACCACAGTATCTATCTATATCGACCTGTCCATCTCTCTCTCTCTCTCTCTATCTCTCTCTCTCTCTCTCTCTCTCTCTCTCTCTCTCTCTATATATATATATATATATATATATATATATATATATATATATAAATATATATATATATATAATATATATATATATATATATATATATATATATATATATATATATCGGTCGCAGTATCGATTCCTGCAGCTGCCCCATTTTCTCTGAGTGTTCATTCTATTACGTTGGCCAAATGATACATTCACTGTTTTATAATGGGAGATCATTTCAAATCAAAGATTCAATATTATATAAGGTATTTTATAATCATTCTGTCGGATCATATTTCCGTTTCTAAACATAGTAGACGCGTTGAAAGAAACAAATAGGGCAGATATAGACCAAGAATAAACAAAATGAGAATATATATATATATATATATATATATATATATATATATATATATATATATATATAATTGTGTCATCCACAGACAGTTGTTTCGTTGTATCACAACGTTTCAGTGTGGCTATAGACAATCCATTATTCCACCCAGTACCACGAGGCAGGATTGAAACCTTCGCTTCAGACCCAGAGTCTGCATATATATATATATATATATATATATATATATATATATATATAGTCATCGGACTTTTTTTCGGATTTTCTGTGATGTTAGATGCCGACGTTCGGGTCCAAATAATAATGATAATGCTTTTTAAAAAAGTTAGGATTCTCGATGGATGACAAACTGCTTATATCCCACTCCCCCCCCCCTCAGTGCTCAGTATATTACTATGCTTCAAAAATCGGCGATAACCACTATCTACGTTTTAGTGTACAATTTGTCTCAAGTATTGCTGACACAACTGTCTCACTACGATAACTTGAGCTATTGACTAAAACAGTCGAAGTGATAGCGAATATTTCTTGCTGTTTCAGGCTTTTTGAAGAAAAAACAAAACAAAAACAGTTGCCGTCTTTTAGTGCTAAACGATCGTTGATCAATAGAATTTCGTTCATATCAGTTTGTTTACTCCTCTTGAGACAATCTGATACATTAGCGTCGCATTAGCTCGAAGGGGGCGGAAGCTATGTGTGTGTTGTTAGAGCAATGGCCTCGATAACACCATGACCACAGTTTCAGGTTAATGATGGTGAATGATACAGCCGCAAAGAATCTACCCAGTACTACATATTGTATCAAGCAAAAAGATAAACTCCAAATAATCCCGACGGACACACAGACGAGCATACTTGTTTACTAAGAAGACTGAGCAATATATCTGACCGCAGTTTTCAATCCTAAGAATTCAGTCAGGTTCAAGTTTCTAATTTCGTTTCTAATTTCGTCGCTGGCAACCTTCAACCTGAATTTGTTCGTGCGTGTGTTTGTGCATGTGTTTAAAATCATTAATATGATAGACTCTAGAATGGGAGACTTATCCCAGTGTCACAACTTTGAAATACATAAAGACAAAAAACTGTGTATCATTTCGAACTTTTCTCGTTAAGTTCTGGCTTGTATTCGAACGATTGTCTTTTTTGATCCACGTGAGTCACTTCAGATGACTCTTCGACGGTCAGACGACAGCCTTCATTAGTTATGTGGCGAATTTCAGCAAGATTTTTCTCGTAATTTCGGCTTGTTGAAAGTCGGTCAGATCGTTGTTGGCTTGCAAAGTGTCATTTCGCCACATTTTAAAGAGGAGTGCGTTCCGATAGTCACTTATGGAGCTGAAACATGGAACCTAACCAAGAGACAAACCTGCAAGCTGAGAGGTATGCAACGTGCACATGAGAGAATCATGCTCAACCTTACACGGAGAAATCACAAGACAGTAGAGTATATAAGGAAGAAAACAGGTATCCGTAACATCATAAAAACTATTTGAAAACTCAAATGGCAATGGGCAGGCCATGTTGCAAGAATGAAAGACAACCGATTGACATCACATCTCACAACATGGATCCCCAGAGATCACATGCAAAACCGAGGCCAACAGAACACAAGATGGAGAGATGAACAAGACAGATTCAGGAAATAACGACGGACGTTAAAAGACTGATGATGATGATGAAGGCTCGTACACTTGTTTCTTCCTTAAAAGCATCGCAAAACATTGCAACAGTTTCAGTCACAGTATTCCCCCCCCAAAGGAAACTTCACACATTCTCGGTTCTTTTTTTGTCAGTCATTATGAAAATCGCAAAAAAAAAAAAAGAAAAAAAGCCACAGGAAACAAATCAGCCAATCCAGAACAATGCAGACTTGCTCAGAATAGTGTCGACTCGTGACACCAAGCGAAGCCATGTGCAACTATGTCCGGTTTGCGCACCACATTTTAATTCCGGTTTTCTCAGTACCCCTATGTGCACACGTTATACTTCGCGTTTTCATACATCGATTACCACGTGCATACACGCACACAAGCAGCCAAACATAAAAAACATATATATATATATATATATATATATATATATATATATATATATATATATATATATATGTGTGTGTGTGTGTGTGTGTGTGTATATCAATGTGAATATACATACATATATATATTTGCGAATATGTATTTTTTATGTATGCACACACACACGTATATATATATATATATATATAAGCAATCATATATGTAGAAGGTTGCAGAAGAATGTGTCGCTTATGTGAATATATATATATAATTTTGCATTGATGAATATTAATCACCTAGATTTCTAGACTACATATATATAACCGATAAATGTTGAATATATGATCCGACAAGAATAATTATAAATGCATTATATTACTTTGAAACTGTATTTGAAAAGGTATTCCGTTTTTACACGCTGGATGTATCATTTGGCCTGGACAGTGTAAATAGAATAAACAATGAAAGGAAATGGAGCTGTTACAGGAATCGATCCTGCAGCAGCTCAATTTCCTTTTATTGTTAATTCTATTTGCGCTGCCGGGGCCATATGATAAATTCACCGTGTGATAACGGGAAATCGTTTCAAATAGAGTTTCAATGTAACAGAATTCACTCCTATATATATATATATATATATATATATATATATATATATATATATATATATATATATATATATATATATATATATATATTGATGTGTTTGGAATGAACCGTCTGAATTATCACGTCGTCTCTCTTCACCTGAACAAAGAACCTATAGAGTAAACATTTCGCAATATCATGAAACAGAACAAGAAAATGTAATCTTCGTCTGTCTGCCTGTAGGTTCGTGTATGTATGTACGTATTTCCTGTAACAATTCTCGACTTCTAAATATATTCGTCGAATATTCTCAGCGTGTTTTTCATAATAATGGATTCTTTTACATATTCATTTCCTTCGGCAGACAAGAGAATTCTTTCTCATTTAGACAATGCAGAATTCCCACACTTCTGACATTACACCGTTCTCTTACGTCTTTCTTTTTCGCTTTCGTTTTTTTCTCTCTCTTCCCCAGAAGAAGGTGTATAATTCTGCATAACGTCAGTGAGTTGGGCTGCAGACCACTTGCACAAACATCTTGCCTTGCAGCCCGATCAGTGACAGTCATTAACTCTGCTTCAGTTTCGAAGAATTATTTTAAAATAGAGCCGATACCTTTTCCCCATCGGTCAAACAATCTCCCAGAAAAAATGCAATCAGATGCATTGATGAGTAGAGGTGCAGTTAGCCTGACAGTTAACAACGGAGAATGGAATGGGAGAACCGAGATCAAACCCTGGCTCGGCCAATTTATACTCAATCGGCACTAATGCCCTTCAGAAAATCATGAAATCCACTCCCCACAATAGGAGTATATAGCACAATCGTTGGAACCCATACAGTCCATCTTTGACGTCGGGATAGCACTGCTGCCCTGTACGAAAACACAACTACCATAAACAATGAAGATTTTGAAATCTTTTACATCAATTGAACTGAAACTTACGTCAGCATCCCGATGAAAGAAGGTGCAAACATTTAACCAAGCTTAGATAAATTTGGTGTAGAGCCTTATGAGATGTAGGATGATTGTATTGTATCGGTTTCCCACAAGGATAGCGATTGCTTGTTAGTTTTGAAAATCGGTAATGAGATTCCAGCTTTTATTTGGGTTCGATATCTGGCCATAGGCACCAGTTGGAAGTATGCAATTATCCCAGCCACTCAGTGAGACTATGTAGTAGCTATTGTTCCACGAAAGGTGCTTTTGTCTTCTAGTATATTTCTTTAGTTTCCAGCGAAGAGCTATTTCACCAGCAAAAAAGTCTCTCTCCTTTTATTATTCATTATTATTACATAAAATATTGCAAATTATTATGATTAATTTTGATCATTTTCCTTCATTTTAATCTTGAGTTGCTTTCTACGACAGTGAGTAAACAGCGCGGATCAGAGATTAAGATTAGGACTCGAACTCACGTCCCTGGTAAAGGCTCAGCTGCTCTTTGCCGTCTGAGCTACGGGAACTTGATGGCTTGACAAAAGATCAAATCTAAGCCTATCCCCATTCCAATCTCATCGGCTCTATGTTTGCTTTTGTATCTGTACTGGTTTGGTAGACTTCGCTGATATACTTTACCAGAAATCGATACCTTACGGAAAAAGGTCAAAATCGTATAAGATTTAGTTTTATAGCTGGAATCTTTGTTGCGTCAGTATGAAGAAAGATAGGATAAAATCAGGAATAAAATTTACTCAAGTACAAAACCTTTGAAATCTCAAGACCTGTCAACAAAATGGCGTCGATTTATCGATTAGAAAGTAAATATTAACTTCAAAAAACAAATTCTACGTTATATTTTATGAAAATTCATTTTTCTTTTTTGATAACAATTTTGGACTGTTCTTTTTCTTACAATAACAAGAAAAGAAATTAAGAATAAATTTTTTCAAAATCTTAATTACGTTTGTCGTAGATTTCAGGAGTTATATGTGTCTGCGTAGTGCTGGTAGTATCACAAAGGCAATTATCTTTTGTTATTTATTTTCATTAGATGAAGTATCGTAAACCACAATATCAATTGCGGCTATTATTTTCCATATTCAAAGACTCTCTTTAAGCCATTTAATTATTTCTCTTCAATCGTTCACAATTCTAGTTTGATACACATAGACAAGCTAAAGAGGTTTGATCATTAACCGACTGAAACAAGCATGGATTACGCCAATATTGATTCGTCGCTTTCCATAATTCTACCATGTTTTAAAATTACTCAATCTATATACCGCACATAAGAACAAGAAGAGTTTCAATTATGATTCTCGGTCAATCAGATCGGAATTTGTCGACTCAATGATAAAACAGTTTTAGATTTCTTGCAACTGGTAACGATTAGATTTTGTTACCGTTTGCAGGAGATTTACTGATAAGCGGCAAAATTCACCACAGTTGAGTGAGGTGACCAATTCATGTCAATAGTATCGAAAATGCTGGTGAGATATTTGATGTGAGTCCTGCCGTCGTTGAAAATGTTAGCACTTCAGAAAGAAAAAGGTTCAGGAACGCTAGCAGACGACTGTGCCACCTTTATTGAACAACCGCAGCGGTCAAAGTTGGCAAAGGGCTCAATGTTTTATATATGCATGTGTTTCTTCGTGTGTTTGCGTGTTCTAGTTCTCCCGGTCAGACCGTTATGTCTACAGATTTGAACAATGACATCAGTACTCCACTAAAAACCTACTAAAAACGTTTCTGCTTAATTTTTGGAAAAACAGGATATTTTTTCCCGTTTGGAGCCGTATTTTGACGGGTTTATCAAAAACATTCAGATTCTCCAGAATCTAGTTGTTCCTAAATTTTTTTTTTCATTTTTCCTCGATATTTTCCAGTTGAAAGCACCAGTGATGTCATAAATCGAATTTATTCTGATCATATTTATTCTTCGATGGAACTTATTTGAGACTACGGTTGTTCAATCATTGACTGTAATTACGAGTTTCGGTATTTATTTCAAACTCTAGTCAAAACCTGAAATTGACTTGGATTTTCTACGGTAACAAGAACAACAAGAAGAATCCTCACTAAATTTAGTGGAGTAAACATTTCCCTACCGTGATTTGAAATCACAACAAAGTAAGTAGTAGCCAGCTGTCTTACCGACTTAACCAAACTGACAAGTCTCACATATCTATGGAATTTATCTTACAGGGCTTATTTTATTCTAACGAATAAATACATTTATGCTAAAAGCTATATATCTTACACCTACCATATATACAACACAAAAGTTGCAGAGGTCATCTTCAGTCAGAATTGGAGTGGAGTCTGACCCTAGGCTTGTCTTTCTTGCTTCCATCCAATGGGATAGTTGTTATAAATACAAAGTCGATAATAAATAGTTGAAGCATTAGTATTAATGTATTGGTTCACTTCAAGGGGAACTTCCGGGGAAACTGGCTGTTTACACTAATTAAGATAAGTAGACCAATTTCAAGGATACATGGCTGGTATTCAAGAAGTATGACCGGAAAATATCCAACAATTTGATATTAACGAAAAATATTGCCTGCCTAGGGAAATAGTGCCTTGGTTCTTTTCAAAGTATCTACCTATGGGGTATCATACACTTATTTCAGCATCCTTTTCATTTTTCACAATAGCGTGCAAAGTCTTCTTTAGGGGTCACCATCAACTGTTTCGTTGAGGTCTCCTTAATCTCGTTCACAGTCTGAAATTTCTTTGGGGAAGGCCAAAAGTCGTTGTAAACTAAATCTGTTCTAAAAAGGAGAGTGACACATCTCGGTGACGCGGTGTTTTATCAAAGAATCCTCCAGGAGAAGCAAAGGATGACTTGCTTAGTCATTGTAAATACGACAGCCACACACTCAATAGCGTCTGAGTAACCCCATAGGAGAGTCTCTATTCATGCATGCACAGCAAGGCCCTCTCTCTCTCCTTTTTGCCAACTTATATCCAAAGTGAAATCGGTTCTCGAGATATTCAAAATGGTTGAATAGACGTTGTACACTATTAGCATCATACACTTTAATCCAGTTAATGTAAGTCAAGGGATGAGCGTTTCGATGCGTGACTCTCCTGAGCACCGGAGATTCTTTTAGTGCAATGGAAAGGTGATATTCCCCGAGGCTTCCCAGTTTCATGAGGTGGCTCGGGCACTTTTTGGAGAGCCTATATTAAAGGAGCTTCCTGGTGTCGTATTACGTATCACATTAGAGGATAAATACATGACTGGTTTTATGTTACATCTGAAATCGCGTGGGTGAGTAAATAAACAACCACATGCTTGCATTATTGTGAGTAAACAAAAGTCTATTTTATGTTTGAAGGAAAGATAGAGCTTTCTTTTCTTTACAGTTCCTGATAGTGTCAGTATAATTCGTATGACTTTTTTTTCCTTCCCCTTCTGCTTGTGTACGTCATTCTTTCGCCGAGCATTAGGTTGGGTGGCCATTGATATGCATGTATTTGTTCACAGTGAAAAAATACGCTGCTACGAGCGTATTTGCTTTGGTTGGCTTTTTGCATTCAAAAATATCCTTCAATGCGGTCAATTTGAGATGAATTTGAGATTGAATTGTTTGCCGGCCAGTGTACTTGGTTGGCCAGTAGGGAGTGTCGGTGCTCTTATGGTTAGCGAGGCCTCTCGTTTGCCCTGGGGTCTGTTCGGTGCGACTGGAGTGTGAATAATGGGTGTGTTGTAAGGTTAGTTTGAAGCAAGATAATTACTCTGAATGAGATCGACGACTGAAAGTGCGCAGTAGCAGGAAGTGTATCGAGGAAGACTTCACTCATATATACAGAATCGTGAAGCTTTATAAAGAATGACAGAGTGCGAAAATGACAAAATGGCGGATATCCGATAGCATGGCACAAACCCGTTACCGCACTATTATGTAGATATTTACAAACCTTAGCCTGATCTGGTTCAGGTTCCCAATAGTGGAGTACCCAGTGGGGATCAAATCCATTTGAAATGACCCTCAAGTCGACCTTCTTAATTACTATTCAATGTCAAGTATCTATAAGTATCGAAGCGCGAAATTTAGTCATTTCAAAATTGTTTGTCTGGCGAGACACGGAAGACGCAAGATAACTTGACATATCAAACTCATAAAATTACCGGAATGTTGGAGAGAGAGAGAGAGAGAGAGAGAGAGAGAGAGAGAGAGAGAGAGAGAGAGAGAGAAAGTAGGAGCGAGTGATGCAAAGAAAGAGATACGTTAGACTTGTCAGTTTGGTTCAGTCGGTAAGAGAGCCGACTACCAATCACAGTAAGGAAATGTAATATTAGTTTGTTTATCAGAATGAAATAAGACCTTGCGTGTTTGTAGCATACATTTTGGTAAATACGTAAGACTCATCAATTTAGCTCGGTTGGCAACAGATACGACTACCGATCAGATGGTCTTGATTCAAATCACTGTTGGGGGATATTCATTTTTGCTCCCTTAGATTTAGTGAGGATTGATCTCCTTACAGTAAGAAAACAGTCAACTCGAGGTTTAGACTGGAGGTTGACAAAAAACGAATAAATCAATGAATGGATGAAAGACAGAGACAGAGTGAGGAAGGGGAACATGTAAAACAATGGAAAAAAAAAGGAAGGCGTCGTTAGAGTCAATAATTGTACAACCGTAGCTTCAAAATTTGAATTGATGTAAAAAACAAACAAAATTTTTTCTCCTGGGGGATAATTATGGTCAGAATAAATTCTATTATGACATTACAGGCGTTTTTCATTGAAAACATCTAGTATGGACTCAAAAGCATCTATAGATATCTCGATTCTGAAGAATCTAAATGTTATAATCAAACCCGTCAGAATAATACCCGAAATTTGTAAAAAAAGAGGCTTTGGTGAGGATTGTTCTTGCTGATATTGTTGTTTTTGTTCCAGTAGAAAAAAGTCAACTCGAGGTTTGGACTGGAGATCAACAAAATGTTATAGAGAGCAAGTAGAGAGAGAGAGAGAGAGAGAGAGAGAGAGAGAGAGAGAGAGAGAGAGAGAGAGAGAGAGAGAGAGGGGGGGGGAAGGATTGATCGATGTTATGATGAAGTGTATATGAGAAAGATATTTACTTCAAATGAGTGCGTGAGTCAGCGACTGAACCTGAGAGAAAGTATGGGAGATAATGAAAGACAGAATGAGATAAGGAGAGAGAAACAAGGGGAGAAGTAGATTGAAACAAAGAAAAAGCTTAAAAGAATAAGTGTAGATAGATAGATAGATAGAAAGAGAGAGAGAGAGAGAGAGAGAGAGAGAGAGAGAGAGAGAGAGAGAGGAGTGGGTTGGTTGGAAAGAGAAGGGGTTACGAAGGGAGTACGAGAACGATATTTAATTCAAAGGAGTGAGTGAGAGAAATAGAATGAATGAAGAAGAGAGAAAGAAATAATGGAAAAGAGGAAGAAAGAGGGAGAAAGAAATATGGGAAAGTAGAAAGAAAGAGAGAGAGAGATAAAAAGGGAAGAAATATAGGAAAGGAGGCAGAGAGAGAGAGAGAGAGAGCGAGAGAGAGAGATACAGGAAAGGAGAATGAGAGACACAGAGAAAGACGTCGAAAGGAAGAAAGATAAAAGTTGAAAGGTTTAGGAGTCAATAGTATTTGTTACGCATATGGATAGACAGCAGCTGTAGACGCTGTGTCCAGGAGGAGGGCTTTTATTGCTGACCACGTAACGAGCATCTAATGACCAAGGGCCAGCAGTTGGCGTCCGCACTCACGGGCGATGACCGTAATCGGCTGCAATTATTCTCATTACAGGGCATCTCTTCAGGGACCGACTGGATAGATCGAGCCAACTTGTCCATATAAACGGCCTATTTTGATCACTATTGATACGGCAGGCTTACTTCGAGCACATTCTGTTATTACCGATATCTGCTGAAAAAGTCCGATCCCGCTTCGATCCGATACGTTCAGCAAGACCGAACCTGGTTATTACTTGATTGGGTAACGATGGATTATTTGGTCATCGATATCTCCTCGTCAGATCGACAACGACGTTTAATCAAGACTAGATCAGTAATGATACGATTAATGACCATCAAGAGTTGTACAAACAGCCGGTGCGAATATTCAACTCAATTCTGTTCGATATTAGCGCTATGGTGAGAAGTCTTTCTCTTGACGACATCAGATCTACAAAGGAAGAATAAGGTGGAATTTTCGTCTACTTTACTCAATGACTAATATTTATTAAAAATCTCTAGTGAATACGAAACATAGTAAATATATACATTTAATAATATCATCATCCATACCATGTGGACAAAGGCCTTTCCTAACACCTCTCATAACGATTATATGGTCACTTTTTTTTTTCTTGGAGAAGATGGTGGCTAATCGAATTCACTCGTTGCTCGATGGCGAATACAGTTTTGAATTCAGAGTTGTTCAGTCTCCCCCAGGGATATACCCGTATTTAAGGAGGGAGAGAGGAAGAAATGGATTCATGTCTTTCACAAAAGCCCCGACCGGAGTTTGAACTCAGGTCACCGATTCCATAGTTCACGTTGTTGATCGTTACGCAACTTACACCTAGAATCACTAATGTATAGATATTTACTAAGCTTACCCTAGTCTGTAATTAGGACACAACAATCAACGCCACTAGTTTACCAACCGTCACATTACGGTAGGTAGTCAGTAATTGGTAGTACAGAGGTACCTCTCTCTTGACGACAATCCGTTCCACAAAACGTGTCTTTAGATGAAAATTCGTAAACTGAATAATTGAACCTATGGGATTTCAGTAATTGGTTCCAGATTAAAATATCGGATCACTCAGACCTCTATAATAACCTTGTAAATAATCTATAGAGTACCAATTACTTTTTAAGTAATCGTATATAATAACAAATAAACATTTAATGTAATAAATGAGCAAGTATTATTTACCAAATATCCGTCCGATACTAGATATGAATATAGATAATTATGAATGTAATCTAGCGGATTCTGGATGATTTTATGAAATTTCGTAGTTTTTTTCTCTCTCGCAAACGGAAAAGACTTGGCTAAGAGATTAATTTTTTGGCAACTGGGATCTTTCGCTAAGTGAAATTTGATTATAATAGTCTTTTCGTTATGAGAGGTACCGCTGTAGTAAGCGATATTTTCCATATCTCGAGCCAGGCCGACCGTTCAGCGAATCTTGATATTCAACGACTGTAAATAGTCAAGAGGCAAGTACGCCGGAAAACCGACACCCCCGTCTCTAACCCTGAACCCTGTAATCATTTTTGTCGAGAGCCACATATTTTACTCATTATGGAGGAAGAGCAAGAACGATGAATAACCGAGCCATCCTGCTTACTCTTTGCGAAGCCTTCATAGCAAATGACGATCGATAAATCTTAGCAAAAGGGATTAATTGTTAGCGAAGCAGAATGAATGAATAAGTAAGTCGAAAAATGGAGCGAGACGAATCACTGAATGAACAAATGAATGTTCAACTCGCCATCACAGTCAATAATTGAACAACTGTAGCGTCAAAATTTGAAGACAAGTAAAAAAAAAAAATATTTTCCACTGAAAAAAACATCTAAAATAGAATTAAAAAAACGTCTAGAAATATCTAGATTCTGGAGAATCTAGATGTTATCAATAAACCCGTTAAAAAAAAAAAGATTCCCAAAAGGTCAAAAAAAGCTTTTATATAGATCTAGAATT
>OY735208.1:36512837-36530337 GCA_963457665.1 Thysanoteuthis rhombus | reverse complement strand
AAAGTGGCTTATGGCGGAAAATATTTCGTCCATTCGTGTAATTTCGTTAAATGCAAATCTTCTTAGACTTGTGCGTGTTTTCATGACTTATGTCCGGATGCGGGAAAACTGAACCCAGAATTATTGGTTCGTCTGTAGAGATAAAAACGTGAATGACTCATGAGTATTTGGCAGAAATACGTAAAAACATAAAACATTACGCTTTCGGATAGTTACGCTCCTCTAACCATTGTTGTTGCAGGGAAAGAGAAAGTTGAAACACTCACTTGCACAATCTCTCTTTGCTTGAACATACACACTTGTATGTACCGCATATGCCGGACTATAAGACGAATAGTTTCCAAGGGTATTTGAAGGACTACTACTCTCTGTAATCCATCCAATCTCCACAACTATCCATTTCGAGCTTCGGTAAACTGTCCCTAATCATGATACCAGCGCATTAAATGCAGTGCGATATTTGCTTAGTTTAAAAACAAATGAAATATCTGTTTTTATATACCGACATATACGATAGACACTGACGAGTCTTCTGCTTCAAATATACTCTTTGCTTCTATTTCTTTACGTGTGTGTGTGTACGTGTGTGTGTGTGTGTGTACGTGTGTTTATGTGTATGTATGATGAGCTCATAAATAGGACGCCCGCCGTTGATGGATGGAGCGCAAGCTGGCTTCATAAATAATACGTTGAGAATGTAATAATCACCAGGTACCTGACTACTGTGGCATCCTGTGAGTCCGAGCTAGGCCTAGTATGAATGTACGTATGTATGTATGTATGTATGTATGTATGTATGTATGCATTGCTGTTCTATAGGTCAGCTGGGATTGTTGCATATTTCTCCCTGGTGTTCGTTGCCGATGTTCAAGTTGAAAGTTTGGATCGGAGACCCATTGTCGAGACGGTGAGGACAACCTCAACGGGAAAATAATCCCACTCGTACTTAGATTAGGAATTCGTTTATAAAAAGCGAAACGAGTCCATGAATTGTTATTAGGCTGTTACACATAAAGGGCTATTTTTTTTTTACATCATCAAAAATAATGCTAGAACTGCCAATTCAATGTAAATACAGATATAACTAGTTATCGTTGTAGGCTTTTCGAACTCTTTACAACAATGGTATATACCCAAGAAGTTGTAATTTTCAAGTATAACCGTTTGGGATCTTTTTGATACATTTTGTAGTTCAAAAGTCAGCCTCACATGAACTAAATGAAATTCTCCACGGCAATGCCGGACACCACACATCAGCTGACTTGAATCTAAGATTAGACGTGAAATCTTGCAGCATCTTCTATATTCACCTGACATTTCCTCTACAGATTATCATCTTATCAAGCATTCCGAACTTCATTTGCAGAAAAGAAAGTTCAATAATAGGGCAGCTATAATTCATGTTTTCACTGAATTTGTGACCGTTAAAGTTGAAGAATTGGAAAGAAAATTTTGAGTCAAATTTTGATGAAAATATTTGCCGTTTAACACATCCTCTATCTTACAATTTAAAACACGACATTTCATGCGTAACAAGCTGATACTTTTGAACATTTTCCTTCGCTTTGTATCTCTCTTCTTTTGGGAATCTTCCTATTCTAGAGAGCCCTAATACAAGGCGTCTTAGGATTCTTTCCCCCCTTTTTTTATGCTTTGCGAGGTCTCATAAAAATGCTACGGATAGTGCGAATAAAAGTCCTCATCTGTACGCGTTTCGCAATATTTGAAATCCTACGAGAGAAAACCCACAGGAAAATGTGGGTGATGCCGTAACTTTCGCTAATAACTGCTCACAATATACAGTTATAGCCCAACGAGCTATCCCACCCGAAAGTATCTTGGGCATTCGCAGCAGGTGGGTACGTGTTTTATGTTTCGTCAGCGCATCCAACCACCTACCCCAGAGTGAAAGGAAATGAGAAAAAGAGAGCGAGAAACAGATACGTATAGAGTGAGGTGGGAGAGGGAATAGGGGAGAAGACTGAAGTAGATATTAAGTAAGCTTGGCACTCGTCCGGCACAGGGTGATAGACCTGAGAAATTATGATGATATTTTAGGCCGAGTTGCTGGAGGTTGAGGTGGTTGGAAGTACAGAACACTGGGGGTGTAAAAGAGTGTTTGCTGCAAAAACAAACGCTGAAGGCTATTTTCGCTTTTCGTTTATATTCGTAAAAGCGAAAAGAGTTGTAAAGCATACTATCGACAATTGGGGGATACCTGTACTTACTAATTAACAGAATTCTCTGACTCAGTATATAACTCTGAAACTCTATGAAACAATCAGGATATTTTTCACGAAGTTCTACACCTTGATTTTTATATTTAGCTCTGTGGACGAAAAAGACGATTGGAAGGTGTAGAGAAAAACTCACATCTTAAAATTTCTTGTTATTATTCCATGGGCGTAGTTCGATGCATTTCGACGAGGGCCAGCCATCTTTTTCAGAGAAAAATATATTCGGCGGTTCACAGAGAAAGATATGTTGTTTACATCTCGATGCTGAAGAGAGTAATGTGAATATTTCTCCGTCGGATCACTTACATCCACATACAAACATATTTATCCCTGCAAACGAAGTTAGAGGGGTATATGTATTCGCCTGCGTCTTTCCTTCTGTCTCTCCGTCTCTATGTTCACTATCATCATCATCATCAGCAGCAGCAACAGCAGCAGCCTTTTAACGTCCCTCGTTGAACATAAACCTTCTCCAGGATTCGCCACATCTCTCTATTATGGGCGTCGCGGAGCCAGTACTTTCTGAATTTGTCTAGCTCGTCTCTCCATCTAATGTTCTGCCGGCCTTGGTTCCGCATGTGATCTCGGGGGATCCATGTCGTGATTTGCGACGTCCATCGATTGTCTGCCATTTGTGCAACATAGCCAGCCCACTGCCATTTGAGATTTTTAATGGATTCTATGATGTCCCTGACTCCTGTCTTTTCCCGGATGTATTGTGCTGTCTTGTGGTCTCTCCATGTGAGGTTGAGCATAATTCTTCCATGTGCACGTTGCATAGTTCTCAATTTGCAGATCTGTCTCTTGGTTAGGTTCCATGTTTCAGCTCCATAAGTGAATATTGGAAGGATGCATTGGTTATACACCCTTCTTTTTAGTATTAATGGGATCCTCTTATTTTTGAACGTTGAGCTTATCTGTGAAAAAAAAATCATTTAATTTCAATGAAAGTTTGTGGAAGGTTACGCCACGGCGTAAGGGAGAGTTGGTTGAATTTAGGGGCAGAACCAGAGATTTCTGTTTTGATCAAGGGATATCATTCCGTTTTTCAAACATTTATGTACATACTTATGACTAACAACACGATATTAATAAAAAAATGTCGATGAGTTTCAAGGAACAGGCAATGAAAGAAGTGATCAAATTTTGGTTCTGATCCATATGCAAATTTCGTGTCTGTTCACACGATATCTCAAAATCGTCTCAATGGATCACGATGACATTTTGTGGAAGGGTAAGCGATTGGGCAATAGAGAGTCTGGGAAGAGAAAACACCTGGGCAGCCTTGATGTAACTTTGCAAGCAATTTGAAGAGTATTTCTGCGCGTGCATGAACAGACACTTTCCCTTGGTGTCACTCAATCGATGGTGAGGCGCTATTGAGTTAATATGTGTACTGCATGACACGACAGTGACACAGTTCACAATGACCGATTCTTCACGCCTCCTGCAGGGTTTTAGGCAAAACATCTCATCACCACAGACTGTTAGCACTCTTCCCGCAATACAAATTAGTCTCCTAGCCATTTTTAGCTTTTTCCCCCACTTGAAATTTGAGACCCTGGACGAGATTAAAGAGAAAGCGACGAGGTAGATTATGTTAATCTTGAAAGGGGAAAGTTGCAAACAATTTTGAAAAATGGAAAGGTGCAGAGATAAGTGTGAGGTCCCAAGAGGAGGACTAATGTGCCATTGCCTTTGGTAGGTTTCTTGTTTGTTAGCATTAAATGGCTGGGTACTTTCCGGACAGACCTCTGCTTGAGTAAGCCATAACGAGCATCACCGACAAGATAATTAGGTTGGGACCTCATTCTCCTTGCCCCCAAGCCAGGAGCTGTAATCACTTAGCTAAATACGCAAGACTTAGACAAAGCCGGTGCGTAAGTGCATCGCATATCGATTTCATGTCAAAATGAAGTTCTCCAAAAAGAGCTAAATTTACTGACCATCTGGTTGGCTTCTCTTTCAGTTCGACCGGCCGTGGGCGTTTCCACCTTTGAAACACCAGCAAGCGGTCAAGCTATAGCTATTTACGTTAACTGGCGGTCACTATCCAATATACAAGAGGCAGAGATAGGCAAATATTAGCTGCTCTATATAGGATTTTGACTTTCATTGTTCTGACAAAAGGGTCGACTGTATTGCTTTCATCAGCCTTGGAGCATTGATTCTTTTCCGTCAAGAGTAACGTGACCTTATTCACTTAAAAAGTGGCACGGAAACGAGATTCTCTATTTTCAGCGTCGGAAATCAGATAGCGTAGACATCTTTTGTCGTACACTCTCTAAGATATTATACATTACTGCCATTGGAACACTTTCTATTTATGGTCAGCAGTCAAGCCTCTGACGCAATTGCTAGTGTGTCCGATTGTCACTGGAGGGCTCATACTTGTAATCTTAAGTCGGAATGAAGTTAGTAAATACCTGCATTGTTTTCACTCCAGCGCCCGTCGTATATAGTTAGCAGATATGTGTCATAATCTATTGTTAGTGGGTTCGATAAACCGCGGATATTTGATACCTGTGGCCTTTTACCTTCTAATATTACTTTAAAAAAACCAACAACAAAACAAGCTTCCCACTTTGGATTTGATTTCAGAAAATACGTTTAGAATCCTCCCGTTCTGAGGAATGCACTAACCTTGCATCGGTTGGAATCTCAAGTCAGCAGTGACCTAGCTAAATTTGTAAACGTAAGACAAAGTTGACGCTTAAGTGCATTACGTATCGATTTCATGTCAAAATCGCCAACCTGACACCAAAGTTGAATTTGTTTCCCGCTTACTCAGCGCTGCTAATCGCACCAGAAGAGATATCAAAGAGAGGCGCACTGCACCTTAGAGAGGAACTGAACCTCGAATTTCATGATAGCGGTAGTACATTTCATGTACCGAGCTATACATTCATACACACATATATATAAATTCTCTCTTTCTTGTTTCTTTCATTGAATATTTCTTTCTTTTTGTGGATACCAGTCACGCTTCGATGTAAGTTTCTAACTGAGAAATTATGTATAAATACATGTATGTGTGTGTACGTTAATATGTGGTGATGAGAAGTTTTGCCTAAATATGTGTTTGAGTATGTGTGGGAGATCGGTAAACAAAATCACAAAAAGTTGACATATAACGATTTCTCTTTTTATTTCATAGAGGAAATGCGATGTTTTGATAGATATTTATTTGTGAAAGTCAATGCATGTAATATATATATATATATATATATATATATATATATATGTGTGTGTGTGTGTGTGTGTGTGTGTGTGTATTAAATTTATGTATTACAGATATTTGCTGGTAGACTTCTCTCTCCGCCCCCCTCTCTCTCTACATATATATATATATATATATATGTGTGTGTGTGTGTGTGTGTGTGTGTGTGTATGAATATGTGTGTACTATGAAATCAAAAAACCGTCATATTTAAGAGATGTGTATCACCAGGTGCAAACAGTTATATAGGATTTGTTAATAACCATTTTGTAAAAAAATGATCAGTAGAGGTGCTCAATGACTTTTTATAATAAAATCAAAGTTTTAGGATTTGTAAGAACAAATATTGTTTAATATATAAATATGCGTGTGTGCGTTTGTGCGTGTGAATTTATTTGTGAGCATCAGCAAATATTTTATATGATATATCTTTAGAAAACGCAGTTTCAAATTTCTAGCAACAATAATTACAGAAGTAGACTGAAATCGTATATTCAAATATATCCAAAGAGCAGCAGAACATAGAATGCCACTTGCTGTAGTATTTTTTGACTTTAAAAAGGCCTTCGACTCAGTGGAAACCCCCCAAATCATCGTTGCAATAGTACAAAAAGGTGTAGACCTCGTATATGTCAGAGTACTGCAACATATCTACCTACACAGAAGTTCCCTCATCATGCTACATGAAGACTTGGCCATTTCAACTAGAAAAAGGAGTGAGACAAGGTGATACTAACTCTTCCAAAGTCTTCACAGCCTGCATTGAAATGATCTTCCGAAAACTATACTGGGGAAAACAAAGGAATCAGAATAGACGGCGAATACTAAAGTGATCCCTGATTTGCTTAAGACATCACCCTCTTTGTTAAGAACCTTCATGATCTCCAAATAATGCTAGACGAACTAAATGAATAAAGGAAGAAAGTTGTTCTCTGCATGATCTTCAGCAAAACGAATATCATGTACGATAAGTTTGTTGAGGACAAAGACACAAACGTAGGGCTGAAAAAAGTAGACCACTACATCAATTTAGGACAAGAAGAAATCAAGCAAAGTAACACACTGGGTTGGCAAGTTTTCGGTAGAGCAAGCTCGACTTTCAAGGACAAGATGATCCCTATAGTCCTAAAAAGAAGGATATACAATCAATTCACCCTCCCAATAGTCACATATGGAGTTGATACATGGAACCTAACCAAAAGATTGACCCTCAAACTGAGAACCATGCAACATGCTTGTGTGTGAATCATGGTTAACACAAGACAGCACACTACACTAGAGAAAAGACAGGAGTCCAAGACATCATAGAAACCATTGGAAGACTCACATGTTAAATGAACAGGTCACATTGCAAGAATGGTAGAAAACCGATGGACATCACGACTCACAACATGGATCCCAATGATCATATACGAAATTGTGGCCGACAGAAAGTGAGACAGCGTGACGATCTAGACAAATCCAGAAAGTACTGGCTCTGTGACGCCCCTGATAGAGAGGTCTGGCGAATCTTGGGGAGAGTATAAGGCTGATGAGGATGATAATGAAGAATAGAGAAAATATTGCAGATCCTTGAATCAAGTGAAAATGAAGACAACATATAACGATTCTTTCTCAACGGCATGTCTCCGATTTTTCTAATGTTAAAAGGCACGAGCAAGATGAATATCAACACGGCTCAAGTTCGACTCTATATTGACACAGTACGGTACACGCTATATATGGTTGGGGATGATGCGGGAGAATTGTGTTACGCCAATCTCCCAAGCGGTGAGGACCTCCCTGCCTAAAAAATCAGCATGTCTTGCTTTTTAAAAAAAACCTGTATTTAGATTTCAATTCCTCAAAATTGAAAATCTGTGAGAAAAAAAAAGGTATTTCAAAACTACACTGACTGCAGAACTATAATGATAAGGAAAAAATCAATAGGTTTAAATGAAAAAAAAATACTTGAAAGTCAAGATTTTCCTCTGGTTTGAAGCCTAAGTTTTCTGGGTTTTCTTCCAAATAGAATTAATTATAACAAGTTCATACTCCCCCAATATCTTTTTTTATCATCATGTGTCATTACCTGAAGTTGTAAGCTTATATTTCACAGGTACTTCTTCTAGCACCAGGAGCAAAAAAATTTTTTTTTACATGGATGTTTTGTTCTAGTAAGTCTCTATTTTCATTCATATATATTGGAAATCAATGCTTGCATTCTACAGATCTTGGGAAAGGTATGCATGCACTTCCCCCAAGCTATGGATGAATAAAAGGACGGTTGGAGCTCCTTAAACTTGTAAGGCAGTCCATCAAAGAGAAAGTTCCGCTGATAAAAAAAAAATCTATAGCTCAGGAGCGGGACTAGAAATTCGCCCTATGTTCCTCCAAGAGTCTGTAGTAATAAACAACATACTCGAAATAAAAAAAAAATCCATTCGATAGATCCTTAAAGAAAATCTAATTTTTCCTACAAACTACAGTTTTCTTCCAAGCAACAGACCTATTCTTTTTTCTATTTATTTTACTTTTTAATTTCTCCCACTGAACCCTGTACGTCACAAGCGCCAGTCCGATGCCCTATCCATTTAGCCCCAAACCGCGAGTTCGTCGTTTTTATGTCTTCCCTAATCTCTTGCCATGTATTCATTAAACGCACGTTCGCTCGACATTTCGCTGACAAGTATGTCAAAAATGAGATTATCTTTCCCGCCGAATTTCTCCCATTTTGAATGGGACAAGACAATCTGTTTACGTAATCAGTTACTTGGGCGCTAAGAACGCTGAGTTATCAGAGGCTTGAATCAGATATCTATTTTCGTTTCTTCCCCTTTTTGCTTCTCTTTCTTTCTTTCTTTCTTTTTTCTTTCACTCTTCCTTCTTTTCTGCCTCCCTTCATTCATTCCTCCATCTCTCTCTCGAAAAAAAAAATGGAAACAATTCGTTTCAACGTAATATATCACATTTACGGCTTGGCTGTATAAATTCTCAAAATTCATAGAATGTAGCCACAAATCATTAGATCTACTTGTTTCTCCTTAAAGGAAAATAGAACAGCGTATATTTGAAAATAAGCTCTGAAGTTGAAATAGAAGGAAAAACAATATAGATTATTTTTATGATTAGATATTTCTAGGCATTTATGTACATTCTTGAATCAGTGCATGAAGTAGCACAGGCAGACGTACTGTCTTAATTCTCTTTCAAAAGGGCGATAGAACCCTAGAGCCAGCCCAGGCAACTACTAACTATCAAGTGTTCACGTCTGTAGTTCAACTACCCAGGTTAGCCATACAGTAGGAATACTCTTATAAGGAGGGTGACAGACTCCCATAGCACGCATCAGCATTTATCAGGAGAAGGAAACTCCTGTGAAATCTACGACCTAGAGACCTTGACGCTACTCGTACCACCTCGGTGCACCATGGGATGCGAACCCTTGCTTTTAAGGATGGGTCGCACTTTACCTTAAAATTCAATCGCGCAGGCTAGTGGGTTATTTCACATATATGGCACCGTCACCTACGGTCCCATAATCGTGAGAAACCCTTTCCTAAAATCTTAGTCCGCGAAGCCAAGTCATCCATTTGTTAATGCGATATAATTGTGTCAAAGACATTACAGAAACTGGTATTCAAGGAAATATTTTAATCTTGTTTTTTTTAAAAAGATTTTTATGCCCCCCCCCCCTTAAAATCTTCCTGCAACACGATCATCTATCTATCAACCACTTTCGAGTTGGATTTTGGCGACGGATACATGATCTTTTATCCGAAATACTAGGGACTAGAATCTGAATTTTTGAAATTGTTTTTCTCCCAGATTTTGGAATGGCAGTGTATGTATACTTACTTATTCAGTGACATCGAGTTGATCTTTCTGTTGGTTGAGTCTAAGTTTTGCGCCAGAACAGATATTTGCATAGCGTTCTGACACATGTGACATATCTGCATAGCGTATGTCGAGCGTAGTTAGTATCAAGTTGTCTTTATTAATACATGGTTTTTAGCTGCACGTTACCTCCTATGTGTACAAGAAAATAAGAAGTTTCAGGAAGTTTTCTGTTATCAGAATTTTAGATAAATGTCTGTATTCCTGAATGAGAGAGATCTTGAAGCTATCTCGACTAAAAACTCAAAAATAACACAAGCTAAACACGAAAGTAATTTTGGCACTATGAATTGACTTCGTGATATTTTCCTTCCAGCATATTCTATCGACTGATGTCTCTCATGAAGGCTGTGCCAACATTTTGAGATATTCAAATTCTTATATTCATATACAAGCAACTTCCGTCATTTTAGTATGAAAGAGAACCAATGACTGAAACTATATATATATATATATATATATATGTTTATATATATATATATATATATATATATATATATATATATATATATATATATATATATTGGAAGGATATGTACCGGGTGTATGTTAACGATGAGTGCGAGAAGTAAGGAATTTTAGCATTCACCGGGTATTTATCCTTGTATTTCCTATTTTTATGTATTGATAGCTCTCTTTACTTTAATATTGAGCTTTGGGATTTAACTTCTACAACGGATAAAATTTTCTTTCTTTTTCTCTTTGTATTTTCACAAATTAGGAATACATCGAAACAGCTGTCTGTAGATGACACAATATATATATATATATATATGACACAATATATGTATATATATATGACAATATATATATATATATATATATATATATATATATATATATATATATATATATATATATATATATATATATATATATATTGTGTCATCCACAGACAGCTGTTTCGATGTATTACATCTCTTCGGTGTTGCTATAGACTTTATCCCATCCAATACCGCGAGACAGAATTGAGACCCTCGCATCGGACCTGGAGGCCGATATCCTAACTCTGGACTGGTCAGTAAGGCTGAATTTAAGCGATATATTCATTTACGCAGAAACTCCCATCAACCAAAGTGTTCTATTCCTATGGAAGGAAAAAGATAGAAAAACGGAGAAAATAAAAAGGGGGATGATCAAGCGAGCGAAAGGGAGAGTAGGTGAAGAGAGAAATATGTAAAGGGAAGAAAGTGAAAAAGAGAAAGAAACGAAGAAACAACCATTAAGAAAGAAGAAAAAGAAAGAAAGATAGGTTTAAGTAGAGGGAAATGAAGGAAGGGTGTAGTAAAAGAAAGAAAGAGAAAACGAGGGAAACAAAAGCATAAAAAAGAAGAAGTAAAATTGAAAAGCAATTTTCAATTCTAAGCATCATCAACATAGAAAAGAAGATCTGTCCAATTGTGTCCGTCATCGTTCCAGCGAGACATCGCCAGAGGTTACGCCAGATATACTGATAAATAGGCTAATTAGATGCAAATGCATTTTTGAGTCATTTATATGTTCAATATTATATTCGTTTTTTTATTATTATACACACGCACAAACTTATTTGTGGAATTTGTTATAAAACTATAACAATATAGATTGGGTTTTGTTCTGATAATTACATCCGATTTAGGTTCTTTTTTATCGAATCAATGTAATTTAATGCCTTGTTTAAAACGAATTAAAGACATATGCAAAAACGAATCAGAATCACTTATCAATAATTACGAAATGAATAAAATGTAATAAAAACTTTAGGCTCTCCTATATTCTTATCAAGAGTTTCACGACACTGTAACAGTATGGTAAAATTTACCGAAGACAAGTTCGGTCTGGATAAACGAAGAAATAAAAAAAATATTTTACTATTTATGAAGTATTGTAACCCATTACTTTGACTTCCGTTTACATTCGTCTTACTTTACTATCAAAACTGCCAAGAAAATTAAGACGAAGATAAAAAGTAGTAGGAATTAATGCTAGAAGTTTTGAAAAGAACCATATTCGTCTTTTCGCCTGTGTAAATGTGCGAGTTTTATTCTATTTGAAAGAAAAAACTTGCATCGCCCAAAATTGATATGAATCATATTTTTCCCTGAGGCTGTGAGAAAATAAAAGTATTATAAGATATTTATGAGAAATGGTTGTTTTTCCTTCTTTTTTTAAAAAGTCAAACATTCTTATCTCAGAAGAACGTAGAAAAAAGGCATCATGTATCATGTGTTTTCATTTGTTTTCATGAAATTAAACAGAATTTTGACACCCATTCGTATTACGAGCAAAATTTTGTTCATTGAAAGATATAAAATAGTAATTTAAATATTTGTCTCTTTTTTTTCATTCATTCAATAAAATATCTTTTAAATCAGACAGCAGTAAAATGCGCGTCGCTCAAAAATTTCAAGAATTACATTTTTTCTCAAGACTGTAAGAAAATAAATGTAAAATAATATATATAAAAAACAAAGTTTTTTTGTTTTATAAACAAAACTGGCCGCTCTCTGAATAACGTAAGAAAAAAATGAAAAGTGCACCACTTGTCTTCTGTTCGTTCGTTGAATGAGGGGATGTCAAAATTCTATTCAATTTCATGAAAACAAAGTTTTATTTATCGAAAGATATAAGGATAAATAATTCAATTATTTCTTTTTTTTAATACATTCAATAAAATACCTTGGAGTTCAGGGGTTTGATCTCATATTTTTACATTAATGATGCAACAAAACTCGAGAAATCGTCTTAGAAATTTAATTTTCATGAATTTTACTCTCTATTTATGAAAACAGTGTTACAAATTATTTCTTTGTCTATTTTTTCCCATAAAAGAAATTTCCCGTTAACCAGCACCACCCTAGAGTTTGGAATTTTACGGGGGAAATGATACGTTGCCGGGGGGAATTCTACGTCCGACCCAACAAATCTTTTAAAGCATGTTTGTGTGTTAATCTAAAACTCGTATTAAAATGTACATTATGGATAAATATATACAAAAGACTTTCACACGCGTGTATTCACGCACGCATGCACACGCACGCACACACATACACACACACACACACACACACACACACACACACACACACACACACACGTACACACTCGTATGAAAGTTAAGTCGGAGTTTGTGAAAAGGTTTTAAAAGCAAGTTATTCGGTTGCAGAGATTATTGCACGGAAAAAAAAAAGTCACATAGTTGGCGGGAGCCTAATAAAGCCATCGTGTGAAATTATTGCGGTTGAAACGCTGGGACAAGATGCAGTGCGAGAAATAAAAAAATGTGCTACTTTCAAACAATACAATAAGTCCACGTATGGATGACAAGTCACGTGACGCTGAAGAGGTTTTGTGTGTCAAACTGAAAAATAGAAGTTTTCGTATGGTTTTACCAAGAAAGGTCACATTGCAGCTTTTGTAAGATTTTCCAATCAGGACAAAATCCAATAAAACTTTTAGATCCTGCAAAGAATTTCCTGAGACGGGCAAAGGAATATATATATATACATGTATATATATATATATATATATATATATATATATATATATATATATATATATATATATATATATATATATATATATATATATATATTTAGTAATTTGTCCTAATATCCGGAAACAAGAAAACCAGGACGAAGAGCACATAAATTACTTGCTATATACAGAAATCCGGGGGCTGCGTAGAGGAAGAGTTATAAATAGGGTGTTTGTGTTGAAAGATGAATTACAGGAATACTTCCAAGAAAATAATAAGCTAGGGTTCATCAAACACTTTGATGATAGAATAACGATTGCAGAGGCTGGCCTGCTTTGCAGACATTTTTCATCACATGAATCAGATGAACCAGTCAATGCAAAGCCCAGGAGAAAATGTATTGACTCCAAGTGACACGATACTTAGATTTAAAAGAAGACTGAATCTTTAAAAAAAATCATGTTATAAAAGGAAATCTTGAAATGTTTTAACTACTGCTAGGGCTCAACATAAGATATCAGCAAATTTCAAGTTATATTTAAACCCACCAGAAGATCAAAATCGAACATTGTTCCCCCTCCCTTTGGACAGAAATGTATTATTGAATGAGGGATCCATACTTTGGATCTTCTTTGTGAGCTGCACTCTGATCGTACACTCAAGATGACATTTACTGACCTAGCCCTGGAAAAGTCATGGAGGAAGAGTATTTTGCCATTAGTAGAAAAAAACAATAGATATATTGCTGCGGTTTTCAACTTTTTACAAGTGTGAGCAAGCTTTTTTTAATTATTTAACAAGTCTCAGGAGTAAAGACAGAAATCGTCCCCTGTCAGTTGAGGATGAAATCCGTGTGTGTTTACCTAAAGTTCAACCCCGAATAGGGTATATGGAAACCAAAAGACAGGTTTCAAATTAGGAGAGAAAATTTCATTACCTAAGTTGGCATAAAAATAACATTGCCTTCACCCAAACGACACATTGTCTTGATTTATCTGATGCCTTTTCAACATTGTGAATAGAAGATAAAGATATCGTCGTAATTATCTGTCTCCGTTCAATTTATATGTGTTATATAGGATGTGGGTTATTTATGTTCATTTTTCAAGAATACAGATATGTTTGATTTTTTCTTGTATGAATGACAGCCTCCTCATGAGATCTCTTGAACAAGCAGATTGATTTCTGTTATTGTTTTGCATTGTCAATAAACTTGAGAAAAAACTCTAGTTATTTTTGCTTCAACCGGTAATCAGGAAAAAATATTATGTTTACCTTATGAAATTGAATTTTATGAAAGAGATAGACAAAGATCAATAAAAATATGTTATAATTTTCATGACATGGGATTCGTTTCAAGGGTTCCTCAGGGGTAAACAGGTTGGGAAACCCTGCTTTGAATGATATGTTTACTTGCTTAGAATATTTTTTGACCAGAGCAGATCTCATCGATAGGCAAATGAGCTGGAGGCATACAAGCTGGATTTTAAAAGAATTTCCTTGGAAGGCGATGTTTATTAATTAGAATCATCATTTATCAAATCATTATTTATTACGATATCAATACATATGTTTCGCTATAAATGCCCACTATACGAATCCTTTTAGGAAAGTATCTAGCCATTTATCAATAACGAAAAAATTACCAACTACAATCAATGAAGCCTTCATCATCATCATTATCATCAGTCTTTTAATGTCCGTCGTTGGACATAGACCTTCCCCAGGATTCGCCACACTTCTCTATCATGGGCGTTGCAGAGCCAGTACTCCCTGAACTTGTCTAGCTCGTCTCTCCATCTAGTATTCTGTCGGCCTCGGTTGCGCATGGGATCTCGGGGGATCCATATCGTGAGACGTGATGTCCATCGGTTATCCACCATTCTTGCAACATGGCAAGCCCACTGCCATTTGAGATTTTTAATGGATTCTATGATGTCCCTGACTCTTATCTTTTCTCGGATGTACTGTGCTGTCTTGTAGTCTCTCCGTGTGAGGTTGAGCATAATTCTTTCATGTGTACGTTGCATGGTTCTCAATTTACGGATCTGTCTCTTTGTTAGGTTCCATGTTTCAGCTCCATGAGTGACTATTGGGAGGATACATTAGTTATGCACCCTTATTTTTAGGATCAATGAAGCCTTAGTTCCCTTCAAAATACTCAGCTTGGGACTTCAACGATTTATCCAAGGTTCCCTTTTACATTCTAAGTTGGCAAAGCTCTCTTTCGGGATCGCCATCAGCTGCCTCATCGTGTTCGCCACAGTCTGAAATCACAGGATGGGGGGCTGACCCCCACCAAACTGAATGAGACGTGGAGAATGACGCACTCGATGAATGCGACAGCCACACAGTACAGATACTCGACTGAATAACCGTCCCCTCTGTGCAGTACCACCCTCTCTTATTGATTGCCAAGTTACATCAAGCCAGAGCGAACGGTTCTTGAGATATACAAAAAAAGCTGAATACTTTCGGGGCAGATCAGTGGTTTATTTGTTCAATTGAAGGCAACCTTGGCTCATAGTTCAATTTCTAGAACACCGAAAATGGATCTAACTCACTCCCATTGCTTTGTGAGACGAGCACAATAACCACTGTAGCACCAGGGAAGCTTGCTAGCATCCTTGGAATAGTCAACGAGGCCCGAACTAATTAACAACAGAGTCAAACGAACGGGCCATCAATTCACAGTTTGAGTGTGGATAATTACTAATTTAGATTAGTCTGACACAAGGCTAAATGAGATTGTAGGAAGAGGATTGTATCGCGACAAGCGGAGAGGGCCGGTCTGCTTGCGTTAAAAAGTAGCATGCAAAATCCTGGTTCCAAACACTGGAGACGTCAGAATATACGTAACTATCTCACTAACCAAGCATACCCAGATGATATATATATATATATATATATATATATATATATATATATATATATATATATATATATCAAAGCCACCTCGGTAGTAAAAAAATATATATTTTGCAAGTCAAATTATATGTTTTTAATGAGGATGGATTTTTAATCACGGAATTGCAAAATTTAAAGTGTTTCTTTTTTGCTTGAAAAACATTTTTCACCCGATATCAAAGAGAAAAAAATATTTTTGCACTGTATCAAAGAGAAGCAAAAAATAATTTTGAAAACATACTTTTACATCACATTAAAGAGGAAAAAATGAGATGAATAAAATTATAAAAATATACCATTTACATAACTGTAAACAGAAAAAATAATGTCTAACATAATAACAGTTGTCAAAGCGAAAAATACATGAAAAAAAAAAAACTAAATGAAAAAAAAAACTGACAGAATCATAAACAAATCGATTACAGTTGCATGGAGAGTAAGTATGTGTGTTTGCAAGAGACATTATATTTAATTCGTAGCTGTGTGGCTCTCCTGACTGTATATATGAGAAGCAAAGCAAAGCAAAATTGCTTTCTGTGTCGCACGACACATAGAGCAACGTCTCCATTTCTCGAACGATCCGTGCAGATCCAATCATTGTTGGTCGTAATTCTGAGTCACCTCGGGATCAGGATGCTAGCCCGATGCTTAAGTTGGACGGCCTAGAAGGCCAAAAGGCTCCGAACTGTCTCGATATTTACCCATAGCTGAGGGGGTGGATTTACACTTTTCCCAAGGCTATTAGAGCGATATGAATATTAACCGTCCCAGTCAGAGTCTGAACTCGGTTCGCCGATCCCGTTGTCCGTGACATTAACTGTTATGCCACTGAACCTCCCTTCGAGTATATGAAAAAAAGGACAAAAAATTTGGGAAAATGTTTTAAATGATTGATTTAATAAAATTCCACACTTTTCGGACAACCAGGAAGATTGAAAGAACATTTTCAACCTTCTTCGCTCACCCTGACCTTACAAAAAACAATTCTACGGTATTTTCATTGTGATATTTTGCCTTATAGCTGCACATATGAATGATATGATCTATCTATCTTCCTACCAATCTATCAATCTATCTATCTTGTGATTACGCTTGCAGATAGATTGGTAGATAGATAGATATATGTTCTGATAGTCACTTGTCGTAGCCCTACTAAATAGGCTATCTTCATACATCATTGCCAATTTCTTTCTCTCAAATCTCAAATTAGAAAAAAAGAATGGTTATAAAAAAGAAAACAATAAACAAATGAGGCTGTATAGGTAGCTGATCACTTGCTGATTTACTAGGAAATATTTTTCCACTTAAAGATCGTATTATTTTCTCCATTTTGTTTTTGAACAAAAACAGCCGAGACTTTAATATACGTTTTTTTCTTCTTCTTAGTTTGAAACGTTTGCTGTCACGTGATGCTCTTGTGTTTCTTGTGGCATGTTGCATATTGCCTCTGAAGGCACATGAGCGTCCATTCCATCGTTTTTTACAAAACAATATAAATAGCTACGGCAGCATGGTTGTTGCGCAATGCAAGGTAGTTTAAAAAAATGTTTTCATGAAATTGAGGTGAGGCAAAAAAAAAAATTTAAAGAATCATATTTCGAGAAAGTAAAATGCAAAATACCTTGAATAATAGCCAGGATAAATACACATACAAACATTATCGTGTCCAGACACATCGGGAATATTTGCAATTTGTTTGATTAGCTACACACGCTCTCAGATACATACATACATGCATACACACATACATACACACGTACACTCATATATGGATCCATAAGCCTAGACATATAAATGCATACG
>OY735208.1:36455337-36510337 GCA_963457665.1 Thysanoteuthis rhombus | reverse complement strand
CTGGTTTATTTGAATGGTTACACCGAAGAGAGGACAGCGAAGAGACATTAATTTCATTCCCATTTATCGAGATAAAGATAACTATTACGACAAATAACGGTTTTAAAAAAAATACCATAATTTCTTATAAGAGATGAAAAAAAAAATCCGCCCCGTGTTTGTAAAATCCAAGTTACCAAAAATGGTATAAATATCTCAACTTTCATACGCTGGTTAGATTCAATGGTTTTGACATTGGGTAATCAACCAAATAATGACATGTTGAAATGGGAAGTGATGACAAAGAGTCTTTTATTTTGCATTGTAAAATCAAGAATAATCCCTCTGTAAAAAAGTATTTTTCGAATTTATCGTTTGGTAGTTTTTAAAGAAATCACCGGAAAAATCCTAAGAGAACTCAATACATTTTAATCCTGTTTGGGACATCTTTATTCGTGTAATCAACCTGGACGTTGGTGATCTTTCCATTGTACAGTGCTTCTCTGTAACTACCAGCTGTTTTTGGACATTCCCTGATGTTTTCAGCCACCTGAGTATTCTAGGAGATTTTTCTAGTTAAGTATTTATATTTTTTTTTATCAAAGCACATATTTTACAAAAAAAGGATGTCATGTTCTTTGTTAGTTATTGCATTGAATGACTAGCATTGAATCGATTGTTGTATGAGGGTTATAAAATATAGTCCGTGATTTCATTCCAAGATGGGTATGAAACCAATGCATTCTAACAATACTCACTGATGGAGCTGAAACATAGAACCTAACCAAGAGACAGACCCACTAATTGAGAACCATGCAACGTACACATGAAATTATTATGCTGGGCCTCACATGGAGAGACCACAAGACAGCACAGTACATCCGAGAAAAGACAAGAGTCAGGGACATCATAGAATCCATTAAAAATCTCAAATGGCAGTGGGCCGGTCATGTTGCAAGAACGGCGGACAACCGATGGACATTGCGACTCACGACATGGATCTCCCGATATCACATGCGCAACCGAGGCCGGCAGAATACTAGATGGAGAGACGAGCTAGTCAAATTCAGAAAGTACTGGCTCCGCTACGCCCATGATAGAAAAGTGTGGCGAATCCTAGGGAAGGTCTATGTCCTACGACGGACGTTGAAAAACTGATGATGATAATGATGATCATGACCGTAGAACTAGTAAAAATGGTTTTAGTAAATCGAAAACCAACCTTTTTTTTCTTATAATCGCCGTGAAAAGAATTATTTTCCTTGCGGTCAATCTTGGTGAAGTCCATTTGGCATAATGTACTGACCGGGTCACGAATATTGTCACAAGGTCAAAATTACCCTCTTATGCCCTTTACCTTCTCTTGATTGTCATTGGATTTTCCATCAGATCAACCACAAGAGCCGCGGCTGCAAACGGAATTCTCGAAAATGACCAGAAACACACCCATTGTGGATTTATAGCGTTAAAAATTATTTATAGTGGGAATAATGAGCATTGTGATCGGCTGAAAATGCAAATTGCGGTTTTTGTATTGTTGATACTCAACCAACATTTCATAAGAAATGATAACCGAGCGCTCCGAACTATTTAATCAGGAGCATTAAGTGTAAAATATGATCCATTAACCTATCATGAATTATATTAATAATCAGCTAAGTGTATAGAGAAATAAAACTGGAGTTTGAACCATGGATGCATTGGAAAGAGAAACTAAACTGTAGGGACTATCAAAGCTCAAATTATTCAATGATGTAGTTGGTCGTCAGAATGTCATACTGGGTGGGGATCAAACTAATTACTTTGGTGAAGTGGTCTTCGAGAACCGGTTAACCATGCGTTACGGTAATTGCCTCTAGCTTTTCATCTGTGACGGGGGTAAATTGACCAATATCTTTCTTTTAAGAGCAGGGACATTGACTCAGAAAGAATCCTATGTGTACTGACAACAAGTTGGCAAGAAAAGAGAGAAAAAATAAAGATGGACAGTGAGAAAGTAAATATTGAGTAGGATATCAAATAGCATATAGGCTGCCTTTATCAGTCATCAACATCAATGTCAAATCACGTCCTATTTGTAGATTTCATATTATAATTGTTAGCAAATGAATAAACGTGAAACTAACCTATAATTATGATTTATTGTATTTGAGGATATTTCCCTTGAGAAATCGAACCATTGTAATATAGATTATCGGGATGAGCACCAATGCAGATCCCTGCATTATCATCATTTGGTGGCGAATTGGATTAGAAATTACTTCATTCCCCAAGAGCATTTTAACGGTATTGCGTTAACAAAAACCTCAATTCAATGCGCCGTTTTCCCTGTGTTACACTAACAAACATACAAACAATTAAACACTCAGAAATCGGATAATTATAATAGAGATTCTCTGTTGCTGGCAAAGACACAAGGTTTTAACTGATCAAAAGTTTCAGAGACTCAAACCTGTTGCCTTTGGTCTATGAAAACCTGCGCCTCTAAAGTAGACTTTTGAATCAGTTGTTGAAATTATTATCTTCAAGCTCCTTTGATTCGTCTTTCCTCACTCACTTAACCTTGTCTGGCCTCTTTTGGTATCCTTCAAAGAAAGATCTGGTCTCATAAAACCCGACCAATCATTTTCGTGGGGTGTGTTCCAGACAACTCAGCGTGTCCCACTCTTACCCAGAACCCAGCGGGACTCTGCTACTTGTTTCTGGGTGCACAAAGTAATAGAGATGTGATTACTTGAAGGAAAAAACGCTTATTTTCAGCAACGAATTACCTTCCCACGATAGATTCGAAGACTGAAATAGATTCGGTGTTTTGCTTCCGACACGAAAGGTTGGAATGAATGAAATGCTGACGTCAGCCAGCAAACTTACTAGTATTACTATTATTGAATCTTTTAACAGGTTGTTCTCTAATTTTACAATCGCTTGACAAGTGAAAGATAGAAAGGGTTTACGTTGATTAGATTTTATTTTAGATTTTACAACTACACAAACTAGCTCATGTTTCTGATGAGGCCCAAAGAGGGCTGAAACATGAGCTAGTTTGTGTGGCGAATCCACAATCTACTATTTATTTATTTATTTATTTATTTATTTCCAGCTCTATTCTTAAACAACTCAACTTCATGAGTAAAATGTTGAATGTATCGAGCACTCTATGAAAAAAATCCATTACATTTCACAAGTGGCTTTATATTATTGATATATTATTATATTATGTTATACTGCTAGCCTGATTTGTACCACGTGTACTGTATATATATATATATATATATATATATATATATATATATATATATATATATATATATGATGGTTTTGGCCCCGTTTACGAAGATTTAATTGGAAGGGTTTTACACTGCGGTTGGACCATAGACGGTGGGACATGTCTGCAGAATAACACTATAACCGGAGCAATGGACTTTTACGGTAAAGTGCGACTTGCCCTTAGGGGACTCTAACCTTTAAAGCAGTAGTCTGGATAGAAGTAGGGAATCTTAGACGTAGGTTTCTCAGGAGTGTCCTTCTTGTAGATGCGAGCTAGCTATGGGGGGTTGCCACTCCCTTGTCAGAATATTCTGACAGTAAGACTGACCCATGATTAAACCACAAGACATGGATATTCCAATGTTTGTAGATTCACGAGTTGGCTATAGAGTTCTACGTCCTTTTGGAGAATCAGGACGGCTGTCTGCAACTTTGAATACAGATCCTCAGGATATATATATATATATATATATATATATATATATATATATATATATATATATATATATATATATATATGTGTGTGTGTGTGTGTGTGTGTGTGTGTGTGTTTGTGTGTGTGTGAGTTCGCGTGTGTGAAAATATTGAATCTTTCTATCTCAATGAACATTGCGATTGATTAAAATCTCCTGACAGGTAAAAGCTGAATCCAATAGACAAATAGATAAATATGTTTGAATGGATTGTATGGAACAGATATTAAATCGACTGACATAGATACAAATAGACTAAGACAGCAAGCTAGCTTGCTAGATCAAAATCAATACGAATAGACTTGGATAGATGAACACAGATTGATTGATAGATAGATAGAGTGAGTGACTGGCTGACGCAGATGAATAGATAGACGCCGTTTGAAAATGTTTCATTTTTCAAATACTTATAATTGTATCTCTGATCTCATAGTCTTCGTTTTATTTCCCAGTTATTCTGAGCGATCTGCAATGGATTCATAGAAACACTAAATTTGTTGAGGACTGGTCGTTAAAATCAGAATCTTCGTGCCATTCCCTTTGGTGAAATACAGCATTCTCATCAATCTTCTTCCTAAGGAATCATTCAAGAAAAAAATTCGCATCGTAGAGTACGTCTGTTTTTCGTTTTGAAATCATTACTGAAGCAGACGTTAGGACGCCATTAAAGAGACAATTTTACCGCGCATGCTCAGGGAACTTATTGAACCAAAGCTTACACGCATATACCTGCTTGTAGCCAAAAAGTGGTTCTTCGTTGATTAAACACAATCCTGCAAAGACTTTCCTTCAATTCTTGATATTTTATGTAAGCTATATTTTCTCTGAAGCATTATCCAGTTAACTACCCTACAAAATTAGCACAAAGAAACATTTACGAATGTTTAAAGTAGTCAAATGTCTATAAATTTGCAAAGAGTCATTAACATTCCAAATTGAACTTGGCAACTGACTTATTGATTCACCTACTTGAAGACTTGTAACCGTAATGTTCCGACTGATCCATCCCAATGAGCCTTTTACCTAATGATGAACAAAATCATCTATTTACACCACAAATATTTATTTTTCAACATAATCTCCTTCTTTGTCAGTGAGCTTAATTCAGCAGTAAATATTCAAATTGATCGAACATTATACAGTGGAAATTTCAGATCAAAATCCAACTGAAAACTGCGTGTCACACCTTTTTTTAAATTCAACCTCGTAATATTCGTTTATGGAATGTATCTGTATATTTTTGATATTGCTCGAACCGGTTGCGCGGGCTTGATTTAACTGAGTAACCAAACGGATGGGACATTAATCTACATGCATGGGCAGAAGCTTTCCTATATAGTAACTCAATCGATCATAAAACTTCATTAAGTGAACTTGAATTTTATGTGATTGTCGCATTCACAGTGACTGTGAGGGATATTTTTCATATTTTGTGTATTTTTGGGAGGGTGTGGATATCGTATAATCAAGATCTGTCATTCACCCCCACAATCTTGGTTTGGTTTCCCACGATTTCTTTCTTTTCCCAGGGAGATCTCAGACATAGGATGAGATTAAGGAGAAAACAACGAAGCAGACTGTTTAGAAGAGCGGATTTAATGCTGTGATAAGTGTGTGGAGGACCAAGGGGAATACTTTGAAGATGACTAAGGCACTATTACCCTAGGTAGCCTGTTTTATCATTTTTTCGTTAATATTGAATAGCTGGATACTTTCCAGACAGACCCTGTGTGAAATAGAGATTGAAAAAAGTTCAATATTTGAGTATCAGGTGAGCCAGAACAAAATTGTACAGTACAAAAGAATCCCACCTGATGTTTTCATGTTAAACAATTACTTCTAACAGAAAAGGAAATTCGAGACTAGGAGAAGAAAAGTCAAATACGACAACGAATGAAAGGATCATTCCTTTGTGCAGTCAAACAAGGTTTCAACTGAGCAAAAGACGATGATAATTAACTTGACATCCGTCATATCGAAGAAATAGGAAAATAAACACTTTGACGCAGTGATAAAAAAAAAAGAAAGAAAGAAAGAGACTAAAAGTAAAAAGAAAAAAATTAAACAAACTCGAGCGTCCATTTCTAGTGATGTTGAGAGTGCGCATATTCGACAATCTTTCTAGCACTCGAAACTCGAAAATCGTCCACAAGTACAAAGAACTTTAATAGAATATATCATTGTTGTCGTCTGCTTCATGGCCGAGAAGATTATGTTTTCCCAACGGCGAAATGCTGAGATTTCAAATGGTGATTTTCAAGGCAGGAAGATCCTCCTTCACTCTTAAGATTGGCGTGACACATTCTTCCTCTACCATCAAGTCATGTGCCACACTAAGTTTAGTCTATATCTGATCTGGTCGTAATGTAGAGGTTAACAATTTAGTCTCACAAACCACTGCTACTATACAAAGTTCGACTTACGCTGAGTGCTCCACATTTGTGGCCTTGTGCCAGACTCACCCAGGCGTTGTAAATACCGAGTTTATGGCTTTCCCCGTGGCTGAATGGTTACATATTTTCCGCCGACTTTCTTTTCCCTTTTTTTTTTAGTGATTTCAACGAATTTTTCTTTGATGGTAAAAACAAAATTTGATTGAATTACTCTATTCTTACCGTCTCATTAAACCTTTCAAAACTGACCCATTAAGGTATCCAATGCCTGGATCTTTAAAAGGGTATGAAAAGCCGAAATCGTGTTAATATTTATTTAATGGTCAGAGAAAATTATTCTCTTATCAAATACAAAGCTTCCACACATCGAAGAACCAAAATCATGATAGGATATTCGAGAGCCATTGGACATTTACCCTTGGACAGATAAAAAATACTAAATAAGCAGATCACTTCGCCTACACGTATTTCCTGTTCAGTCATGTTATGCCAATTAATGTCTGCGTGGGTTTCATATTATGATGACGTCATTGTCTGCAGGCAACCGGGAAATGTCATTTTATTTCATTTTTTTTTTGTATGACATACGCGTCTCATATGTATTTCTGTAGTCATTGAAACCTTGGGATATATATGTCCAGGGATTCTCTAAAGGGTTAAACCACGATAAATTGCTTCAACCTAAATTCTAAGGGACACGTGTTGGCCATTAGAAATACTAGGAAGTTGTTGAATAGTACGTAGCTTTATACGCATCGATAATTGAGAAAGAAATAGAGTCATAACATCATTGAAGCAGACATTTCCTGAGCTTTGTTTAGTCTCGTACAGGGCTACAAACAAATTCTCTCACAACGTCATGCGAAGCAAACTTACTAACCAATTTTCTACGGCAAGTAACCTACTTTATGATGGTATAATTTTTTGACTGGGCTCTTTTTATTCCGTTCTTGTAACTCTCCAGCATCTGTCCAATCAGTTCTATGAAACTTGTGACGCTTATTTATTTTTCAGCTACGAGTTTTTTTTATTAGATAATCAGCTTTATATATTACTTTTCGCACTTAGATTTGTGTTGGCTTTGTGATGTTTTGACAATATCACAGTCGTTATGATCCATCTGACCCTTGAGAGCTCTTATCCCTGACCGTATCATTTTTTTTCTTTTTTTTTTTTGTCTCTCTTCCATTTCGTTCTTGCCTTTTTTGTTTCCATCCCCACCATTTTTTCTTACTATCTTTGTTGACCTCCTCTTTTTTTCTCTATGGGCCTTCCCGATTTCTTTCTTTTTTTTCTTTCTTTCTTTCTTTCTTTCTTTTTTTCCTTACAAATTTCTTAGTTTCAACTTTCGCTTTTTTCTTTCTCTTGACTTTTCCTTCTTTTGATTTTTCAAATTTTCTTTTTTTTTTTTTTACATTTTATAAGAACATAATTCTGACTCACTACATTTGTATTGATACATATATCTATACTTACTTCTCTTTCCTTCTTTTCTTTCATCAATTTCGGTTGGCTTTACTGTTCCTTTCTTTATTTCTTTCTGCATTACACCATTTCTTTCTTATTCTTTCTTTCTTTCTTAATTCCCCCCTTTCTGTTTTGAGCATTATCATAGTCATACTCTATCCCATATATATATATATATATATATATATATATATATATATATATATATATATATATATATATATATATATGTATGTATATATATATATATAAGCATACATAGCACACTTATAAACTTATCTAGACACATTTGTTTCTTGTCGTGTTTCCTTTCATTTAATCTTACTCTTGCATACAACTTACATTATATAAGCGTATACTTACTCACGTCCGTACCTATTGTTCCATAACTACATACACACACACACACACACACGCCTTCACAAAATGTCTATAACACATCCAGACCTAACGTCTTTTACCTACCTGCATACAGACTTTCCTACCTCCTACTTACCAACCTACCTTCGTGTACGAGTAAGTAAGCAAGCGTTGTTTCCCTATCTCTGATCACACTCACTCGTATTTATCGATTAGCCATGATTTGTTGTTTCTCTGCTGAATCTCTTTGATCGATCGACCGCACAACCTGGCGTCGCACGAAGACACGACGTGAATTTTTATTGATCAGAATAACAATAATTGTCCGGCGCACACCGGCGCTTGTGCGTGTGTATGTATAACGTATACAAAACGATCATACGCGACTATATATTTGTGCAAGATCATTTATGTATGTATGTATGTATGTATGTATGTATATCTTGGGGTAGGCATACGTATTACGTAGAAGTGCCTATATAAGTCGATAAGTGGTAACCTTACACTGGCCACGGCTTCAATCTTCCCTGTTCTGGCCCCATAGTTCACAAGTTTCTCTGCCTCGACTCTGATTCGCGATATGTGAAATTGACTTTTGGACAAAAAGCAGCTAGACTGGCGTTACCCTGCTCATTCTATGCTATTTTTCCCTTAGCTAGGGAAAAATGGATTCATGTCCTTCCCGATGGCATAACCGTGAAGTGAACACTGACTGTCTCAGCTGTAGTTTGAACTTGGCTCACCCAGGTCTATTACAGTGTGTCAGTTAACCACTTGCCCATCCAACAACATCAAATACGAATATGTCGGTAAATAATTCTTCGAACGCGTCCGAACCTGGCAAAAGTTCCAATCTTTTGAAGACGGTGCAGCAACAGCCTGCCCTTCCGATAAAATTTGTAATGATGTCCGTTGATGTTTAGGGGCAAACAATTTAACACGGAATATGGGGGTGGGGTTTTATTACTTTTGTTACGACCATGCATCGAAGCTGTTGCAAGTGTGCCGATCTTGCAAGCCATTTCCAGGGAGTTCGATTTTTTTCTTGGTTGCACCTTCAAAATGGTCTGGTTCAACGAATGTCCACTTTCAGATATTTTCTGTCGGACTAAAACGTTATGTATGCAACACCGTATCTGATAGCATATAAGATGCCCTTATTCTGATTCTGATTCTGATTCTGATTATTATTATTATTATTATTATTATTATTATTATCATTATTATTATTATTATTATTATTATTATTATTATTATTATTATTATTATTATTTGGAATCTCACACCAGTTGCCTGGTGGTAACCGCTGGAGTTTGAGTGACAGCAAGTCTCCTCAAGTCTCCAGCCCTCCTCTCCTAGTACTCATAGGTCGCAGTAATTCTGCGATTTATAGTTTCGCACCGGTTGCCCAGTGGTTATCGCTGAAGGCTGAGTGACAATAAGTCTCCTCGGGTCTTCAGCTAACGTCTCCTCTCTCTTTCACCTATCATGTCAGGGCTGCAATTCATTGCAGTCCTTATATCTCTAACACCTTCCTCAGTATCCGTGCAGTTACCAGTAGTGCTGTGGTCTGTACGGTCTCAATCCTTCCCCTAATCCCGATCTCCTCCAGTCTCACCCTCAGCGTTTTGGGGACAGTTCCTAGTGCGCCCACTATGACCGGTACTACCCTGGTTTTCATGTTCCACATCTTCCTTAACTCTCTTGCTAGGTCCTGGTATTTTCCCCATTTTTCACTCTCCTTCTTTTTTACTCTATGGTCTGCAGGTACAGCAACGTCTACTATTTGGCAGGCCTTCCTTTTTTTGTCTACTATTACCAAGTCCGGTCTTCTTGCCTGGATAAGGTGGTCAGTTTGGATGTCAAAGTCCCAGAGTAGTTTGTGGTTGTCATTCTCCAAAACTGCCTCTGGCTTGTGCTGATACCACTTTTCCACATGGTCGAATCCCATTTGTTTGCTTAGTTCCCAGTGTGTCATCGTTGCTACTCTATCGTGTCTATGCTTATACTCCTTCTGGGCGAGTTGACTACGTTCACAAGTTATGTGATTTACTGTCTCATCTCTTTCACTGCACATGCGGCATTTGCTGTTTGTCTGTGTTCTGTCGATTTTTGCTTTTATGTAGTTTGTCCTTATGCTCTTGTTTTGGGCTGCACATAGTCTTATATGTTGTCGAATATGGTATATTGGTCTAAACCCATACCATTGATGGTAGTGCATCGGTTAGCGTTCAGCTCTTGCCATCTTCTGGGAGTATTAGTGCAAAAAAAAAACAAAAAAAAAAAACAAAACAAAGTACGACCTTCTACCAAAGTCGATTTTTTTTACATACAAAACCACATACGTACGTACATATTGTTCTGAATCAATGTTGTTTAAATCGTTCAGGCCAGCTCAATATGAGTTTCTCCTCGTGATGAAAGCAGCTATACGGAGAAAATGATTTTTAAAAAAAATTATGGCGCCTTCAAGTCTGGGCGCCATAGGGTAACGGAGGTGTTAGATGAATAGTGATGATCAGGTATTGCCAAATGTTGGGGAAAAGATTTCGATATCGGTACACGCACGTTGCACCCATAAGAATGAAAAAAGAATACCCTCTTTTTAAAAAATGTTTTTTTTAAATCAGTTTTTTTCAAGGTCTGTTGTTGGACATTGCCCCCCCCCCTTCCACAGATAAGCGTAAGGCATTGGTGGGCGTGTATGGGTCTCATCTTGTCATGCGAGCCCATAACGTATCGAGTGTGTGTGTGTGTTTGTCTGTGGAGGGGGAGATTGATGTATGCCTTTCCAAAGGGAAGTCTGTTGAACTCGACCTTCCGATCTCATTCCCTGAGTTGTCATCTATTCGGCAATATACGCCTCCCTTTTCTTTAAACTTTCACAGACCCCTTTTTTCTTCAAAAGATCTATTTTTTAAACAGAGCTCCCCCTTTGAGTAGAAATCTACTGAACGTTCAAGTGACTCCAATCCTTGGAGAACAATTTCGAAATGAATATTACGTAAATGCAAAAGTTTAAAACATTTTTTCGGCAAGATCTTTTTATTCTGTTGAATTCGTTGCATAATTATTTAGTCTTCACATTCATAGCATAATCATTTAGTCATTAAAGAATTTTCTCCGGCTTTTTTTTAATGTCCTACAGCAACTTTCAGGTAAATTGTGTATTCCATTATATGATGTTCCCGACATAATCGTCTTATTCAAATATATTCATAGCATCACTAATTAATCGTTAAATCATTTTCTTTGGCTTTCTTTTACATTACGCCAACTTTCAAATAAATTACGTATTCTACTGTAAATGAACAATTACGGTTTTGATTTGAAGAATTCATCGAAATATTTTACCACAGTTGCTAGCAAGGCAAGGTGTGATTCATAAAGTGAAACAAATCATAGTCTGAAGTTGTTTTGCAGCCAGCTATTATAAAGGCAGCGTGCACCCTCTTCTTCTCTCTTCAACACACAATTTTTCTGTATTTCGGACTATCCTATCACCTGATGACTCAGCCTAACATACGATCACGATCATTTTGGGGGGTCTGGGAATGCTTAAAAATATTTCCACAGCGTGAAAGAAGCTGACGATTCGGAAGAGAAAAGAAAAGACTTGAGGTTGGTTAGTGCATTGCAAATTCTTTATTGGTAGCTAACGTTCCGTCCGAAATTTGGATTTCTTCTGAATGGTGACAGAAAACATAAGGACTGCCACATTACAACTAGGATTTACTTGATATAGACCTACCCTCGTTTTTTCTCTCCAAATTTTGGACGAAATATTGACTACCAAAAAAGAATTCGAGACGTACATAGCTGCCTCAATTCTTTTCTTTTCCGAATTGTCAACTTTCTTCACATCATATATATATATATATATATATATATATATATATATATATATATATATATATATATATATATATATATATATGTATGTATATATATGTATATATATATATATATATATATGTATATATATATATATATGTATATATATATATATACATATATATATATATATATATATATATATGTATGTATATATATATATATATATATATATATATATATATATATGTATCATATGAAAATTTACAGTTAGTTATACAAATGGAAGCGTGTTTATTTGTGTGCTTGTGGTATTGGCTTGCCTATTGATATTTGAAACCATATTTGCAAGGATGAAACGTGTCGGCCTCCGACAGTCGCTGATGGTATCATCTGAGCTGATAGTCACAGAAGCCTAAAGTCAACAGTTTTTCTCTTCCGTTCGTTCCTGTCTACATCCTCTTCTGTCTTTCCTTCTTTTCTTTCTTTCTTTCTTTCTTTCTTATTTTTTCTACCTTTCCTTCTTCACGTTTTACCTTCTACTTCTATTAGTCTATGATTGATTATCTTCCCAATCTCTTTCTTAAAAAAAAAAAAAAAATCTTTCTCGATTCTTCTTCTCACCACTTACTTAACCTCAGGCAATTCATTCATCTTTCTCTCTTTTGTTCAAGTTGTGCAGTTTGCTTCCCTCTCTACCAATTACATTGCTTTTTTTTTCTTACGGTCTCTTCAGCAGTATTGTTCTATTATCTCCGGTTTGCGTTATTGTGTGAAGTAAAGATCGGTCTCCTTAGAAATATTAAAAGGTTCGCCACTGAAGGCTCTCTTAATGATTCCCTTCTGCTTGTGGCACCTGGTTATTCACAAGCGGTCACCCATCTTGGTACAGACTAGGCTGGACGTACAGTGATCGTACGAGGACCTATACGTCCCAACACGATTTGGCAGGTCAAACGAATGGCTACCAACGTTCTTCACAGATAGCCACGAGACTCGTTGCAATCGCCTCTGTATTTATCATTTAATGATTCAACTGACACAGCAAGTGGCCTGCTGTGATCCGACTTTGCCCTTTTCATTATCTAACACCACTACGGAAGACATGCCCCATTTAGTATATTTAACTCAAGCCTTTTCATCTGGTTATTGATCCTCTGTTCCAAGGGCCCGATAATGCTGGACAGCCCACGCTTGGTCAGCGAATATGTCATGGCCGATATTTCACAAAGGCTGACTGCGTTGATTCTGGGTACGTAAGATCTGGAGGAATCTGCTACTTAACAGAAGATAAAGACTCTATCCGATATAATTTCTCTTTAAACATTTATGACGGGTTTTGTTGCTGTTATCGACAATTCTAGTACAGCTGCTTAGGCAGTATTTATGGAACTTGTTCATGCAAGTATAGATTGCTTGTCAGAGTCATATCCATGAAAGCTTTCCAGTTGGAACCAGATCTGGTCTTCTTGCTTGGACTGGGTGGTCTTTTTAGATGTCGAAGTCCCCGAGTAATTTATGGCATCTACTTTCCATGTCAGTCTACAGTTAGTGCAAGGGCCATTTGTCTACATGGTCAAATCTTAGCTGTTTGCGTACTTCCACGCGTATGACTGTTGCTACCCAGTCGTGCCTATTATTGTACTCTGTCTGTGCCATTTTTCTGTATTCGCTGGGAATGTAATTTATCACGTCTCCCCAGATTCAGCATTTGCCGTTTTGTCTTTTGTTTCAGTCGATATTCACTTTGACATTGTTTGTCCTGGTGCATTTGCGTTGGGCTGTCATGATGGGGGAATTCTGTTTCTCTCTTCAGATGTCATCTAGCGTAGCAATGTCAACGTTCTTTGCGATATGCGATATTTTCTGTCTTTTTTTTTCTTCCCTGGAGTCTTTTTTGTTTCCATTTTTGTTCCCCTGTTTTCATTACTACCACGTTGGCTAACATTTTAACGTTTGTTGCACTGCTTCGATTGCTTTCATAATATCATCCCTGGATACTTGTGCATGCTTTTCCAAACCCGTTTGGGTCATTTGCGCATAGTCTTTCATGCCAATAAGTTCTCTGCCACTTTTTTTTCTTTTTAAATACGATCTCTTGGGTGTAGGACATTGTACATCGTCGTAATTTCAATCATTATCGTAATCATAATCGTCATTTTTTTCTGTACCCATAGTTACTTTAAACAAGACCTTTCGACCACTCCTCAACAACAGGCTTACAAAAAAGAGAGTTTTAAGATTTAAGACCAGTAAACACATGTTAAAATGGTTTATTGATGCTAAAATTGTAAAAGCTAGAAACACCAGTACACGAGCAATAAGAGAGTTAAAAATGACTTACAAGCGATAAAATGAAAAAAAAGAAGTTTTTGATATGTTAGAATGGCTCATAAATGTTAGAAACACAAATGTATGAAATGTTAAAATGGATGAGATGCTAAAACAAGAATAGAGGATACGAAATGATAATAATAATGATAGTTGAAAAAAAAGGTCGAGATTGTATTCACCAGGAATGCATTGATAATGTATGAGCCTTATTCCATATAGCAGCTGTTGTTGAAAAGAGGTTATTGGCTAGGAATTTGAAATATCCAAAAATGAATGAACACACTTTGCTAGCAAACTGAGTTTTGACTGAAAATTCTCGGCCAGGAAAAACTAGGGAATGTAGCAGATCAGAAAACTTCCCATTGAACTAGCGGTAGAAAAAAATGTCAAACGTGCTACAAAACGGCGATGAGACTGGTTAGAATGTGAAATAGAACTCATCACTCACAAGTGCGAACATTCGCTTCTGTAATCTATCGACTGTGGAAAATACCTGGTGAGAGGAGCCTGCCAAGATGTGTGCGCAGTGTTCCATTTTTGGATGGATTCGACACTTATAGAGATATAATAGTGCTTTAGGTGTTAGAAAAACATTCTCGATCGATAGAAAGGACCCTGGCATTCTATCCATGTCCCAGGCAACAGAAGTAATGTAAGAGTTCCAATTCAAATCAGGTATGAACTTGAGACCTGGTTGTAAATCAAGGCTGGGCGACTCCTTCAAAATAGGACCATCAATCGACGAAGGTGGAAGGACAGGAATTGTACGGTGTTGGTGAAAAGATACAAGTTTGATTTTGCTTTGTATTTAACGTGTCAATCGATACACCATTTTACAATCACAATACGTTCCCAGGAAAGATGTGATGCTTGGTCTAAATAGCTCATATTTTTAGAAATTAAAATGAATAGACATTATTATTATTGTCTATATGATTATCATTCTAATCATTAACATAATCATGACCGTTATTATCATCATCGTTATAACCATTATCACAATCGTTGTCGTCAAGATTATAATTCTAATATCATCATAATCATTATCATTTTGAATTTGCTTTCCTTTTATTTTTCTGTCACTGTTTTTCCAATTCTTAGACGAACCTATTCCCCATTCTTTACCTCCTACCTCTCCCTTGTAATTAGAATTCATGTCACCTTCCGTTTTGTTTTGCACCAAATCGTGACGTTGACGCGTCAGTTACTAATTTTTCGCAACTCGGTAATTTATAAATGACCTACCCTCACCGCTTGCACATGTATATATGCATGCGAACTTATATGGCCATGCACACACACGCTCACATACATATATATGTATTTGTGTGTATACATATATGCATTCATACATGGTGTCTCATCATTGATTAATGGCTAAGAAGGAAGTCTTACAGATCATTTTTACTTTAGTACGTTCTATTTTCATTTGGTACCCCGCACTTGTGGCCTTGTGCTAGACTTGACCATGGTAATAGAATATCTATAATGGGCATCTCGCTGTGGAATAATGGTTAGCCTCGTTGATCATTACTCCTGTAGTGAGTTCGATCCTTACTGCATGTCCCACATGCGTGTCCATGTGCCTTGGTAAGCCAAGCTTAGTAGATAGGGTTCTATAGATAGCCAGACATACAAGTGCCTAAATAAAGTATGTCTGTAGTGAGTTCGTACCCCACAATTATGTCCTTGTGTCTGACTTGACTAAGCTCAGTGATAGACTAAATTCGTTTCACAGATCAGTTAGTGTACACACTGAATTTGATCCCTAGAGTATTTTTTTTATTATGGCCTAATTCAAGATGAGGTTAAGCTTAGTGAATATCTGCTGATAAGTGTTTTAGGCGCCTGTTGTAGAGCGATAGTTTGTAGCCTAATTTCCGAAACCATAACTGTTAAGTTCGATTCTTAGCTCATGCCCAACTACCGTAAGCCTCGGCCAGAGTTGGGTTAACTTACTAATCACCTACTAATTCACTTACAAAAATGCGTGATACCTAAAATTGTGCAGTTTTGATTAGTTCGGATTTGATGTAGTATGGTCAAGATATAGCTGTACAAACAGATATAACTCAATATAAGCCGAGAAAACCAATGCATTAAATTATTATAAGACGTTGAACAGCGCAGTCCTGTCAATACAAGTTCGGGGAACTAAGGCTCCCACTATCGGCAAAGTGTAAATCATCTAGGCAGAACCTCCTTATTGGATTTAAAGAGGGTGATGAGAACATTTCCTGATATCTGCAGTTCAGTCATGCCTCAATATTAATATCAATATATCAAATATGAATTTACATAATTAAAATATCAAAATGTGCACATTCAGACACACGCATATATATATATATATATACATATATATATATATATATATATATATATATATATATATATATACATATATATATATATATATATATATATATATATATATATATATATATATATATATATATATATCCAAAAATGTTGGTCAATTGAGGGTTTCTATTGAGTAACTACCCAGATCTATTTTAATTGATTGTATCTCGTTGTGATGAAAAAAAATGTTAATTTTCCTTGAAGTGTATATCAATATCACGAATGATGCAAAATGTCCTTCACATTTTGGGAAAAAAAAGACATTTAATCAAAATGATTAATGGCCACTTTTAGGGAAAATGAAATATTGGATAAAAATAAGCTTAAAGTGATGGAGTAAAGAAATAAAAAAGTTTCTTATTGAACATGGTGTTGCACAAGCACTACCCACAGGCGCGTACCCGCTACAGCTTGACACGGGTACTTCTGCCTTCTGTGTTTCCGCCCTCGATCAAGCCGCCCTTCGTTAGATAACCTGGTCAGTTGAAGTTCCATCCAGCCAACTATATTGATGCTAGGTTTCGTGCGGACACCTGATCGCCATAAAGCAACAGAATCCTCGAACTGAAACTGGCAACACATCCGGGTAGCTGAATGACATGAGTTCACCATCACTCCTGGTGAGAAGTAGTGACCATTTAAGCAACTTCATGAATTCAGTTTTAATACGTGGTCAGGTGTAGATTTCTTGGTTATTTAGACACTGTCAAGAGAAAAAAATTGGGAATGTTAGATTTGATGTATTATAAAATTTTCAATTCTTAATTCCATAGTTTTTTTGAATGAATTCTGAACGAAATTAAATGATAACACTAAAGAAAAGAGACAGAAATTTGTAATTGTTTCGCTTTGTATGGGAAATATGTTCGTAGATATTCACGTGATCAATGACGTGATTACTGACCTGTAAGTTGGTTGTTTGCTTCAGTGTGACGTGCAAGACTGCTGTGGTGAGCTGGTTGGCCAAGATCGTACTGCGCTACAATTGTTTGTATCGCAAGTTCGATACTTGTTCACAGTTCTGTGACTGTCTGGAAAATCTGCTACGATAATCCAAGTAAATTCCTCTAAGAGAACCGGAAGGATAAAAACGAAAAAATTGCTTTTTTTTTTTTTACTTAACAATTTAATCCTATCAAAAAACATCTTTTAAAGAAATTGAGCTTTCAGAACCATATGACTTGCCTAAACGCATACCTTGTTATGTTGATGTCAAGAGATTTGGTTCTTCTTATGTAATGATCCTGTTTCAAGATCTCGAAACCAAGCGATTAGAAGCAAAATCACTGTTTGTTCAAATACTTATGACAATTTCTGTATATGTATTTTTTTTCATGGATTTTCATACACCCACACTTATGCTCTCACCAACATAAGCCCACGTTTTATTGCACTAGCGATATTTATGTGTTTGATAATCGATATTGTGCGTTATGGATCGATATAAATCTATTCATTTATAGAAGTACCCGCACCGACACATTCATAAGTACACAATCAATGTGCATTGAAGCAAACTAATTGTTGCAGTCTACCTAACATGAAATAGATGACGAAATACGACATCTGTGGAGGCTTGGATTCGAGATATTTACACAATGTTTGCTTTCTTTTACGTTCGTACGAGGGCAACCATATTTTCGATGAAGTATTTCTCTTCTTTCTCTCTCTCTACATACATACATACATACATACATATATACATACATACATATATATATATATATATATATATATATATATATATATCATTGGTGTTAATATCTGTATAATTTTATTGATATCTATCCAACTTTCTGTCTCGCTCTGGCTTTCTGACAAACTGTTTAAATCATATGTTTGTTTGTATGTATATATGTATGTCATTTAATTAACATCTATCTATAATATATTTGTCTGCTCGTCTCTATCTACCCCCCTCTCTCTCTTTTTCTCTCTTAGTCTTCGACTATTTCATTATGACCCATTCATCTCCCCCCCCACTCTCTCTCTCTCTATCTATCTCTTTCCGTCCTTGTCTTTCTATCGCAGTTTGTTGGTATCTATCTATCTATACATCTATCTATCTATCTATTGCTTGTCACATCAAAGCCTCTCCATTCAAACCCTCCCCCCTCTACCTGCCGTCGCTCACGATCTCCCAGGGGCCAATTCGGAGGATTAGTGAATCAACAAAAACTGCGAAACTTCAGCAACGAAGAAACATCAATCATGCCAGAATCGACTTTTGTCAATGACGAGCTGAGCAGCTGACAAACACACGATAAAAGTTCACTGAACACCCCATTCCCTTGCCCCCCCCACTCACTACGTTCTCTTGCTCTCATTTTTAACGCCTCATATTTAGTCTCATTTTCTTCTTTTTTTTTTTTTTAAATCGCGGTTACCCTTCTTCACGTTTCTTTCTTAAGCATCTTTGCATATCCGCTCTCTCCTTCATTCTTTTTCTGTGTTGGTTCTGAGACTTCAGGAGTTCGTTTGTTTCTTTGTTTCTTTGTTTCTTTGACTCTTTCTTCCATCTCAAAACGTTCTTCATTTGCTTCTTTCTTTCTTTCTTTCTTTCTTTCTTTCTTTCTTTTCAAAATACCCTTTTTTCTCTCATTTTCTATGCCTATCTTTCTTTGCATCACAAATTCTCTTCCTTTCTTTTTAAAATAGATTCTCCTCTCCACCTTTCTTTCTTTCCTTTCCGATTCTTCTACTTTCACGAAACACCTTTCTTTCTTTCTTTCTTTCTTTCTTTCTTTCTTTCTTTCTTTCTCTCTTTCTTTCTTTCTTTCTTTCTTTTATCTTTGAAAGATTTCCTTCTTTCTTTGCGTAACTTCATGTAAACCAGACTGTGTAGCTGCCTATTTACATCTTGATATATTGTACGCTCGTACATACATGAAAAAATCTGACGTTATTCTCTGATCTCTTATTGATACGTAGCAAAGCTTAAACATGTTCATTCTTCGATCTAAACGATTTATTATTGAACTGTACTTGTGAGTGCATTAAAATGAATCCTTCAAGGCGCCAGATTCGATCTTTGGAACAGTTCGATTATTATTAGTAAGAAAAAGGAATAAAATTCCAATTTCAGAACAACTATATATAATTACTAGCTGTATTGGCATTATATGCATACATGTATATCGAACAGAGAGTGAGGGTTCAGTTTAGCATTATAAGTAAATTGCAAATATTGGGTTCCTCTCTGAAACCTTGTGAAACATTTTCTTCCAAAAACCTTTCAAAATTACCCTCACACTCTAGTCCATTGAATAAGCGTGTAAAATTTGGTTGATCTGCACCGAAATTTAAAGAGGGCGACACAGCGACAAACGGGGCCAGTTCTTCTGTATAATAGATGATCATGTGTTTCTCTTTCATCAAAAATGGTCAAAGGTAGTTTCTCTGTACACATAGAGTTGGAGGGAAGCAATAATCGAAGGCGTATCCTTGTCCATTAGATTTTGCTATTCGATGCGAAACATTTCGCAGTAATGAATTGACCCGATTTGGTTGTCCCGAATGGTGTCTTGTACTTGGTTTCTACTGTCATTCGCGGATAAACACATAATGAAACCTTTCGTGAATTTACGCCCCGGAAAAGTGGCATATTTTCTTTTAACGTTTCATAATATGGTGGAAAACTTTACAACTTTGTCATCATTTTTTTTATTAGACATCGCTTTGTATGGCACAAGGTCATAAGTCTCTTACAGCACCTGACGTTCCCAAGCAGTCGCCCGTCCAAGTACTGACCAGGCTCGACGATCAGTTTTATTTTTCATGTTTCCGTGATCCCGACGAATATTCTTGACCTCCACAAAATCTCTCGTGCCACTGGGACAAACGTATCTGTGATAAGCATTCCCCCCATTAACTACTCCAGTTAGCATGCAAAAAGATTTGGTAGCCATTTTGTTCGATTCAACAAAAACGTCGAATTGATATGTGATCAATTTTTGAAAAAAAAAACAAAACTACAAAAAACAAACAAAATATGTCTACTCCAAGCGATGCGTAACAACAGCAAAACTGAAGACGCAAACAGATTGGAACTTTGAGAGATCGTTTATGTTTGCCCACTCGCCTATGTACATCACATGATTCGTGTTTACGCGTAGTGGTTCGACTTACGTAAACCCAATCTCGTTATCTAATAGCCACACCTCGTATACAGTACTTATTTGTTTATCTAAATTGTGTTGCTAGTTTCCCATAATTGCTTTTTCTTTTTATTGCTTTGTGAATACGGGCTTATCTGATGAGATCTGTTTTTATTTTTATCTTTATCACGCTTAAAAGATGGATTTTTCTCTTATTCACGCGCCTGCCATAGAGGGATTATTAGTTAACTGATTCCGCAGACTACTGCTCGGGTATTGAGTTCGGTCCCCAAAAGGCATCTCGCTTTCTTGACCTTTAGCTCATCTGAATGAATAACAATATTTTTTCAGTACCAGTGCCTGTTTTGACAATGATCTTGTGGATCGCCGAGGTACAATGCTGAGACTTCCTCTTCATAGCATGCTTTGAGTCAATGGGAGTTACTTGGCGGCTCCCATATCCACTTTGAGCCGTGTACAACAGGTCATACTGGTTTACATGGTACCGATAGCAGAGAGTAATCCACGGCTCGCACTTCCTTTGCTTCAAAAGAAGAAAAAAGCCAACCCAGACATCAGTTTCTGTATTCTCGGTCAATTTAAAAAGCAAAACAAACATTTATACACGAATCCTTCGGATTGCATCTCTCGTCGGTGATATATTTGTTCGTTTTTTAGGGGTTTTTTTTCGATTTGTAGACTGAGACTGAGAGTGTCGAAGAAAGGGTTGTATTTAACTTTTGTCACCGGAAGAAGAAGAAGAAGAAGAAGAAGAAGAAGAAGAAGAAGAAGAAGAAGAAGAAGAAGAAGAAGAAGAAGAAGAAGAAGAAGAAGAAGAAGAAGAAGAAGAAGAAGAAGAAGAAGAAGAAGAAGAAGAAGAAGAAGAAGAAGAAGAAGAAGAAGAAGAAGAAGAAGAAGAAGAAGAAGAAGAAGAAGAAGAAGAAGAAGAAGAAGAAGAAGAAGAAGAAGAAGAAGAAGAAGAAGAAGAAGAAGAAGAAGAAGAAGAAGAAGAAGAAGAAGAAGAAGAAGAAGAAGAAGAAGAAGAAGAAGAAGAAGAAGAAGAAGAAGAAGAAGAAGAAGAAGAAGAAGAAGAAGAAGAAGAAGAAGAAGAAGAAGAAGAAGAAGAAGAAGAAGAAGAAGAAGAAGAAGAAGAAGAAGAAGAAGAAGAAGAAGAAGAAGAAGAAGAAGAAGAAGAAGAAGAAGAAGAAGAAGGGTGTTGGGGAGAAGGAAGTAGTAAAATGGGAGAAGGAAGAGAAAAGAAAAAAGAGAAACAGAAGAGAGTGAAAGAAAGAAAGGAAGAAAGACAAATGGGAAGAGAAGGAAGGGGAGGAAAGAAAAGGAGATTAAGGGGAGGATGGGAAAATAGGGAGAAAAAGGGAAGAGAGCAAAAGAGAACGGAGAATGAAAAGGAGTGATAGAAATGATAGAGAGAGAGGGAGAGAGAGAGAGAGAGAGATAAAGAAAAGAAGATGAAAAAGAAAAGAGATGAAAGTTAGGAATAACAATAAGAAAATGAATGAAGAAAAAGAATGAAAAGAGCGATGAGAATGAGGAAGACCGAAAAAGAAAAGCAAAAAAAAAAAAAAAAAAAAAAGACCAAGAAAAAGAAAGAAAGAAATAAAGAAAGAAGCGTATGGAGAGAGGTGAAATGAAGAGGATAAGATAGAGAGAATAATAGATTGGAGTGAGACAAAAGAGAGAGAAAATGAATCAAGAAAAAATAAAATCAAGAAAAGAAGCTTCACTGAAAACGGAAATGAGTAAGAGGAAGTGTTGAAGGTATTAAATAAAATATAAAACGAAAATAAATAAGTAAAAACGACGGGAAAGATAATCAGAGATCTAAAAAGATAAAAAAAAATATATTAATCGTATTTCGTAATTTGAAATGGAGAGCAAATTCAATGCAAAACTGAATCACGCCTTTCCCCTTCGCACTTGTTTTTCTTATTTTGTTCCTGTCCCCCTCTCTCTCTCACGCACACACACACTCACACACACAAACACACAAACACACACACACATACTCTTTCTCTTTTCTTTTGTTTCATTTATCTCAGTCTTTCACCGAAACCTACTTCCATCCCAATAAAGTCACGAATTTCCTCCATCTACGTGTTTCTTTTTGATTCCTATAATTTTTCGCAATAAGCCTCAAGAAGTTTCTCCTTCACCATGATCACCATCATCTTATTGTTCTTTTTTTCTTCTTGTTCTTGTTCTCCTTCTTGTTCTTTTTCTTCTTCTTCTTCCTATTCCCAAACCAAACCCTCATTTTGTACTATTTCTCTTTCTTTTAAACCATCGCGAGTACCTTTTCCTTTTCTCATTCTGCCTCGCTTTCGATTCGTATTCCTAAAGAAAACAAGTCACGCATTTTCCCTGTAATATCTTCAGTTTCCTAATCTCTTTGATCTTTCGTGTTCACACGAGTAAAATCGAAACATTTTATTCTATTTTTTTTTACTAAAAACTAAGAATTCGCTCTAGTGTTTCTTTCTCTGAACCCATTTCGCAAAATCAATCCTTGACTATATATCAATCACAATCTGTTCGCTTAAATCTATCTATCTATCTATCTATCTATCTATCTAAGTCTGTCCATGTCTACATATCTATTGCAGTCTGTTTATCTATCTTACCGTAGGTTTATCTGCCCGTCTGCCTATCTCTTTATATCTATCTTTATAGTTTATTCATATCTATCTCCGTCTGCCCATCTCTGTCGAATCATATCAACCTCTGTTTAGTCATACTTGAGTATTAGTCTGTTTGTCTCGTTCTGATCCTGTTTACGTGCGGATATATCGATCTGTCTCTGCAAATTGAGAACCATGCAACGTGCACGTGAAAAGAATTATGCCAGGCTTCACATGGAGAGACCACACGACAGCACAGGACATCCGGGAGAAGACAGGAGTCAAGGACATCATAGAATCCATTAAAAATCTCGAATGGCAGTGGGCTGGCCATGTTGCAAGAATGGCGGACAACTGATGGACATCGCGACTCACGACATAGACCCCCCGAGATCCCATGCAGAACCGAGGCCAGCAGAATATTAGATGGAGAGATGAGCTAGACGAATTCAGAAAGTACTGTATCTGCGACGCCCATTATAGAGAATTGTTGCAGATCCTGGGAAAGGTCTATGTCCAATGATAGACGTTAAGAGATTGATGATGATGATGATGATGATATCCATCTACCTCAATACCAAGCAGCTGAGAGCGTAGCAATTCCATCTCCGGCGCTAGTGATCGGTGTTCGCGTCGAGTTAAAAGCTGGGATTTCGACGGCCGTTTTTCAAGGAAAATCGGTGGTACTCAAAAGTTTTATCCATTGCTGACATAGTATACATATTTTTGTAAAATATCAATACACGTCATACATCTATGTTCAACACTTGTCGTAGTGAAGTGGCTATGAATTTAGCCCTAAAAAATCCATTATTACTCTCTACTAAACTACAACCACTGCTACTAATCAGCCTTTGAAATCCCATTGTTGGACATAGAACTCAAGTCAACTTGTGCTCTTCGCCCTGAACGGAACGATGACTAAACATTCTGAATCCATCCATCCCAGTTATCAAACAATTCTATTTTTGCCGGTCACAATTTCTCGAGGGATTTCGTAGGATCCACATCGTGAGTTACAATATCCAGCCGTTGTCTGATATTCTTGAAACATGGCTTGTTCATTGCCATTCAAGTTTGCCAATGGCTTCCAAGATATCTCTGATACCTGTAAGCTCTCAAAGAAGCTCTCTTTATTGTGCTGTTTCGCGATCTTCCCAGGCGATGTTTAGCACGGTTTTCTTCCAGTTCAGATTGCCTGATCCTTAGATCGAAAGCCACTAAACAAAGCTTTGCAAATATCGCCGCTCAATTTGAACATACTTGTTCCGTTCAAAATCATATTTTCCCCATTCTGCACCAATGTTTCTTAACCTTATTTGCTCAATACCCCTGCTCAGAAAATCTGATACCCTTCTTTTTATTATGAAACAAAATTGGTATTGACATTCACCAAAATGTGGAGTTTCAAGTCAAGGAAAATAACTGTAAAGAAAAACTCTCTGTTAAAGTCATACTGATAAATGAACAATCGAGCACTTAATAAAGCTTTTGTAATTTCGTTATTATATGAAATTAAGCAACAACAATAACGCAATTACCACATTGCTCTTATAACTAACAAAATTAATGAGTTCAGCTAGAGTTATTATGAAATCTATTGTAAAATTAGTAATTAATATCATTGCATAATTTTGAATTAATAGCATTGTATAATCAGGAAATGATCTGTAAAGCATTAACATGACTCAGTTTTGAGCAACCGAACGCTTTCCGCTTTCCATACCCGAGTTCCAAATTGCCCCCAATATGTTTAAACTACCCCCGTGTGTGACGTACACATCATGTTCAGAATTACCGTTCCACTCATAAGTTTGATTCTTTTGTCAAATTCCTTCCACTGAGTTTTGACTTTATTTCTGTATGTAACAACAATAATGGAAGACAATGACCAGACCAAAAAACGGTGACGTTATGCACGAATAACAGAAAGACAGTGACTTGCATGAAAAATAATGACGAATTCACTTCCACTTCAAAACACAGGTCGATTTGTTTTGCTAAAGTTGCAAGGAGTGGAGATGGGACTCGTACTTTTTTAATAATATTTTATGGAAAAATTAATCCTCTTTTGTTCACCTTTAAGATTCTAATGATGCAAAGGAGACCCTCGCGTAGCCGATCTTGTAAAACTTTTTATAGGCCACCCCTGAAATATCTACTATATCAAAATAACCTTTTTGTATGTTACACTAGATCTAACCACAAGATATTTTCTGTTGATAGTTTTTCAAAAATGTTTTGATAGAGGTAGTAGAACCCAAAGGAAGAGATCATATATAGTCACTTGCCCCATAAAGGGTTAAATCTTATTTTTACAAGTTAATTTTTTTTTTCAATTTCCTCTATCAAACCAACCCGCTGCAAACAGTTTAAATCTGTTTCCTTCGTTCTATTCCTTCGTCCCTCGCCCCCTTCGTCCCACGCCCCCTTCGCCCCTCGCCCCCTTCATCCCTCCCTCCCTTCGTCCCCCTCCTGCCATTCTGTTCCTTCGTTCCCACATTCTGCTCAGTTTTACTTTCTCAGCTATTAACCACATAATCGCAGATAGATTTCATCGTTCTCCATAAACGTCCCAAACTGAGACATCAAGCAGGTCACGTACCTCGGGAACCATCGTTGGCAGATTCATGCACACACATACACACACACACACACGTAAGTAAGCACTCACACACACACACATACACACACAATCGGCATGAGTATAAACAAATAAATGGATATATGATCCGACAGAATGATTATGAATTGCGTTATATTATATAGAAACTCTTATTTGAAATGATCTCCTGTTTTCTCGCAGTTAATGTATCACTTGACAATGTAAATAAAATAAACAATTTAAAAAAATGCTGCTGCTTCAGGAATCGAACATGCAACCAATAGGGTAACTGTGTTTACACAACGGTACTTTTACCATTGAGCTATACAACTGTGGATTATTCAAAGACTTGAATAAGTATTTCCACTCAAAATTCTCATCTTGTTTATTCTCGGTCTATATCTAATATATTCGTTTCTTTAAATGCAACAATTATGAATCCAGACATGGATTTATGATCCTACAGAATGATTGTAAATAGCATTATGTTATATAGGATCTCTTATTTAGATATATCTATACAAATATAATCTAGAAAGTTTTATGGCTTTAAAAACTTGACACAAAAAAACTTCTTCAAAACTCTTTGTGTCACTTTAGTCACTTATTTCCCAATATCTGTCAATGTAATTAATGTAATTTTCTTCAGTGTTTTCTATTTATTTAATTTTTTACATATACTTTGTTATTATGGTACTATGTGTTGATTTTCACTTGTTGGGGTCCTCAGTTGTTTACTAAGTAACCGTTTTGGGATTTTAAAAACAAAACAGATATATCAACATGGCCCCCCAACAGTGTTGATCAAACTCTACCTCCCTTTCAGCTATGATTTTGATATATAGTTTGTTATTTCATATAGGGTATTATCATTATGTATTGTACATGGATGTTATTTTATACTACAGATCATTTATTTTTTTTAGAAACAGGACTTACTTACGTAGATTACAAAGAAAACGTATTTAACGATGAGGGATCAGTAAGTATAACAAAAAATGTGACACGCCATTCGTGTCACTTTTATTGAGTGTTCATCCAAGTGAATATTAAATCTGTTGTGTCGGTTTTAATCTCAGACTTCATGCAAACCAACTTATAGTATCATCTTTAAGAATATTAATGATACAGAAAAGTTTTTTTGCAAGTTGCTGTCTCTCTGTTATTCGTACATAACGCCACTGATTTTTGGTCCGGTCATTGTCTTCCGTTATTGTTGTTGCATACAGAAATAAAGACAAAACTTATGATGTCATATTTAAGAATATCAATTACACAGAAAAACTTCTTCGAGTTGATTCTCTACCAACATATCCAACCGAAGAATTAGACAATTCTTTCCTCTAATCTTAAAGTTGATTCTTCTCGGTCGTATACCATCAAGCTCCCATCAAATCGTTTCTTTCTTATAAATCATCAAATAAAGTATCTTTATATACATGCTTGGAACAAAACCCAACTATTTTCTAGTGGGTAGTAACACGTAGACAATTTGTTACACTGCATTCCATTTTTGATCTTCCACCCTGCCCAACTACCTATCAGTCAGACAAATGGACCCGAGCTAAATGTTTTCCCCTTTCCCTGGTTCCAGTCAATACAATTATTTTTCACACTGACAAAGGCTGGATCCATCTTTTTTAGTTACCTCATTCTCCTAACATTAATATAAATTGGTTTATTTTGATATACATTATTCCTCTATTGTGCTTTTATACTCTCATTAACGTATGCTTTAATTTTCGTATTATTTCATTATGGTCAAGCTAATAAGGGATCAGGGTGTGTAATCATAGCTCTATCAAATTGTCTAAAAATCTTACTAAGTTCACCGCCTTGATTGACCATCCTTTCACTTAAAGAAACATTTTTCGGTAAAAAATCAATAAATCAAGGAGTTTCTCTTGCTATTCTCAAATATTCGGATAATGTAGTTCCGTAAAATATATAAAAATGAAATACTGCTTGTTGTAAAAGGCATTTGTAAGATACGGAACGGAAAGGAATCTCGTTTATCAAAGAATTCGCGTACAAAGATTCCATCCTCAATTTTAAAATCCAAATCTAGTATCGTTGCTTGCGTTTGTCTATGTTCATATCTTAATTCAAGGTCCTTAGAAAATATATCACGATGGGATTTTCCGAATTCTCCTCCATTATTAACAAGAAATAAGTTGTCAATAAAACGGGTACAACCTAAAAATGAACAATTTCGCATTAGATTAGTTCAAAGATGAGACGAATATATATCCGTGTATATATATATATATATATATATAGCGAACATCCAATAGTGTGTAGATGGTTATGTATATATATATATATTGAGAGCTAGATAATTAAAATTTGTTTTGGAAAACCTTCACATATCTTTATTCATTTAATTATATATATATATATATATATATATATATATATATATATATATATATATATATATATATATATATATATATATGTATATATATAATCCTTTTTAACCTCAATTATCCACTACCCAAATTTCAATTAACTTACGCTAACAGTCATTGATATCTAAAGACATCAACTGAAAGACATGCATTCGTTTGTCACCTCCCAAACCCTTGGGACTTGATTCATACATCTGCTCAATCAACCACTATATCGTCTGTATAAGTCACAATGTACTTATAAATACTAAGTTTTTCTGTATACCCTCTCATTTCTTGACAAAGCCAAGCAATCTCATATTGTCAGATTAACCATAATCTATACAAATACACTGATCGTATATATGCATATATATAGTTGACTGAAATGGCATGAACTTTTGGGAAAACATTTTTCTTTGAATATTTAGTGCTTTATAGACAATAGATGATATTAGAAAAGACAATGTGAAAAGAACAGTGAATTATTGGTGAAATTTACCATTTTTTTCCCCATCAGAATGTGCAAAAATACAAAGTGCATGGGTTCTTCTGGGGAATTTATAATGTGAAGCTGTCATTACTCGGGTGGACTAGATGAAGACGACCTTGAGATTAATGACCTGCCTCCGAGTAATAACATCTTGATATGAGGAATTCCCAAAGGGAACCCGTACACTGCGTATCCTAACTCATTTTCCGCACATTTATTATCGTATCACACACACACACACACACACACACACACACACACACACACACACACACACACATATATATATATATATATATATATATATATATATATATATATATATATATATATATATATATATATATAATAGGATGTGGATTCGCCACGCAAACACATTTATGTTTCTGCCCTCTCTGGGCCTCATCAGGGAAATGATTGTATGTGGTTTGTTAATAAAACAAAATGAATAAATTCTACTCACAGTGACACCCACAAGATTCTCACCGAATTTCCAAACTAGAATCTAAAAACACATACAATCATTCGCCTGATGAGGCCCACAGTGGGCAGAAACATAAACTTGTTTGTGTAGCGAATCCAGATCCCATTATATACTTACACCTTTACTCCAAAACAACTTGACTTTCGAGTATAAAAAGTTGAATGTATCGAGCACTCTATGGAATAAATCCATCACACATCAGACATTGCTTTATATTATGCTATTTGGTAACGTGGTCTGTACCATATATATATATATATATATATATATATATTGATATAGGCGTGTGTGTGAAGAATACATGTGCACGCATGTGCATGCGTGTGTGTGTGTGTGTGTGTGTGTGTGTGTGTGTGTGAGAGAGAGAGAGAGAGAGAGTCATCCAGAGTTTGTTAACCAGGATAACATATATCTCCGTGAAAGTATATCTGGAGAGTCTGTAAATTTAATCATCAATGTATACGCTGTCGGTCTAGTCTTGTGCTCTGTCAAAGTCAATATCTATCGCTCTAGCAAGCTCAAGTATATTCCTGTAATTATACCACATTTATAGATTTAAGAATTGACCATTATAGCGGGTTGATTTTATGTGAAGGGTATCAATAACGAGGAACAACCATTACTTCCAGATACCTTTTCACTGCTCTATATACGGTTTACTGGTCTGCAAATAAAATGAATCAGCTAACAGCTTTTAAGACAATGCATTGGAATCTTTTATGTACTGTTACTGCAAGCTAATCTTCGACAATAATCCGACAAGAATATAATAACAAACGTACCGTCAGAGTAAGTGTATCATTAAAAGGTTCTGTTAGAACGAGAACCGTTAGAATGTGTTGACTGCATCTATGTGAGTCTGTTTAGATTCAACAATCAGTCATTTCAGATATATTTATTTATCTCAGTCTGTCCAGATCTACATATGTATCAATGTCATGCGGTTTTTGTTTGAGCTATCTCTACAGATATATAGGATAATTTTAGCAGGTTTCACGCGTATTATCATTTTTTAAATTTTTTATTCCCAAACGAAATAATCCAAGAATGTTTGAGAATTTAATGGTGTGTAAGTAAAACAATTCAGTTTGGTTTTTAAAGAACATCAATTCACAAGCCTGGAAAAATCGGTAGGGCATAAAAAAGAACAAAAAGTCTATTGTTTTCAAACTAATAGGCCAAGCTTGGGGGCTTGATTTTTTTTTTTGATATTTAAAAAACAGAAAAAAAAATCCTTCTTATTTATTTTAAATTAAAGGTGGCTTTTTTTTGCTGAAGGCAATGAAAACCCGGAAAAGATCAGACAAAAAAATAAACAAACGAAAAACAAAACAAAAAACAAACAAACAAAAACACGACAAAACAAACAAAACGTTGAGGTTCAGTAAATATATGATCTCACATTCCAGAAGAAGTCTCACCGGAGAAGATAGACGTTAAATAATTGAAGGCTTGTCGAAGTGAACGAAATAGAGCAGAAAAATTCATTAAATTCACTCAAACCATTTTACTATTTTTTGTCGCACCGCAAAAATAGTGAAAATCGATGATTTTTTTCAATTATTCGATGTAGACAATATGGACACAATAATTGAATCAGATTACACGTAAATAAAAACGTACGTACAGAATATTGCCTCTATAAATAGTATATCAATACATACGAGCATACATGCAACTATACAGAAAAACATATTAGGCCTACAATTTCAACTTGGATACCAAATCGAAAGTAAGTATGTAATTATATACCTAAAATACTTCCTGGTTGGACACTATCATGCTCTGATTACACACACACACACACACACACACATATACATACACTCAAATGCATACAATGTACTTTATATGTGCATGCATGGAGGTGCATCTGAGTTATTAGCAGAATTTCGATCTGAAATTTTCATTGTATATCGTCCGATCCGTGTTATTGACATTCACCACAGAATTAATTGCATTGACACGGAGATTATGTTGAAAAAAAATGAATATTTGTTGTGTAAAAAAAAAAAAGAAGGTTTTTCATCATTAGGCAACGGACTTATTGATTTATCTTGATCCATGGATTGGACAAACAATGAGTCAACCATTTTGTCATTGCTTTCCAGATTGAGGCTTATTTCGCTTCTTAGACTCCTGTCATATTCGTTCAACGTGATTTCTAGTTGCGTGTGTTTCCGGATCAACGAAATTCACTCAAATTTTAACCCTAAGATGTTTATAGTCTTCTCCACCGAGACGATTAGATGTACTCTAAGAATCTGGAGACTCAGGCGTGCTAAGCAAAATGTGATTCTTGATGATGATGATGATGATGATAATGATGATGATGATGACTGCCAATCCAGACAAGTATGGTGGCACCTTGGAGAGCACACGATCATCCATTCTCCATAGAGCAGCATGTGCGTGAAAGAGGACCGGTGCGCAGTCCGGTCCGAGCTTGGTAAGATGTTCTGTTAATCGGCACCAGAGCATAGGTTGAGACAACTGCAGAACAATCTTTTTTACTGCATACGGCATCAAGTATTCCCAGACGGTCATCCATTTAGGGAATAAACAGACGACGTGGCTCAACTTTGGTGATCGTACCAGAATCGTTCTATCCAATGCAATTTGGTAGTATGAGATTCTTTTAATAGGTTCAAGAGTGGTTGCATTCCCTGGAGTGACCAAACTGAAGATGAGGGTATTTTGCTGAATCACCGACGAACGCAACTATCTCAACCAAGATAAATATCTGATTGGAACGAGGACAGATAATAATATCAAACCGTTGACCCTACTTCTGACAGTCAAATCTTCGTGACCCAAGCTAGATAAATAGCAAATTCTTCATGATAAGAAGAAATAGAAAAAAGAAAAAAAGATCATCCTAGGGTTAGTAAGCTTTTGGCAGAACCAACTCAGTCTTGAAGAATCCCATTTGTTTTGAAAAGGGGGTACAGCCAATACGTCCGTCCGATAGTCACACATGGAGTCGAAACATGGAATCTGATCTGAAGATTAGCTTTCAAACTAAGAAAGGACCATGATAAACATCAGATAGAGGGATCACAAGACAGCATATCATATTAGAGGAAAAAAAACAGGAGTCAAAGATATAATAGAATCCATCAGAAAACTGACATGTCGATGGGCAGGCTATGTTGCAAGAATGTCAGACAAGCACTGGACATCACGACTCACAACATAAACCCTCAGAGGTCATATGCAAAACTGAGACCGGCAAAAAATATGATGGTATGACGATTCAGACAAGTTCAGAAAATGGCCAATCTTGGGGGGAGGCCAGTGTTCAACGAAGGACGTTGGGGAGCTGAATATGATTGCCAAACGGGAGGAAATTGGCTCCTAACGGGTAGAATATTGTAAGTGGGGGTTATAACTAGCGGGTAATTAGGGAGGAACGTATGATAAAAAGTATCATGGTATACCATGGTAATAATGACAATTCAAAATTAGGGAGCAGTTAAGGGAACCTGGGATCACAAGGGGAGGAATGTAACCTCAAACTCTGAGAAGCAGTGTTTAAGACTCTCATGATTCCATGCAAGCGAACACAGAATGGTGATGCTTATTCTCGTGGGTCGCAGTAGTCTGTATTAGTGTGAAGTTATTTCTTGATGGCATCGTGTCAGTCTTTTCTTTTCTTGTCACGATCTCGTTAACGTCAACTCGGGAGACGTCTGTCTCCTTTCTAGATGCCAACACTTGTTGAACAGACAAAACGTAATCTCATGAGAGACTTGATATTAGATTTTCCATCACTTGAAAGAATTGGGTATCTCAAATGATATTAAACACATTTGAATGAAAATCGATTAGCTCATCGAAATTTGGAATGTTTATACAAGACAAAAGATAATGAGAATATTTTGAATCACTTGAGACGAAGAATACACACACACACACACACACACACATATATATATATATATATATATATATATATATATATATATATATACACACACACACACACACACACATATATATATATATATATATATATATATATACTCACACACAAACACACGCACCCACATACGTTTATATAAATATGTTTAAATTATGGATGTGAAGTGATCTGGCAGAATGTTGATGAAATTACATATGAAAGTATATGGTGAATATATATATATATATATATATATATATATATATATATATATATATAGTCACATACTTCCAGAAGAATCATAGATTTCGGAAGAAAGAAAGATAGATTGATAAAGACTCAGTGACAGCTAATAGCTAATAAGACCATCTTGCAATTCGCTAGGGTAGTGAATTCAAACCTTACTGGGAGGACCACTGCAGTTGCTCTGTGGCAGATTAAGCAAAGCTTAGTAAAAGACTGAAAGCTGACAGTGGCTTGTAGTTTAGTAAGGTAGACTCACAGGTCAATTCACTAATGTAGTAAGTCCGATCCTTAATAACATCTCACTAGTGTGGTCGAGTTACAGTAAACTACATTTAGCAAATAACTATATATATATATATATATATATATATATATATATATATATATATATATATATATATATATATATATATATATCGCTTATCAGAAGTTTGCTTCTTTGCTTTTAGGAGAATCATCACAATTTTGGTCTGGGAACGCTCAACAATTTTCCTATATAAATGAATGCTTCTTTGCTTCAGGCTTTCGAAAAGTTTTTACAGGAGCACTCAGATGGGGGGGGGGGGATTTGCACTTATATATTTGTGTGTGTGCAGTTGGAGGTGGCCTTGCCTCTGAGATAGTCGTTTATTTCTAATCGGTACCAGCGGTTCGTGTTCGAACCTGGTATATTGGTAAGATGCCGCTTTTCAAGATTGCCAGGCTCTCTGCATCTCGAAGAATGGCACCATGTCCATGCCCTGCTCACACATTGACCCCTATCTGGCTAAGCACCTGACTAAACTAAGTTTATAGTATCTATACCGAAGCGAAACATTTAGAAACGAGGTTAAGACATTGAAGTTCACACTCTGTCGATTCATTTAATTTTTTCATCGGCGTTGATTTGACAAGCACATAACGGACGGCATTAGATACTAGAATTCCGCACGACTGACGATTTGGCTACCGTTAAGTTCTTGTCTTAATCACGAGAATAAATATCACAATTGAGGAGTGGTTGTATGGTTTCAATATAACTGGCCGCGCAACGAGTTGATTGGTATCAAAATGTCTCCCGTAGTTTTTACGCCAGATGCGCCATCGATTTTCTGAAAGTTCGTTCCTTATTACATTTCGCATTTTCTCCTCTTATTAGTTTTTTTTTCTCAATCAAAATCAGCTGAATATTTCAACGCATATGCTTAGAAATCAGTAACAAACGGCAGTAAAAAGATTAAATTAATACGGCGTTTACGATTCCAACACACATCATCATGATGATTACGATTCATTTTAAGTTCACAACTATTCCCTTGACGACCGCGATTGCGCTGACCTCTGTCATGTCTATCTGGCAATTAGGGTATTATTTTGTAAATGTGGATTCAGTATGACACTAAGTTTGCTAACTATCGCTTTGGGGTGAGCTAACCCAAATACAATGTACTTTAGAAGCATATTTGTAATATATATATATATATATATATATATATATATATATATATATATATATATATATATATATATACTGAAATAGATATAGATAAACAGAGAGAGAGATAGAGAGAGAGAGATATATATATATATTAAGGCATGAAATAGATATGAATTAACAGATTGGTAGATATGAACACACACACACACACACACACACACATATATATATATATATATATATATATATACATATATATATATATATATATATATATATATATATATATATATATATATATATATATATATGTATATGAATAAATAGAAAGACAGATAGATACATACTGAGATAGATATGTATAAACAGATAGATTGATAGATAGGTTGGACACACACACAGAGGAAGAAACACAATCGACAAGTGGCTTCACAGATCGAAATAGAAGAGATCTCTTCTGTGTCTCTATGTATTTACACACGCAATACAATAGGTAAAAAATGGACAGAAAATATAAATAGAGAAGAGAGAGAGAAATACATAGAGAGAAATAAGAGAAAGGAAGGTGGAGGCTGGGTTAGTTGGAACGTGATATGTAATTAAATTCGGAAAACACATGGAATTAAGATGTTTTTCTTTGCCATTTTATATATTTCTAGCTAATCTCATCTAGATATAAATTCCCCAAGGCGCCTGCAAGAATTTGAAATGCTCTTCTGTATTTCTTTCAGATTTTTTTCTCCCTCTCTCCTGTTCTCTCAGTCTTTCTTCCTTTTCCCTTTCTTTCTCCTTTCTTGTTCTTCTTCTTGTTCTTCTTCTTGTTCTTCTTCTTCTTCTTCTTCTTCTTCTCTCTATCTTTCTCTCTCTCCGTCTTTTCTATTTTTCTACATCCTTCTACCTTGATAACCTATCTTTTTTTCTCATGATCTTTCTTACATTCTCTCTCAGTCTTTCTTTATCACTGTCTTTAAAAATAAAACATTTGCTCATTTGTCCTTTCCCTCTCCATTTTTTACTCTTTTAATCCTTCTTCCCTTCTCCATTCTTCTCTCTCCCCCTCTTTATTCCTTTATCTTGCACTTTTTTCTTTCTCTACATTTCCTCCTTTTTTCTTTATTTCTCGCTCTCTCTTTTTTCCTTTCTTTCTTTCTTTCTTTCTTTCTTTCTTTCTTTCTTTATCTTTCTTCTTTATTTCTCTTTCTCTCTTCACCTCTCCTTCTTCCTCGCCTTTTCTCTCTCGGAAACATCGAAAGCAATAACCGAACCAATGAAAGTATTTCATTTGTATTCTTTTTTTCATTGATGTGACATTTTCATTGAAGTTGGAGAAGGAAGGGGGGGAATGTTCGTACATATTAAAAATTGATTATTTCTAAAAACCGTGTCGCTCATCGATTCTTTCTCGGAATAGGGAACAGAGAATTGCTAATTAATTTGGACCGATGATTGTCTTTTTCTTTTGTTATGTAACTTTAGAAGGTTCAGAACGAAGAAAAAAGTAAATGACACGACATGTTTCATACGAGGATAGATTTTGAATAACATATGCACAATTACGCGTGTACTTTACACGTGCACACATATTGCGCTACGTATGCATTCATGTACATTCACATAAGCAAGATATATATATACATACACACACACATACACACACACACACACACATATATATATATATACATATATATATATATATATATATATATATACATATATATATATATATACATATATATATATATATATATATATATATATATATATATATATATATATATATATATATATATATATGTTTACGTACATATTGTAAAATTTTCCCCTTGTGTTACTTCGTGCAATACACACAAATATTCATACCAATACGTAACTCCGGAAAACATACCAATTGTCATCAATACAGATATACCCCGCTCAATGGAATTTCGATTCATGCCCGTACGAAAGACCTCAAGCTGACATAACTTTGAACTGTGTCCGTGGGTATCTGTGTTTGATCTCCATCAATTTTGTGCATCCGTTTGCAAGATATGTCTCAAGGTATTAGACAAACCCCAGAGAGTTCGATAGGGATTCTAGCTGAGCGTAGAACTGACAGACATAAAAAACAATATTTTTTTCAGTTTAGGAACGTTCTCTTTTCGGAGGTTCTCTTTTAAGTAAATGATGATTGCATCTTGGCTTCACACAATTTTGGTTTGATGAAAGGTTTCAGGGGAACGCTCTACTTTCGGATAGCGGAAGATTTCTGTATTTATTTGTACTTTTGCATCTATTATGACTTCTGGTCATTATTTTCAGGTTCATATTTTTTTACACATTTGCACCGTAAGTATACATTATACAGGGCGTCTGGAGTGATGGTTAACAAGTTGGTCTCTCGTGATTACAAGGAAGTTTTATCCCCCACAGAGAGCTCCACTCTTGGGTCTCTGTGATAGACACAGCCAAACCTTTGCTTTCTCCCCCTCTCCATTACGACAGACACACACACGCACGCGCACACACACATACACGAATGCATTCACGATATCTGTCGAGAAAGTATCCGCTCTTTTGATAATGGTGATAAAAATGACTTACGTAAGGTAAAGACGCTTCATTTCACATCGATAAACTCCTCTTGGAACCTAAAACACTAATCCCAGCATAACTCCACTTTTCAAAACAGTCTATAATCGTTCGATATCGTCACTGGCAACTTTGCAACGTTCTCTTTAATCTCGCTCATGATCTCTTTTGGAAAATACCAGATGTTGCAGGGAGACAAAACTAAACCTCAGGGGATGGGCTATCAGACCTGGGTAATGCTTGAGATGCAAAGAATAAACAAACTATGCTACTGTGAATACGACGAGCACAAGCTCATTGAATAGCATCTCACTGCCGACAGACTTACCCTATGGATTAGTATTTGTTCATGCACGTGCAGTAGGGTCCCATCTGATTGGTTGCCGAGTTCTAACAAGGCTGTACAACTGGTTCTTAAGATATGACTGGATACCTTTTGGACACACTATACATGTAAATATCACATACAGAAGAAAAGCAGGTAAATCAGATCTGAAGAAGAAAATAGAGCACCTGCTGTAAATCAGTGTCTAGCAAGCTAGTCTGGCAGGCCATTGATTGTGAGTTCAATCCTTAAAGGCTGCAATACTACAACGACCTTGTGTCAGAATGAATCAGGCTTATTAAATAAGTGTATCGAGAAGAGAAAAAAGAGAGAAAGAACGAAAGCTAGAGTAGGAGGCAAAGTATAACAAAACAGAGAGAGCAAGGGAGAGAGAGGGATGATGAATAAGAGAGAGGAGTAGAATGTGAAAGAGAGAGTGGGCGAGACAGAGTGATAGAAAGAGGGAGGAAGAGAAAAAGAAAGAAAGAAAGAAAGAAAGAGAGAAAGACTGAAAGTGGAAAAAGAGGGAAAAAGTATACGTGTGAGAGAGTAGGGGCAAGAAAGAGAGGGAGAGAAAGAGAGGAAAGGAGAGAGAGGAAGGTATAAATAAATGTATGAAAAGAGAACTACATAGGTAGAAAGATACAGAATATATTGTGAGAGAGAATGAGTGAGAGAGCGTAGAAATCGGCCCAGAGAGAGAGGGTGAGAGAGCAAAAGAATAAGCAGAGAGAGAGACAGAAAGAATCAAAGAGAGTGAGTGTGAGAGAGAGACAGAGACAGAGAGAGAGAGAGAGAGAGACAGAGAGAGAGAGAGAGCAGATCGCCAGGAATGAGAGAACTATGAAAATCCCCGTGAGTCATCGACAGCTGATTTGCACGTAAACCAGCTTCGAGAAACAGACGATCTTTTTCCACATTAATCATCGTGTTTTTCTCACTTCCCGCCCGCCAGCTCCAGTACACCACCGCCAACAACAACAACAACAATAAAACAAAAGAGAGCTTTAACGTCACATGATTATTCAAGTTTATTCCCATAATCCTCTACTTTCCGTAGGTTTTTCCTTTTCCTTTCACTAAATCATGCGGGCATCAGTTGGCACCTTCGATTGATATTCGATCGGCATCCATGTCAGATCACGTGACTCAGCAGAGAAGGCAGCTTCTTTTTTTTTTTTTTGTTTTTTTTTCATTACCCTGGTTTTTGTTCAAGGTTAAGTTTATCTCATTCGTCGAGCAGGAGATAAACGGAAGCCATTTTGATCTTCTAGGTTAGGTGCCCGGATGAAGTTGTACATGCAAGTGAGTACATGAATGCTCATGAGCAACGAACGCTTTTACACCACAGACACAACAAAATGGAAATAAAAGAGAAAGAGAGTGGAAGAATAAAGGAGAAGTTTTGAAAAAAAATTGGAATAAGAGAGAGAGAGAGAGAGAGAGAGAGAGAGAGAGAGGGGGGAACAGAGAATGAAAATTAAGTTTATACGCTTGTATTCATAGATGTAATCATATGCATCAGAGTTATGGTCCATTTTTGTTTCCAGGGACAAAAAAAAAAAAAAACAAAAAAAAAACCCTTTGCCAACACTTATAATGGTCATTACCAAATCCACTAATACACCGGCAATACAAATCGCCACCATAATGGCCCTTTTTGTTTGCTTTCAGAGGACAATGCTATTATTATTATTATTATTATTATTATTATTATTATTATTATTATTATTATTATTATTATTATTATCAATAATAATAATAACATAATATCAATATCATTATTGTTATTAGAAGAAGAAGAAGAAGAAGAAGAAGAAGAAGAAGAAGAAGAAGAAGAAGAAGAAGAAGAAGAAGAAGAAGAAGAAGAAGAAGAAGAAGAAGAAGAAGAAGAAGAAGAATCAGTTCCAGCTGATCATAGAGCTAATTAACGAGGGTAAGGTCAAAGGTCTCCACTCAGACAGTGTCAGACTAAACTGATAAAGAATGCGTTGCATTTTGTGATAAAGTTACTGCTGTGAGGGTCGTCATTGAGGTCAAAGACCTCGGAGGCCAGGCTATAAATCATAATCAGTTGAAATAGCTTTCGCTTTTAAAACGTTATATCAGAACGAAATTGTATTTAAAGCTTTCAGCTGTTTACAAAACAAATGATCCAGGATGCCAAAAATTCTTTGTCAAGTCTATAAGAGGGAATTTGATCTACATTTTGGATGATTCGATGGCTTCATATGTACACAATGTTTGCTTCGTCTTAGCAACAGTCATTTTATGTGTTAAGGAATCTATATCTGTATTTCACCTAGATTGTATCTATTTGCAGTCGTATTCATGCTAGGGACGAAAAATATTTCAGCAGCAGCCAATAATGTCTGATACTCGCAATATATATATATATATATATATATATATATATATATATATATATATATATATATATATATATATACATATAATTATATATATATGTGTGTGTGTGTGTGTGTGTATGTGTGTGTGTGTGTGTAAAATGATATGGATATGAGTGAGAACTGCAAACCAAAATTTCGGGGAATTTGAACACACCAATCAATCTGCTCAGGTGTCAATTTACCCAGTCTTTCCTGTATCTTGCCGGATATTTCATGTATCTCCCGAAGTCATTCCACCGGAAAATAAAGAATCCAAATTAAAAGCTAACGAAGATACGATCATCTACCTATAAATGAACAAATGATTTTCCTTACTTTGAAGCAGCCGTTTCGCGCCTTGATTTCCCTGAACCTTGACAGAAGCACATCGCACACAGGCAAAGTCTTTACAAACACACACACACAAACACAAACATACGATAGGATAATTAAAAATGTGGTATTTTTAAATCTGAGACTCTATTTGAACAGAGATCCCAGAATTATTATCATTTGGGCACAAGGCAGTTATTAATGCACCTTACCAGCTGTCTGTTTAGTTCAATGGAGAGAGTGAACCTGGGTTGGATGCAGGTTCGATTTCTGAAGCAGCCCATTTATTCAATTGTTTAGGCCAACTGACACATTCACCGTGTAATAATGGGATGTCAGTTCAAATAAAGTTTCAAATGAAAGATAATATATATATGTATATATATATATATATATATATATATATATATATATATATATATATATATATATATATATATATATATGTGTGTGTGTGTGTGTGTATAATTGCAATTTATTTGGTGAGCGAAAAGATTGTTCGGTTTATTGTTATTGAGAAAAAAATTTTGAGAAAACTTGAAAAATATCTTTGACGTCAACACTATTGAACAATACAATTACAGTTTGTTCCACTATGTTCTGGCATCTTCCAGTCAACTTCATTATTCCATCCTCTTATAACGTTTTATCTTTCTCTGCAATGAATTGCACTAGGGACCTCTTACAGCTAATATATTTTTCTAATTAACAGAAGACCAGAATAAATGGCATTTCGATTGTTGAATATCTGTTTGATGAGTGAAAATATTCCAGTCGAGCCGTTACAATTTGTGCCTTGGTACCAAAGAAACACGCAGTCTTTCATTATCTTGATGGAATATCATACCATTTCTGTTAACTAATTCCAGACGCTTCTCATCAATTGATGTCTTCAATAGGTCTAAGTAGACGCAACCCTTGTTCGAATCGATCGTTTAGTGTTCCAGAAGAAGCTCATGGCTGACGACTCTCCTCCAATTCCACCATATATTCAACATCCCATTCTTTGGATGAAGACCGGCTGTAGGTACGGTTTGTGGAGGTTCATTTTGTTTGCCCCAGGATCTCTTGCATTCCCCGTCGCTGTGAAAAAAAAAATCCGTGTTTCATTGCCTGTCATAATTGGTTTCAAAATGGAACATTTTCGTTATGTTTAGCAGCAAATTGGCATACGTGATATACCATCCAGTAGTTATTTTTATATATCTTATGTGGAAACCACGTATCAAAATTATCAATTAGATGGTGCGAATGCTTTTCAGCAATTGATTTAGATACATTGAATATGTTGGCTATCTTCAACGTCGTATAATGTTGATTATTACCAAGCAATGTCTGGATTTGACTGCTATCGATCTCAACTAACCTCTCCACCATGGATCATCGTTCATCAGAAAACTCTGCAAACCACTTTTGAAACTTTTGATCATCCACTGTATCTTCTACTTGAGCTACATAAATTTATTTTTCCTTTTGAGTCGCATTTTTACCTTTCTTAAAATTGAAAAAAAAAAATGGTAGTCTGGAAATGTTGCTTGTTTTTTTTTTTCCCCAATTTTCGACCTTAAATCAGTAAACAGAAACACACCAATTTTGACAAAAAAAAATGTTTGCTGACACGACTGCGGTCAAAATCAAAAGCAAGCTTATTGGATGAAGATATCTAAAACCCAATGTCACCTAACAATAAGAGCAGAACGATTTTTTTAGGTAACCAACGTATGACTTGTATCATATGTGTACATATGTATGTATGTCTATGCAAACTAGTACAAGTACTTAGGAGGCTATCTCTATAAAATTGTATAATCTGTAAGTTCCGTTACACACATAGGAGTGTCCGTTCGAGCTCACACACATACATAACGTCACGAGCAACCAATTCCTATATAGATGGTGATAGGCAGAATGGAAATAGTAGTCGATAGATGAATAGATGGGACAGCGAGGGAAAATGAGAGACAGAGGGCTGGGGTAAATAGGTACCATCCAAAAGGATCCTCAGAGATCACATGTGCAACCAAGATCGGCAGGGTACTAGATGGAGAGACGAGCTAGACAAAATCAGAAAATACTGGCTCCGTGACGCCAACGATAAAGAAGTATGGAAAATTCTGGAGAAGGCCTATGTCCAACGACGGATGTGAAGAGACGGATAATGATGATAATGAATCATCATCAGCAGTCTTTTAACGTCCGACATAGACCTTCCCCAAGACGACTCTTATTCCCCTCTCTAGAATTAAAAAAAAATAGCATAACAGTCTTCGAGCTGATTTTAAAAACTCATCCACTGTGCTATCATTTTCCCTCTCTGTGTCTAAATAAAAGAAATGTGAAATTGAGTGAAAATATTCGGTGAAAAAAAAAAAAACGATGATAAGGATTCAATGTTTTGCAAGTAAAGATGAATAATAAAGAAAAAAAACTACTATTTCTGAAACAGGGCAGGACATTGTTCTCTAAAACGGCTTCTCTCCAACTAATACTCGCATGAATTTCTTCTCCCGTGGAACAAAAAAATTCTTGTGAAAAGAAAGAAAGAAAGAAAGAAAGAAAGAAAGAAATATTGATAGATAGATAGATAGAAAGAAATAAAGGAAGAGAGAAAGAAATACGAATTCTCAGAAGGTTCCGAAGTTCTTCAGAAAGTCGTCTGCTTTAACGACGCCGGATATGAGATCTTCAAAACGTGAGCTAGAAGACAACTGATCGGCGATTTAGCGCGTGCCTCATTATCCAATAGAATCGACCTGCTTCCGTGATTTGAGCGAATATTTTACAAAATAGCAATTTCCTTTGTTCGTCTGCCGAGGCTTGGCTTGGCCGAAAACGCATAAAACCTTCTTAATTCAGGGAAACGTTACTAAATGAATTCTTTTTTCCAGGCAGTCGATCTTTGTCATGTCATGAAATGGAAATGTAACAGAAATAATCCTATTTCATCATGATCACATTTGTATTAGTAAGCCTATTCATTTGATAGATCTGACAAGATATTCTGTTCCATTCTACGAGTGAACAGATTATCTGCCTGGCAAGCAAATTGATTATCTATCCATTTATTTATCTATCTGCCTTCATATCCATCAATCTATCTATCCATCTATCCATCTATCTATCTATCTAGCTAGCTAGCTCTCTATCAATCTCAGTCGGTCCGCATGTGCCAATTCATATCTATCTATCTGTCTATCTATCTATCTATCTATCTATCTATCTATCTATCAATTTATCTATCAAGCAATCTAGCTATCTATCAATCTCAGTCTGTCCACATGTGCCTATTCATATCTATCTATCTATCTATCTATCTATCTATCTATCTCAGTTTGTTCACATGTGCCTATTCATATTTATCTATCTATCTATCTATCTATCTATCTATCTATCTGTTTGAATTTCTTGTGATTACATATATCAAATGTGTAAATTGCTTTTTTTCTGATCAAAAGAGCACAAAATATCAAGTCTTTTATAAAAATGAATATCTTTATCTTTCTATAGGTATACATATACATGATGATAGCTTGCCTCTGCGAACAGAGGCCCGAGGTGGGGTTCGACATTTTTTCTTCGAGTCATAAGTTGGTGGGATCTGTAAGTGCAACATGCGCAAAGCAAACACTTATAAACTCAAACATGCTCTGTAAAACATACATTGCTAAAAAAATAACCGACGAACTTTGTCTATTTAATCCATTTGTTAATTTTTCTGGTTTGCACACAAACCTTTTATCAATTTCATCGACGTTTTTTCAAAAAAGTTCCAAACTTGGTAGTTTTAGATCTTTCGACTATCATCGGTCATTATCAAGAAAATATGATACTGGTATCTAAAGAGTAATTAATATTATTTTTATAATCATATTTTAAGTGTTGTTTTTTTCTCAATTAGCATGATCATAAATATGTTTTTAAAATATACGTTTGAATGTGAAACTGAAACCAATATTTATTTATGATTGCGCATTAATAAAATTTATTTTATTTGGAAGCATATTTTATTCGACACCGAAATTGAACAAGTAGCAAATCAAACATCTGACCATGTCAATGAGTAAACAGAATGAGCGCCATGCAGGACTCGAACCTGCATCCAGCTGTACTTAACGCAGCTCTAATCTACCGACTGAACTAACAGTACCTTGGTAAGCAGGTGTTCGGAATAGCATACCAGTTTCGAGACGTTACGCCGACACGGATGCCTGAGATGAGTGTAGGGGTCTGCTATCCCCCCAAGGAAATAAACTGGCAGTATGGTAGTTTGTGGAACATATGCACATATATACTAAATATTGGAAAAAAACTTTGAAAATTATATATATATATATATATATATATACATATATATATATAATAGTAGAATGTGGATTCGCTACCACATATACTGTGTGTGTATACATATATATATATAATAATTTTTGAAGTCTTTTTTCAATGTTTAGTGTTTAAAGCTACAGAGCTTTCGAATATATATATATATATATCGTATATTACATAGGAGTTACTTCTTGGAAGGGGCAGCATGAATGGAAAGGAGTTTTCTCTTCACACACACACACACACACATGCACACACACACATACACAAACACACACACACACATATATATATATATATATATATATATATATATATATATATATATATGTATGTATGTATATATTGTGCGTATCTCTGTGTGTTTGTGTCTGTGTAAAACAAGAGAATAAACTATAACAAAAAGAAAAAGAAAAGAAAATGTAAGACAAATGTTATATTGAGTGGATTTAAGTTTCCAAAGCTGCACCTTCAGTTTTGACAGTGCGTTATTTTGCGATTAATATTCCTCACGACTCTCAATCTTCTTCAAAATGAATTCTTGATTAAACTATACAATGAAATGCATTATCCAGACGCAGTTCATGTGTCTCCATCAACATCCACATATACCAAGAGAGCTGTTGGAAAACATGGTAACATGTGTGTTTTACACTCGTTCGGCCCAGTTGCTCTGTTGTGGCGCAACACACACACACACACACACACACACACACACACACACACACACACACACACACACACACACACACGCTTTCTTTCTCTCTCTCACTCTAACACACATATATATGTGTGTGTGTGTGTTTCCCTTTTGCTGACATATGGCTGTCTATTTATACACACACACACACACACACACACACACACATATATATATATATATATATATATATATATATATATATATATATATATATATATATGGGTTGTTATATTGCAAGGGTGCTAGACCAATACCAAAGTTGAACTGCCTTACTGGGATAAAGAGCTTAAACTGCTCTGCTATTTATTCATAGCTTTAGGGAGAAGTGAATTCAGTTCACCAATCAAATTCTCCGTCCATTCATTTAATGAATTATTGTCATCGAAACTTTATTTGAAATGATCACAATAAGCAGCTTCCACCACATATCCTTCGCTAAATGTTATCAGCCGGTTTTTTGTTATCTGAAGAACCCAATCCCAAATAGATCACAATAAGCGGTTTCATCAATGAATAATCAGTAAATTCAGTCAACTGTTAGGCCACTTTGCAGCCCCTTTCGATGCACATGATAAAATGTAAATCATCAAAATGAAATAAGAATGAACCAGTGCAAATCAGGGATTGCATCATAACATACACTTTTGGCTTTCTTTCTCTCCCGTTTTCTTTCTCATTCGTCCTTTCTTTCTTTCTAACTCCCTAAACAGCTCCCAACACTTTGCCTCCCCTTCTTCTTGCGAAGGTAATTAATTAATCGATCAATTAATTATATGAGTTTAATTAATTTGATTAATTCGTGAATTTCATGAATTTTATATTTTTCTGCGAATATTTTGGGCTTCAACTTCGCTAATTTCACATCACTTATTTATTTTTGAATATCAGGCCAGACAAAATTGCGGAAACCGGTCCCGTACATTAAATGGTGCCATGAAAATGTTATCGATTATGTATCGATTAGGGTTTGGTGTTTATTTTTCCTAACACTGACGAAATCATTTTGGTAAGTCGTCAGGGGTGTTGCAAATTATCAAGAAGTTGAATTCATTATGCTTGGTAGGTTATGCGAAGAATCGTACTCTTTAACAGTAATGAATACCAAAGCAAGTGCATTGCGCTACCCGGAGGTCTTATTGTGCGCGCACACAGACATACACACCCTAACACACACACACACAGACATGCAGATACAGACGTAGACAGACAGACACACATGCATACACATACATCGAGTATATATAGTCTAGAAAGTTTTACAGCTATAAACACAAGAAATATATATATAAAAAAAACTTTTTTTCTAAAAATTTATGTCATTTCAGTCAATTATTTCCCAATATCTGCTAATGTAATTTTCTCAGTAAAGTAACAGTTCTACATCTGCAATCATAATAAGTTGTTTTCCTCTGTGTTCATTTAGTGAGTGGATCATACCAAGGTTGACAATGGATGTATCAGTTTCTTTTTACTGTTACTACTGCCCGGGTGATTATAGGAGCGTGATTTTGCCCAATGTTCTCTCACCCAGACAACATGAAGGTTCCCGTGCTGATGAGCGTTACGCTACCTCGCGTTCCCCCACATAAATATGTATGGCAAGGCGTAGAAACAAAAATCTCTGCCCTCAAAAACCCCACAGTAGCTACAAACAATGAATGGCTCTCCATGGATCGTTCAGAAATGGAGACGAAATCATTACATCATGTGTAGACACGAGGGCAACTTAGCCGTGTAAATAGAAAGCGCACACGCTAATGAGAGAGAGAGAGAGAGAGAGAGAGAGAGAGAGAGAGAGAGAGAGAGAGAGAGAGAGAGAGAGGAGGGGGATGCAGAGTAAGGAAATATATACGTGTATTATGAGTCTGTTTTTGTTCATACATTGACACCCGGCAGGGGACCTGCCGCAGAGTAATGTTTAGCAAGCAAGTTTCGACAACCATTGCCATTGTCGAGAGTTCCATCCCCATAGCCTCCACACTGCCGTGGTTAAGCTTAGTAAATATCTAGGGCGTTTCCCATTGAGATTGATTTAGCAGGCTCGCCCTGCATACTACTGCAAGCATAGTCATCCTTCACTGGGAGCTCCTGTGCTGTGACCTGGTGCAAAGTTGAGCACACATACCCAGTGTTCATAACAAATACGTAAACATGGGTACTGCGCCTTATTTACAGACATTTACGAAGATTAGCTTAGTCTAGCCCAAGACACACAGTAGGGTACCTAGTGAGGATAGAAATCAGTACACAGTAGTGATGCTCTTCTACACTAGCAGACTGGCCTATCCCCCGCGGTGAAGTACTCATGGCGCTAATGAAAAGATATTTACTTAGCTTAGCTTAGTCTGATGAGTGAGAGGCTCACAGTGACAATCAAAATCCTTACTCAGTCTGTCAGATAAGCTCGTCAGTCAATGTCCAACGGCTAAATGCCCATGATGCTTAGCTAAGTCGGGCCAAAGGCCACAGGTGTTGAGCAGCCGGTCAGGATCGAACTCACGATACAGTAGTTACAATCTGCCAGCCGATCTTGCTGACCATTAGCCTCCCGCCACTTTATAATGTATATTCACACTAATCAAAACAGAACAGCTTATGCAAGGTTTGGGAGGTGGGATGGGCCTGGGTAACTGCAGGGGCAGGGGATCGAGACTAACGCGAAGGGCGTGTCTCATTATTTAATCCTGCTTCCCAGTTTTCTCGGTGAAGCCGAGCTGAAATTTCCAGAATAGCAATTTCTTCTGACCACTCAGAAAGGTGGGAATACATTTTCACGAAAACCTCCGTCGGAAATTGGCTGCAACTACGTGACCAACGATGCCTGCCCACCTCCCACAACATTGCCTTATTTTTAGCGTTGGTCACTTTATTTGTGGTCTACTTTATTTGGTTTGGCTTCCCCCAACGCAGCGGTTGGTGAACTAACGAAGCGATACTTATCACTGCAGGCTAATATACGAGACGAGCGAGATGTAGGCGTTGCTATTATTGATGGTAAATCCATCAAATTTATGGATCATGACTCTGTCTTATATATGTATATATATATATATGCTCATGCCCGTGTGTGTACATACATGCGTATACGAATATAAGCAGGCATAGACGTGAGTATATACAAGCACATTTATATAAAACATTTCCTCATAAATGCACGCAGCAATTCGTGTACATACAAGTACATGTATATTCATACGTACGCACACACATACACACATAGTTATATATATTTATGTATATATATTCATGTATGCAAATACCCACAGAAAACACACACACGCACACGCGTATATATATATACATATATATATATATATATATATATATATATATATATATATATATTGCATGACAACAGCGGCTGAATTGCATGCTCAGCGCACTATATTTTATCTTCTGTCAATTTGCCCCGAAATCCGACATAAATATTATCTTCCTCTCGATTTCGAGAATTTATTGTTCGGTCATTTTACCGCACTACCTGCAGTTGGCATAGTCTTCGTATAATAAACCTCAGGAAAGGAACATAATTCTTTGGCGATCAGAAGATTCGCATTAACCACAATCTTTCTAAAAATACACATATTTGGGGAGTGTTTAGTGATTTCAAAAGTAAGGGATGAAAATCCCTCTTGCCCTTTCACAAGTGACCTATAAATGTGATTAATGTTTGCATGCCTTTAAATAGGTATAAAAAGCAAGAAACGTACCAATTTGAATAGTTGCAGATAACGATTCTTTCATCGAATCATGATGGGATACTTTTGTTTGATTAGACATTTAACCTGGGACGGATGATAGAAAAAAAACAAAGAAAAAAAAGCTGATTACTTAGTCTACACGTATTGTTCAGTCATGTAATGTAGACTTATTTGCACGTAGGGTTCGTAAGTACAACAATTTCTGCGGTTGTAAAAGCCAACAAAATCTCATTTGCTCTATTTTCCTTAACACATATGTCCAAATAGACTTCTAAAAGAAATTTACCGGGCATATTTATCTCAGCGATTCTAGAACCTACAGTACAAATATATACCCCTGTGTATCAAAACGGTAAAGTCACGTTTGAATCAACGTCACTTTTGAAGTGGGTCGATCGTAGTTGAAAATAGTTTTAGAGGAGGATACTTTCCTTTAGGAATAGTGGGATCTTCTTATTTTTGAAGGTTGAGCTTCCTCTGCCAAATGCTTGCCACCCTAGAGTGATTCTCCGCTTAGTTTCTTCTTCTTTTGATGGTCTCATGGAGACTCGTTGTCCTACGTATATGTAGTGGTATATTTTCTCCAGTCGTGCATCTTCAATCTTAATCTTCGTGTTCTTATTTCCGATGTGATTGTTGCACATGATCTTTGTCTTGCTGAAGTTCATGCGTATGTCGAATTTTTTGCTTTCTTCGTTTACTTCATTCAACATTAGTTGGAGGTCGTGCAGATTATCTGCAAAAAGAGCAATGTCGTCTGCAAATCTGAGGTTGTTTGAATACTTGCCGTCTTTTTTGATTCCACTATTTTTCCAGTCCAAGATTCCGAAGGTCAACGCGAGGCGGGCTGTGAAGAGTTTTGATGAGCTGGTATCACCTTGCCTTACTCCTTTTTGTAGTTGGAAGGGTTCAAAGTCTCTATGTAGCCTGATAAAAGAGCTGCTGTGACTATATATATATTACAGCACTCTGACGTATATGAGGTCTATACCTTATGGAGTAATGGCCTTCATGACCATGATTTCCACTCCGTCGAAGGCCTTTTTGAAGTCGATAAATGGTTTTGCATTGCGCTGCTTTTTATTACTGCTGATTTATCGAATGCAGGTAGTCCATGGTTGAGTAACTTCCTCTAAAGCCAGCTTTCTCCGATGGTTGGTTTTCATCTAGTGTTTTCATGATTCGGTTGGTGATAATCTTTGAGAAAAGTTTGTATATGCAGTCGATTGGCTTATAGCTCTGTAGTCGTTGAGGTCTTTTAAGTTTCCTTTATCATATAAAAGCATTATGATTGCAGTGTTCCTATCTTCTGGGACTTTGTTCCATGCATGAGTTCAATACAATAGCCAGTTTCCTAATCATGATCTTACCCACTTTTTTGAGTAGATCGATGATGATGTTGTCTGGTCCAGGGACCTTTCTTTTCTTTGTTTGTTTGATAGCATGTTCCACCCCCCGCAGGGTTACTTCTGAGAAACCCTCGAGCTGATTGCTTGCGTCTTGCGTAACCTGTTCATTGTCTTGTAGTCCTTGTTTGGTATAATTCTTAGGCACAGTCGACAATCCTGTCTCTGTCTTTGTTAGGTCTCCATTCACCTCACACATGCTGTTCATTCGCTTCCGTCCTGAATTAAGGCCTTTGTTTACAACTTTGAAGGTCTGACTTTTTTCGAGAGTTGATTCGATGACTGCTGTCATGTACCTTCTGCCTTCTCTTCGTTTCTCTTTGATTGTTTTATTCAGTTCGATCTCTTCTTTTCTCTCTTGTTACTGACGGTGGCTTGAGGTTTCTGCGTTTTCCCACGAGATTCCTGGTTTCATATGAGATTTTATTGATGGTTTGTGTGCTCGTTGGTTCAAACATAATGGTGACTTCTATTAGAGATGTTGTTATTTTATTTTGGAGTTACAACCAATGCATCATCCCGATAGTCACTTATGGAGCAGAAACATTGAACTTAACCAAGAGATGGACCTGCAAACAGTGAACTATGCAGTGCACAAGAAAGAATTATGCTCAAATTCACATGGACAGACCACAAGACAGCAAGATATATCAGAGGAAATGCCAAAATGTCATAGAACCCATTAAAAAACTCAAATGGCCATGGGCTGGCCTCGTCGCGAGAATGGCAGACAACCGATGGACATCACGACTCACAACATGGATCCCCAGATATCACATGTGCAACCGAGGCCGGCAGAGTATTGGATGGAGAGACGAGCTAGACACATTCAGAAAGCACTGGCCCTCCCGACACCCACGATAGAGAAATATGTGGAAGTTTTATGTCCAGCGACGGACATGAAAATACTGATGATGATGATGATGATGATGATGGCGGTGATCATGATGATGATGCTGATTTTCCTTTGAATCAAATAAGCAATTTGGATCTGATAGGCTCCCTGCAGAGCACGTAAAACGAATAAACAGAACAGTAGGTTATTCTTTGATACAGATAAGCTTGGAGAGATCAAAGACGGCTCACAGGTTATACTTGAGAAGACGAGACATGCGACGGGAAGTGTCTGTAAGTTCTTGGTTGAGAAGATCTGACGAATCTCAATTTAGGTATTTAATAGTCTGACAGTTTGGCACACGCCCACAAAAATATGACATCAAATAAAGAGCGAACTCCTTACTGTAGTGATGGTCTGCTAGATTTGTTTGCTATACATTACTCCACGGAGACGGTCACGAAATCGCCATTTAATCCAATACCCAATATGGCGGAAACCGCTCATTGTGTTTGGACATGTTTATTTTTAGATAACCATAACCAGTAGATACTATTAAGCTGAGAATATATAGAGGAAGCTCCTTATTGTAAACGTTCTAAATAAAGTTCTAGGGGCATAATTATTTTGATGACAATAACCTTTTTATAATTGTTTCGTGATTACCATAAGCAGATTTCTTCGTATTTAGTTAGCTAGCTTATAACAGCAGAAACGGTCCTCCGTCGTACGCTATTATCACAATTCATATGAATATTTCTAGACCTATATCTGTTAAACCATCTCTGGACAGATAATACTGCTGAAAGTGCTGATAACGTCATCAAAGCATTTGTAAGAAACACTACTACAGTGTTTACTGTTCAGCGTTGATCAATAACACTGGACATGGAGTTTGGCCCTCACTGGGTGCCCCGTACTTGTGACAGTGTACAAGGCCAAACTGAGCTAATTTTAGTGAATACATATTTGCTTCCGAAAATATAGATGAAAAAGACGTCGGTTAAAGAGATTCCGATTCAAAGTATGCTTGTCGGAATCTCTTTCATTGTGTGTCTTGGTCACTTGACTCTTTTTTTGATTAACAAACCTGAAAGAGTGGTGCTTTTAAAAAAATGCCTTGATGTTCATCATAATGTTGTAAATGTGAAGTAAATAAGTGCTTTCATGATTATATATATATATATATATATATATATATATATATATATATATATATATATATATATATATATATATATATATGAATTACAAGGACACATACCTGGTGAAGGATAACATTCTGCGCCTATCGTACCCATCAGTAATGTTGTATCCTATATATATATATATATGGATGTACTATTTAAATCAACACCAAACTTGAATCTCGTCTACACAGATACAAACATTTACTCTCCTGATCCTAGTAAAGAACCAAACAACACAGAAATATCCCCATTTCTCCCCTCGACCAAGAAAATGTAAAGTTTTCTCTATACCGTTGCAAGTTTTTCTTTGAAAAAGATGGCTGCCACCAGTCGAAATGCATCGAAACATGACCACGTAATAATAAAGTTCATTTGAGATGTAACATACGCTTCCTCTTGAGTTATTCTCTTCGCCTTCCAATCGTCACTTTTATCAACGCAAACACACACACATATATATGTGAACAATGGGGAGGAGACAAACTCAGGAAATAGGGAGACTTCATCTGTTAATTAATTAATTCACAAATTAATTAATTAGCATGATATACATCTTTCGGGAAAGGTTTCTATCCTCAGTGACATGTGTGTATCTTCTTATGGTTTGAAGGTTAGGTTCCAGTAGGAAACATAGTTGGCATCAGATTTGAAAGCAAAAGTGGTAATATAAAATAAAAAATACACATATTCTATTGATGTTTTTTTTATACATAATAACACACACATACACATAAATGTATATATTGTAAGTTATACAATAGAGCAACCAATGCATGTATAGACAGAGCCTTTTATAATAATAATAATAATAATAATAATAATAATAATAATAATAATAAGAAGAAGAAGAAGAAGAAGAAGAAGAAGAAGAAGAATGATGATGTTGATAATAAATCACATCAATTAATTTTATTTCTCAAATCTTATTCGTTCAGTAATCTAAATAGATGAATAAATTCATCTTATTAAACACATGAAACTTCAGTGGTGAGATAAATTGATATGATTTATAGTTTTATCATGTGTATACACACACACAATATATATATAAATATATATATACATATATATATATATATATATATATATATATATATATATATATATAAGAGTGAGACAATAACTGTAGTGAAATGTTATAGAACGCTGAAATGTTGATGATCTAAAATAAGTACTTACATGATAGAAAATCTTATACCTGTGAATTCTCCTCAAATCACACAAACTTGAACGAAAGAAAGAAAAACAACAGAAATAGGGTCAGTACGTGCGACATTGGCAAAAATAGTCAGTCATCGAATGTAGCCAATTAAGACGATTGGCGTTATTCATCTGTGATGCCATTGCAGATAGAGTATCGATTATTTCGTGTGATCAATATTTTATCTTATTAGCAAAGAAGCGGATGCGCCTTTCTCTTTGATGTACAGCCATCAGCAATAATTTCGATTGAGGACATGGCGATGACCGAATCAATTTATAAAAGGGTGGATACTGCAAGTATGTGTGCTACTTCCCACCATATATATATATATATATATATATATATACGCATGTACACATGTTTCATTTATGTTTGCGTATTATATATATTTATATTTATGTACGTGCTCAAGTAAACATTGATTTATATGTAAATGTGTAATGTGCACATAAATACATGTGCGTGCATGTATATATATATATATATATATATATATATATATATGCAGATATATACGCATATGTAGAATTATACATGTATTGATACACCCATACATACACCCACTACCACAGCCTTGCACGTATATACATATAAATATATGAGGTATGTTGAAAAAACGAAATTCATCAAAAACAAATTCATCGATTTACCTACAACCTTATAAGACTGGTCTCCTACAAAATAGTCCCCGGCATTATCGATACTCAGTTTCCTGCATTTTTTCCTCCGGTTCTGGAATTCGTTTTGGAGCTCATTTTGACGGATCGTTCTTTGGTCTTGTGGTGCATTTAAAAAAAATATCTCTCGCGACGGTTTTTCATCGTTGATTTTAGCTTTGGTAACAAACAAATCGACAAGGGCAAAATCTGGAGAGTAAGGCGGCTGATGGACGACTTGTGCTTTCCCAAAAGTTTTGTTCATCTGTCAGTAGACGTGGCGCAAATTTTGCAGCAACATGATGCACCATTAGTTTTTTTTAAATCATGTCGCAAAACTTCTACTGATCCCTACCCATTCAGAAACTTAACTGTCAGGTGACGATTTCCATAGATCACAGAAGGCACTTTGTGAAATATTGTCTTTGGTGAATCTTTCTTCCCGTTTTGGAATGTTGGTTCCGTTCTTAGCATGGCAAACGGCACAGAAAATCATTCCCATGAGACAGTTGCAACATTAGAAAAGTCTCCCCAAACTTCCTTAATCGCAAACAGAATTTCACACAAACACATTTTTTTTTCAAGATTCTTATTTGTACAACTTTGGGGAATGG
>OY735208.1:36410337-36452837 GCA_963457665.1 Thysanoteuthis rhombus | reverse complement strand
GAATGTTGGGGATAAATCTCTCGTTTATAAATAGGAAAAGATTAGAAAAATCGAAAATAAATAAGTGAATAGATAAAATTAAAAGAAAGAATAGTCCTCTTGGAAAACTGCCAAACTCTCTTGTCTGTTCGAGAATAACCCATTTTATTTTTCAGGTGTTGCAACTGAGATATCGTAATTCATCTCAGCATATATATTTCTGCAATTAAAAATACATAATTTTGTTAAGATAATTAATTACTAATAGGAGGTCTGTCCCGGAAAGTATCCAGCCTCTACGAATATCCTGAGAACTGGTTTCTCGAGCTTTATGTAATTTGTCAACCAATCAGAGAGGATCTTGCTGTGGATGTGTGAACAGACACTCCCCCGTGGGTTTACACAGTCAACTGTAAGATACCATTGAGTGGGCTCGTGCACTATGTAATCGTTGAATCCATGGGGATCAAGCGCGTAGAACAGCCTGCCCATTCCCTACGTTCCGTACAGGTTTTTTGACCAATCATCATCCAGGTCTGTCGAGAGAAAGAGAGAAAAACAAAATTGTGAAACATTATGAGGGAATGCAAAAAAAAAAAAAAAAACAAAAAAAAAACAACCTTTCTCAAAAGACAACACGAATGAGTAGGGGGACAGTTATTCACCGAGCCAACAACTTGAATTCGACCGTATAATATCAGTTAATCAGAATTCGGCATACAATAAATAGATATTTGAAAACATTCGTATTCATTTCATCCTACGTTAAGATAGAATCAGTTTGTCCCTTTGTATTCATCCATGGCGATGGCCACGGTTGAGAAGGACGGGGGAAAATACGTTTTTATTTTTTTTCCCCATTATTTGCTTTCAAAATAGAGCCTTTTAGGCGAAACCATCTGCAACTCAATTGCATTATCACGGGCAAACACTCGTTTTCCCCCTCCCTTTTTCCATTCTGAAACCTCAATCTAACAACTTCTAGATAACTTCCATGTATTTTGTGACGTATATCCCTGAGAAGTGCGGGGTACCCGAATGGTAACTAGCGCGGGAAACGAAATCAGCCAACTATGTCCGAATTTCGGCTTTGGCGGTTCACTTGACACTCATGCTCTTAGGGAAGGCACGAATCCATTTTCCCCTCAGCTATGAGTAAATAGTGCGAAGCAGTCAAACTAAGATAAGGTTACTCTGACTAAAAAACAAAAACAACAACAACAAAAAAAACGAACAAAAAATAAGAAAAAAAAATGCTCAAAGAGGAGTGGAGCCCGTAAGACAGACAGGTGGTAAATTCGGTCTCCTTTCTGGCAACTCCTCCCGCTAAAAAGGCTGCCACTTGGTGTGTCTCAATGTACCCCTGGGAAAATGACTTTGGAGGCCGAGAGAGGGGTATTGTCTCTGTGCAACGACCTCCCACGTTCAAAATATCAACTCATAGGTTATTATGCAAATCTCTGCACAGTCACAAGCATCATCAGAATGATGGTCAATTACCAATAGTGTCGATTTTGTCAAATTAAATGAAAGTCTTCATACTACGAAAGGGAGTGGAGAGTTGCATTTCTCCTTACTCTCCCACCTCTTTTTTTTTTAAATAATTGAAAGCATTCTACCAAATGGATCGCTTCACATTCTTAACATCTTTGCACGATTACACGTAACAATGGATTTTACTTGGCTAAGCCACGTAAGGCACATGGTACTTCGTTTTGAAAAACCCGGCTAAACACGAAATTTAGCATCTGCTTACCACTGCCGCAATGACAACTGCTATGTAAGATATGTTGCCCTGGAGGTTTGAGTCTACATGAAGGCCACGATTATTACTGCTGATTTTTTTTTCTTTTGAGCAGGCAGACCCACTCAAATTGAATAACTGTTTCTGCACAATCTTATCCGGCAGCATGCACTCGTAAAATGCATCCCCCACGAGCGATATGTCAGTCTGCGCTGGCGTGTCCCTAAACAACCAAACATGCAAATACATTTAACAGATCATAAACCCACGGAGATTAACTCACGTGCAGATACGTATACCCTTATCTATGTATGCCTGGATAGGCGTTACCATTTCTTTCTTTTCGCGTATGCCCGTCTACTAAATCATTCTTCTCCGACATGAACGCTCAGCGAAGAACGCTGCACCGACAAGCCATCGATTGGACATTAATTGAACCATTCATTAAATGTAATATATATATATATATATATATATATATATATATATATATATATATATATATATATACTGTCATACACGCATCTATATGTATATGGAAGCACATATCTGTGCAAGTGCATTCTTTTATTAACGTGTTTATAAAAACTGATATATATATATATATATATATATATATATATATATATATATATATGTAATTTACGTGTCTGCATTGGTTCATTCAAACACACTCATCGCAGTTTTATGCTTATTATTCCTGTTAGACAAAACATTAATGGTGATTCATCCATACATACAGAAAGAGAGAAATTAGGAAGAGAGAGAGAGAGAGAGGGGGGGAAATGAGAGATTCATATCAATGTCAGTCTTTTGAGATCTATTTATCGGCCTATTCTTTCTTTCTGTCTATTTAGACGTCTACACATACACACGTACATTCATATATACATATATAGATACATACTTATGTTATCTCCGATGATCACTTGCTCTTTTGCTCTTCTTCCTGTGTATATGCATCTTTTCTTCTCTCTCTCTCTCTCTCACGTGATATCTCTTTCTTCTACTATCTCTCAAGTATTTAATATACATACACTTACGTCACATCATCGGCCTGACAGTCTCTATCAATCCTGATATCCCAGTTTGCATATTGCTAGCTTAACCTATTCATTTTCCCTCTCACACTGAATCTATCTATTTATCTATCTGTTCCTATCTGCTTTGCTCTACTCCTATTTATCAAAGACTCTCTCTCTCTCTCTCTCTATGGCTGTGGCTGTGTGTGTTTACATGTATCCTTCCTTTACTCTACTAGCCAGTGTGTTTGAGCTGCGTATATACAAACACGCGCCCGTTCGACGCAAATTGCTATTATTGGCTTGAAAATTATTTTGAAGTAGACAGATCGGTTTTCCTTGCGGCTGGCTGAACAAGCAAGTTGTTTTGCACCGAAGCCAGTCCGACCCTCGATGGAATGTCTCGGCTATTATTAGACAATTCCGACAACACAATGATTAATCAATACTACCATTGCCCCAAACAATTCACTTTCGTTTTGCTGGTATATCGGTTGAATTACAAAAGAAACGCCGACATTTCTTATCAGGTGAAATAAGTACTCGTCAAGTGCATTCATTAAAATGGGCGCTCATTCTCCCGCTGAATTATAAGAAATTCCGTGCTCATACAAACAAATAAACACACACACATACACACACACGCACAGATACAAAACTCATAATCTAACACACACACACACAAAACGTCTGAACATTCACAAGTACATATACATCAAGATTAGACGTAAATGATTTATATATCAATGCATCCATCAACATCAAATGAAATTATATCCTGACCTAGTAGATTGATGGGGTATCATTGCATTTCTTGGGGCAACGGTAGTTATCTGACGGTGTTCATTTCCATTTCGAATAATAATCGACAGCTTTTACGGTGTTGCATGGTATCAGCTGTAGAGAATAATCCATCTTTTGACCTATATATATGGGCGCACACACACATATGTATATACATATATGTCTGTTCGCCTGTATGTCTATATCTAAATAAGTACACGTTGGTTTATACGCATACAAAACGATGTATCAATAATTCCGTAGTCTGACACAGTTAATACCTGAATCTTGATCTGAAATTTTCATTGTTTAATGTTCAATCTATGCAATTAAGAGAGATGTGTGGGATTACGTGCATTGACAAGGAAGGAAATTATGTTGAAAAATAAATAGTTAATGTGTAAAGTATATATGTTTTCATCTTTAGATTACAAACATAATTGTACAATTATGTGTGTATATATGTGTGTGTGTATACATCTGTCTATTTATGTATATTAGCGAGAATATGCGCAATAGAACGTGAATACGTGAGACTATATGATAATGTTTAAACGAGAATTTCCATGGTTGCTGTGTGTGTGTGTGTGTGAGAGAGAGAGAGAGAGAGAGTAAGATAAAGAATTATCCACGTGAATTCGCTCTATCTACAATGATTGCAAAAATATCCGATTCATTTTTAAAGGTTAATTTTAACATCCTTATACAATGAGCCAATTAACAGAATTATACCCAAAGATAAAAATTACAAAAATCTGAAAGACATTGAAACGAAACAGAACATTGGAAAATCATAAACAAAAATCGGAAAATTCTGTCAATTTTGAACGAACATAAGTAAGTTGAAGTGAAGTCTTTCAAATGTATCGGATATATTTTATACTTACTGTACATAGAAGTTATCAATCTCAGTCGAGTACTTGCAAAGATTAGTGATTGCACTCCAGACACACACACACACACACACACACACACAAACACACACGTTTACTTACGAGTGCATACTGTGCCAATCCAGTCTTACAGATGTACCTATAAAAACGCAGATATTAATGTCAACACGTGTTTTCACTTGGAGGTTTGTTTGGCACACAAGGACTTTATAACGAGACACATAAATTGGAGACCACCGTGATCAGGACAACACGTGCTCTTTCTGTTCCTGGCTCAAGTCACCATTTGTTCGTGTTTCTCCAGGTTTGCATCTGCCGTTCAAGCATAAAGAATAGATTCCTTTTGCAATTCCCATCAACTAGAAAGGAACAGACGCACACAAAAAAATAAAATTGCTCTTATTTTTCAATGTGAATAACTTCAAAGTTTGAAGCCGATGAATTACAATTTTGGAGAAAACGATATAGATATATTGGGGGCACCACATATTGCTTACACATATGCATACGTATTTACGCATATGTGAATGTATGTTTTCCTGCATTTTTTTGTCAAGATTTTTTTTTATTCTCATGAATTCACGGTATCGTCAAGTGTTTACCTTGGCATTCAAAGGCCTTACGTAGCCTTCGAGCTGAATAAAAGATTGATTCTAGTTTTGATTCTTTGGTTTCTTTGAAGAAATTTTTTGAAATTTTGAACTGTTGGGACCGCTGACCAAACTAGGCGTGTTGCGTGGAGCAAAACGAGTAATAGTCTGAAGGTGAGAGGTCTGAATAAACGCTGCAAGTATGTAAACTTTCCATCCCAGCCCCGTAATTAGTACTAAGTCAAATCGTCCACCCCCCCCCCCCAAAAAAAAAACGACCCCAAAACGAATGGTCCAAGTACATAATTTTCATTGGAAATGATCCAAAGACTTGATTACTTGCTACGGTAATTTTGCAATTCAAGGACGGCTGTAGTCATGTGATAGACTTTCTTACCCAAAGAAAAGATCTTTTTTTCTTCCAGTACATCATGCAGACTAGCCAATCACTTGCCGTTGCCTTGCACAGGAGCAGTGAATCCAGGTTCCACAAATTCACACTAAAATGTTTCCTTTAAATCGCACTAATTACACAGAAGTTTTTCCCAAATGGTTTATACATATATATATGTATATCCATTTCTTGAAAATATATACATAGTGAATATATACACATATATAGAGAATATGTATATATTGTCATATATATTGAATATGTGTGTGTAGTCATCTAAGCTTTCCATTTTTTAACCACTGAAAAAAGAATTTCTATTAGTCAAAATTTACGTAGTCTCAAAGTATCCGGGACTATGTACCTTGTAAGTCACTCTTTATCCGATCACTGTTATTTCTACGTGTTTTTCCATAAAAGATCTTTAATTTATGTTAGGATCTCATCGCATTCTATCTAGTTATATTTTTATTTCTATTTCAATCTGATTTTTTTTTGTGTTCATCAGCTGTTTTACCCTAACCCTGTCTCAAGAACCAAGTATGTAGAACTTCGGAACGACACTCTTGGATGTTAACATCTATCTATCGATCTATCTATCTATTCATAGATTTATTGATATAAGTTACGCGTACACTTTATATGCATACAATCTTAATTGTTTTAGATAATTGATTGTGACTCTTGAAAGTTCTATCGTTGTGATCTCGTTTGGGCCCGAATTTTCTCGAATATCATTTTTATTCATACAGTCCCACGGAAAATAAATAGCTTTTCAAGATATATCTCTACGAAGAAAATGTTATTTGATTATCTGACCAAACCTTCAACTCAAAGATGTCCACCTATCCAAGAAAGAAACGTTGATATTGCGTGTATTTCCATTTGCATTTCGTACATTTGTAATGGATGTCCGTCAGTCTTTCGAACGTAAATGCATAAATGATGTATGCCGACTTTGTGGAAGCACAATTCTGAAAGTAGGTCCCCCATTAATATTTACAAGGCAGCTATGTAATTCCTTTCTTTGTTTCCGCACCATCCTCGGCGTTGTCGTGTAATCTTTGAATTTACAGAACGTTAAGCAGATACAAACAAGATAAACTTAGTAATTGGATTTACAACTTGGCCGAGGAAATAAAACATAGCCATGGAATTTTGGTTGAATTCCAGAATAAAGAAAAGGCATGTTCGTATTCTTGTAACACACACACACGCACACATACATGCAAGCGTGCGTGCACAGGTATTTGCATGCGCACACGCACACGTACGTGCACACACACACACATAGAAACGTCAAAAATGCCAACATTTATTCCATCCTGAAAATAAAATTTGTACATGTATCATTTTCTATTTACCCATCCCGCCATTTGTGTGTGTGTGCGCGTATGTGCTTGTGTGTATGCTTGTGTATGTGTGTATGTATGTGTGTGTGTGCATTTATTTTACACTACAAGTATTCTTTTCAAGATGATCTCTCTCCTTGTCAACGCACCTGATTCAGTGGTGAATATTCATCACAAGGATCGGACGTTACTGAGTTGTCTCAAGACATTCTCTCCATTTGTGCGTGCGTGCGTGCTTGTGGTTGCACGCGCGTGCTTGTGCGTGTGTGTGTGTGTGTGATAGAGAGAGTGTGCGTGTGCATTTATTCTGCACAATGAATATCTTTATCGAGACGATCTCTGTCCTTGTCAACGCACTTAATTCATCGGTGAATATTCATCACACGAATCGAACATCACGCTGTTGTTTCAAAAGATTTCACATTTCACATATACATGTTTAAGTGTGTTTGCACATGTATTTGTATATGTATGTATATGTGTGTGTGTTTGTTTCAATATATCTATAAGCCTACGTATGTATGTATATACACGTCTGTGTGTATGTGTGTGTGTGTTTTATTTGCATTCATGGACTTGTATTTTACGGCAGAAATTCAGCATTCTATTCAGTTTTTATTCTCTAACATTAATTAGAATTTTGGTAAATGACAACGCTTACGTGTGCAATATGTTGGTTAAACCTATGAATATGCTAATATAGTGGTCAAAAAAATTGCATACAACACCGCTACAATGTGTTTCTGTAATAACAGTTATATATAATACGAACAAACACTCATTCGAACATTTGAATCCGTATGCGCATGCGTCAACACGCGTGATGCCTGTGTGTACCGAGGCGGGCCCATAAGTATGTATTTGCGTGAATGCGTCAAGCGAAGCTAATCTCCAAGATCATATCTCAACTCTGTGGCTCGTTATTCCCGGAGACCCAAAAGCTCATGCATATTAATGCCGAGAGCGCGTGAGTACGGGAGCACAAATTGACAATAAATGAATATATTAGAGTGCGTGAGGAGGCGCGTGCATTTGTGGATGCATAAATGATTATGTGAGTAATATATATATATATATATATATATATATATATATATATATATATATATATATATATATGTATATACGTATATATATATATATATATATATATATATATATATATGTATTGTGCTTTTGTGTGTATATTTGTGTGAGTATGGGTGCATATGCATAATCATATGTGTGTAAAGTGAAATGGGGAGATTAATTCTCATGAATTTTCCTTTTATTCCACGGTTCAATACTTCCGCTTCTAGTCTTCGCCATTTTTGTATTTATCTTGGTACATATATATATATATATATATATATATATATATATATATATATATATATATATAGAGAGAGAGAGAGAGAGAGAGAGAGAGAGAGAGAGATTGATACAAGAGGGGCAGCAGGAAAATATAGAGAAATACAGATTAATCAAAGAAGAGAAATGAGGAAAAAAAAAGAGGGAGGAAGATAAGGTTTTGGAGAATTCGTTGCTAAAAACGTTTAGCAGGAACACTAAAACACAAATACCTACGCGCGTACAGACGCAGACACGCACATGCAAAGACACATTTGTTGAATATGATTATAATATCAGCAGCACGCAGGTATACATCTCATATATGTATATAGGTTTTACAGGTCTAATATATATATATATATATATATATATATATATATATATATATATATATATATATATATAACACCTGTGAAACCTACATGCGTATATGAGATGTATACCTGTGTGCTGCAGATATTATAATCATATTCATGTATACATATATACGTCGTACAGGTTATGTAAATTCACACATAATTAATTATTACAATCAACTGAACTGAGAGATAGTGGTGAAAAATAATCCGTGGGCCGCTGATTTTACATGCATGCAAATGTACTCACTGTAAAGAGGCGGCCTAAAACTCAACAGCTTTGAAATTCAGTTGACAAAATCTGGCTTTACTTTTGATTGGATCTGTTTAATATAGCGAACAGAAACGTCGATAGTAATCAAGATAGGAGCAGATTTGAATAAATGGATGGATAAGGGATGGTGAAGACTGCTCGAGATGGGAATAACAGTGGCGAGGAGGGCGCCATTGGTTGGAGAAAAGAAAGAGGGAGAAAACGTAAATAGAGAGATGGGAGGGCATTGATAGAGGGTGGAAGAGAAAGTGACGGAAGGAAGGAGACAAGGAAGAGAGATAGAGGAGAAGGCAAGAAGAGCAAAGAGCAAAGAGAGAGAAAGAGAGAGAGAATCGGAGAAATCGGCAAAGGAAATAGAATGGAAGGAGAGAAGAGAAAGAAAAGGGGGTAAAGAGAGGAAAAGCAATAGAGAGAAATATATGTAAATAAAAGGAGAGGAAAGAGGAGAAAAAGAAAATCGGAAAACGGAAAAAGGGGGAGAGAAAGAGGGGGGAGACGAGAAAGAGGAGAAAAAAGCAAAAGAGAGAAAGGAAAGGCGAGGAAGAGAGGTGGAGGGAGAAAAGGTAGGAAAGAGAAGGAAAGGGGAAGAAAATTAGAGAGAGAGAGAGGTAACGTAACATAACGTAACGTAACAGGCAAAGAGAATAACGCATTGGAAATGGAAGACAATGAGAATGAGGGCTGGACAGAAAGGAGAAAGAATCTGATACGATCTACATAATCCCGTGCTACAATCAAATGGCATCAAATATCGCAATCCCACGTTCGGACGAGATCAAGTGTATCTCATCTCGCGAGATGATAGTTTTGGTGATCAGGTGGCAGCGGGGAGGTAGGAATATTCGGCATATTCAACAATCCCAAATAACAAGCATGATCCGTGGAGCTTTTTTGCAATCAGTCAATCAATCTCCAACTATTTCTCTCTCTCTCTCTCTCTCTCTCTCTCTTTCTCTCTCTTTCTCTCTATGCATGTAGGTATGTGATTATCAGTTTTTTGTTCATATCTATCTACTTATCTATCTATCTCTCTATGATGAGTATGTGGATACAATATCCGACATTATTATTATTGAGTGAACATTAAGGAAAATGGTAGTATTTCCTTCAAATTTATCATACTAAAAGTTTCGCCTTTAGGTTCTGTTGAAGTTGTGATTTTATATGAAACAATATTTAAAGGTTCATTTTTCCAAGTAAATGATGTCATGCAATACCATATTGCATGAGCGCAAACGCTAAGTATTTAAAATCAGAAAAAGAAAAACAGGAAACGACAAAATGGACCAATATATTCGAAAAATAAAAGGGGTTTCAACAAAGATTTTAGAAGATTTTCAGGATCATGTTTCTGTCCAAATAACTATTGTTAAATATTTATCTCTCTATATATATTTCATTTTTTATGCTACACTCAAAATGGCTAGATTCAAAGAAAAAAATTTGTGAAAATCCAGCGACCTTTATAGCTAAAAATGTTAAGTACAAGTGGAAAATCATTCGGAGGCACCTGATACGTTAAGTGCCCAATTAGTTATTTAATTGTTAGATTTTATTAAAAAAAAAATTATTTAAAGTTCATAATAATTGTACTTTTTATCTTTCTTAATCATTGTGTTGATTTATTATCAATACGTTGCATAACTATACTTTTTGGAACCATTGCATGAATTTTTGAGCGGTCTTGACACGTTTAGCAATGAAAAAAAGGACCTAGCCACTTTTAGCGATTTTAATCATGATGACGGATTAAATGTAATTTTTACCCTTTTTTTGGTGCAAGATTTGCAAGTTTTAGTCAATATATATATATATATATATATATATATATATATATATATATATATATATATATATATATCGACTCCCTCCTGTCACACGTACAAAGTGACTGACAATTGCCACAGCCAGAGCTCGAACTCAGTTCCCGCCGTTAACCGTTACGCCACTCAACAAATCTGTCAGTACATTTATCTTTTTATTCAAATCTATCAATCGATACACCCATACATATCTTATCTTCGTCGGTAGCTCCATCTTTTGATCATCTTTCAATGCGCATACGCATTGGCAGAGCCAGGGGCTAATGGAGGGGGTTCAGCCCCATCCCCTTTTCTTTTCAAGACTGACCCTCGTAATTTGTACAAACCGTTGAGTGCAGGTATGGTGAAACTTGTCCGACAGGAAGTTAGAAATAAATGTAATTATTTTTAAAAAATCGTGACATCTCACCAGAAGGTTACATTTTGACAAAACTTCCATACATATGATGCTGCCGATTTAGCACTTTTTATGTTACATTTATCGCGTTTCTTGATTTTGGCCGCACAAAAATCCAACAACCAGAGCATTTTCAACGCATTTTAGCACCATTTCTTTTGTAAATTCTGTTAAATCTAAGCTCTTCTTTAGAGACTAATCTAACCATTTTAACCATTCAAATGGTCATAAAGTGGCTAACAATGTAAGGGCATTTTGAAGTTAGACGATTTTTCGAAGTTGATTTAGCGCAAAAAAATTGTTTGATTTCGCAACCCTGCCTTGTACCCCCTACAACCAGAAGACATTCTGACCTGGCTCTGCAGTTGTATACAGATCGTTTCCTCTCTCTTTCATGATATTTCTCTTTTCTGCCATCTCTCAAGTATTTAATGTATATACATTTTACGTCACATTATCAGTCTGCATCTATCAATGTATCTATCTATCTATCTATCTATTAGCATATATATAAATATAAATATGTATATATATATATATATATATATATATATATATTCATACCAATCGATCGATTCACTTATGCATGTGCCGTAATACGAGTAATCCATTCCGTTAAGCGTCGTATCCAGTTATCTGAACACATTCCAATATGCATTCAGCCGAGTGCACCATTCTCGAAGACCCAATTTATCGATTTCCTGCATTGAATCAACAACGACGTCGCTCGGTGGTATTTATCTCCGTTTGCATTACTGCAGCAATTACGGAATAGAAATTTCCAATAATCTATTTCCTCTCAGCGAGCAGCGCCTAAACACACTCCACACACGTGCTTATACGCAGGCACACACACAGAGAAATGCACAAATACACACACACTCACACACACAGACACACACACACACACACACATATATATATATATATATATATATATATATATATATATATATATTTATATATATATAAAACATGGTTTGCCATAAAGAAATGGTTCGCACGCTCGTCAAGCGAACCATTAGTACTGCAAAGAATTCTATAACAATTGTGGACTAGTTCCAGACTTGAAGTTTAAAATGTTGCACAGTAGAGATGGTTAGTGGGTGAATATATTTATATATATATATGTAGATAGATAGATAGATAGATAGATAGATAGATAGATGTATTGATCCATCCTTTACATATGGATCAACCATATATATACATATGCATACATATACATATAGGAATAGAACAATCTGGTGGATGAGGAATATATACGATAAATAAATATATCGCTCAAATTCAACCTTACTGACCGTCCAGTTCCGTGGGGTAGAGGTAGGATGCCAGCCTCTGGGTCTGAAGCGAAGGTTTTGATTCTGGGATAATAGATAGTCTATAACCACACTGAAGAGTTGTAATACTACAAAACAGCTGTGGTGACACAATAATATATATACACATATATATATATATATATATATATATATATATATATATATATATCAAGTGTAATTTAGTTTTAGCGCAATTGTGAGACACCTAGTTAGATTTGAACACACTACGAGTGAAATGATTTGTTAGTATATGCGCATGTGTATGAGTGTTTGTGTTGTGTGTGTTTCAAAGATAGGAAGAAAGGAAGGAGAAAAAAAAAATCAAAATTTTTCAAATGGCGGTGGGCTGGCCATGTTGCAAGAATGGCAGACAACCGATGGACATCACGACTCACGACATGAATCCCCCGAAGTCACATGTGCAACGGAGACCGGCAGAATATTAGATGGAGAGACGATCTAGACAAGTTCAGGAAGTACTAGCTCTGCGACGCCCTTGATAGAGAATAGTGGCAAATCCTGGGAAAGGTCTATGTCCAACGACGGACGTTAAAAGACTGATGATGATGATGATGATGATGATGATGATGATGATGATGATGATGTGATCTAACCATATAAATACCATTGTCACTTTTTGTGCCGATACCTGTTTGTCACGCTATTCCAAGCCAATATATAAAACTAAAACTACTATTCGATCGATTAACGTAAATCTCAGCAGACCAATGATACACACACGAGCTACTGTTACAGAGTAGGACGAGTCGTGATTTCATTGTCAAGTATTCTCAGCCAGTCAGTTAGTCCAGAAGTGGATATCAAAGCAGCGAAAGTTGCTAAGCAGACGGCCTGATCAATAAAAAACGAAAATATGTCACAATCGTAGATGATTTTGATTAGCTAACTACAGATGGACTAAAAAAAAGCATACAATGGGCTACAATTGTAGAATATTCATTGATTTATCATTCGATTTCAATAATTTGATATTTAATGTTTATCACTCTATTTATTCGAGTACAATAGGACTTCGAATATATTGTAACCCTCATTTTTGGTCACTAAAACCAGTAAGTTATTCTTATCCTCTTTTGTTGCATTTTTAAAATCATAAAACATGGAAGCCAAAAAACTGATAGAAGAACACTGAAACTGATATGGTTCTTGCTTTACATCAGTGATTTTTGGTTTGAATTCTTCTAAGGATCCAAATTCTTTATATTTGCTAGTTATTACATTTTGACAGGTCTTATGCTAGTATATATATATATATATATATATATATATATATATATATATATATATGTGTGTGTGTGTGTGTGTGTTAATGAAAATGACGATTGGAAAGTGAAGAGAAAAAATTCAAGAGAAAGGTGGGTGTTACGTCTCGAAAATCTTTATTTTCATGTCAGCATGTTTCGGTGCATTTCGATGGTTGCTAGCCATCTATTTCAGAGAAACTTGCAGCGGCGCAGGGAAAATTGTATGCTGTTCCCATATTTGAGACTGAGGAAAGAAATGGGGATATTTATGTGGGTTGTTTAGTAGGTGTAGGAGGGGAGGTCTTTGTATGTGTAGGTGAGAGTCAAGTCTCTGTCCACTTTCAAATAGTCACTTTTATCAACGTTATCTCGGATCACCTCACAAACACAACGAACATATATATATATATATATATATATATATATATATATATATATATATATATATAGTGCTCACATGTGCAATTTCCGTACTGCGATGTATATATATATATTGGATGGGAGCTCATATATACTTATATAAATGTTTGAGTGTATGGATTTTTATGATCGTATGATCTATTAGATTTGCACATATTTTCTTTATATTTCCAATATACCTCTACTCTTAAAAATATAGACTCGGGGAAAATGTTAGAATATGTCACATGACAATGTGTATCGGAAATTCAGCAAACACTTGAATACATTTTGGTGTGTGTCTGAAATCATGTTCATACATCTATTCGGTAATATATCTGCATATATTTCTGAGCATGTCGAAGCAAATGAATTTTTTTTGAGTCGTCCTATAGCATTCGATGACCTCAAGACGGCTTTCAACCCAGTGAAATCCCCCAAGGTTTCTGATGCATTGATTATTCAACAAGTAGACCCTGCACATGTCAAAGTATTGCAACGTATCTATTGTAAGAGGGCTGGTCATGTTGCAAGAATGGCAGACGACCTTTGGACATTGTGACTCACGACGTGGATCCCCAGAGATCACATGCGAAACAGTGTCCGTAACTATGTTTCTCTTGTTTTCTTTTTAACCTTTCCCAGGATCTTTCTTCCTTTACCCTTACATCTCTCCCTCTTTAATCCCCCTTACGTTTCTTTCTTTCTTCTTATCTTTTGGACGGAATAACCCTTAGTAGTCAGTCCACTTCCACAGGTGAGATCACTTATCTTACGATAGCGTGTCATTCTTTCGCAAAATAGTAAAACCCAATTAAAGAGTGTAAGGTATGTTTACAAATTGTGAAAGAAAGAGTGAGTAGATATGAATGCACTGAATGCGAGGTAATCTTACGTGTAGATCAATATTCTAAGATATTTCATATCTGTTGAAATTATTGAAATATTTCATTGAACACATTTACCCACGTATTCAACATATTAGATATTCTGTTATACATCTTAGTTGATTTGTATAAAATGCAACCGTTTTAAAGATGCAATGAACACTTTCTCTTTTCACCAAATGTTTACGAGAAAAATTCGACACAGGTGTTAACAACGTTGAAGAAAAAAAAATTCTTTGCTGCAGATAAGTTAGACAACGCGTTTTTTCTATGAGCCTCTTCAGTCTTCAGTGTACCGAAGCGACTGACGTCTTTTCAAAGTATATAAGCGACCTCTTCTCACCCTGAGGTTGTTTTCTTCTTTCAATTTCAAAGAAGTCGCTTACATCAATAACAAAAGAGTCGTTTTGCACAACTGGAGTTGCAGGCTAATAAATAGCGACAACGGTATTTTTTTAAACACTTTGATGTATGTAAGAGGCACTCCCCACCTTTGAAAGCGAAGAATAACGCCAAATGACACATGCCAGACGATTCTGAACATGTTTAGGTTTCAACATTGCAGTCTTCCTTGATCTTCGAGAATGATAGCCCTTATTCCAGAGCAACCATCTGTTTATGATTTGGTGTACCACTGCTCTGTTCACCTCCAAATCTTTATGAATATCTTTGCATGTTGTTCTTGGTCTTACCACCTTTTTCCGCGTAATATTCTTAGCAGGACGGACTGAACTATTGGAAGGCCGTCCAAGAACGTTGCAGACTCTTGCTCGAATCATGAATTTCGAATTGACGAATTATATCGCCAACAATGGAAATTGGGACATTTATTTGAATGAAGATTTTTTTTACCCCAGCTCATTATTGCGCTGCGATGTGATCAGTTCTTGAATGTTTTGAGACAACTTTTTTTAACTAGGACATGGACACACTTCAAATGTCCTGATCTGACTGATAATTATAATGTCACTTACAATCGAATGGCATCAATACCGATCGTGAATGATTCAAGATGATCACCCGAACAAAAATATTTCAGATCAATCTAGTATTAAGTTACTAAATTGAAAACTATTTCCTCCTCTGTATTTGATTATTGCTGCTCCCCTCACTTTTATTTTTGTTGTATTAACAATAATCTGTCTATTTTGAAACGCTATAAGATATAGAATAAATCTTTTGCAATATTTTGGATACTTTCTGTATCTGCTTTTTGTTTAAAACGTAGATTGCAAATACTACGGCAAAGATAATGTCTTGAAAGGGATTTAATGATTGCTTTGAAAGAGAGAGAGAGAGAGAGACTGAGAGATAGAGAGAGGGAGAGAGGGAGAGAAAGAGAGTCAGAGAGGTGAAGATGTGTACCTGTACAATCTATGATAGCTTCATGCTATAGAATATATAAATCGATCTTGCTTCCTACGTTTGAATAGCTAGCATGAATGGATTGGGATTTATTTAAGATGTTGACTGACACTATTTCGAATTATTCTGGCAGTGTTAAAAAAATATCTTTTCAAAGTTCCCTATTCTAAAAAAAAAAAAAAAAATTCATACAAATTCAAGATTGGATTTTTACCTTCCAAATACTTAGCGTAAAGATTAATGCAAAAAGAATGTCTTGAAATATTCAATACTCGCAGAAGAAGAAGAAGAAGAAGAAGAAGAAGAAGAAGAAGAAGAAGAAGAAGAAGAAGAAGAGGTTTTGAATAGATTCAAGGACTACATTCGTAGATATGTGCATGTGTCGGTGCATGTGCATAAGATGATGTGTTTAATAACAAGGCTGGTTTTTTTTTTATTCTAATGGTTTTTCTTATCTCTTCTTATTTTCTTCCATAACACACTATTCGATTCTTCGTCTTCGCCTCACAATTGCCCGGATGTCGTGTAGCATATGATAAATCGAAACACCTTTCTTTCTTTCTTTAGAAAAGAGAAAAAAACAACAACAAAGAAACGAGCTTTGAAATGCTAATCAACAGAATTTTTTTGTGCGGTAAGACTATCAGTTCCTATCTAGCAGCGATTTTGAATTCTTTTTTTTTAAACAATCCACATACTTGAAAAAAAAAACAAAACAAAGAAAATAAGTCCAACACCTCCGTTGGTCATGTGGGTTAAGCATCAAAACTCACTTAATAATAGGAAACGTACTCTAGATTGTCAAAAATACACCACATCTTCCTACGTCGTCGTATGTATATCAAGACGTAACCTACAGCGAGTAACGAGGTATTCTGGTTCGTAAAAGAAGGAATCGATTCAATCGTTGTCTACTGCCTTCGAATATTAAAACTAACTCTCCGACCACTTCTGAGTAGTGGAAGATCCGATCAATCGGTCCGTTGTCTACGTGCCATGAATATTGACGATTAACCTATAACAGGAAAAGGAAGCTTTCAGAGACGGTATCAAATAATGACTGGTGAAAGGATGGAGTCGGTATTTCGTTGCTTACGTGGAATGAATTAAAACTCTTGACCTACAAGAGGAAATGAAGGATAACGAATAATGGGGGAGACAGATCAATCAGTCTGTCATTGTTTAATTATCGAAACCACACAAAATTGAATTAGTCTTTCATCATTTTCGGCTCAATAATCTGAAACCAGGTGAACGATTGGAGTTGACAAGCAAAGCTCAATGGAAATGAAAGAGAATGATCAGCTCGTAATTGTTCTGTTGGTATGGTAACTAATCTATATTTGTGGGCGTATTTGTCATTAGGAGTTCATATGTCCTTGATTTGATAAGGAGCAACAAAAAGACACATTTACTTATTGGGTATTTATGGACAAAAGATTGATTCGCGCTTGCTCCGTTATGATCCCTGTGCGCTTCTTCATCAAGCAGATTCAGAGAGAGAGAGAGAGAGAGAGAGAGAGAGAGAGAGAGAGAGAGAGAGAGAGAGAGAGAGACTGGGAGATAGAGAAAAATAATGGAAAAGTATGTTTATATATGTGTATGTGTGTGAGATAGATAAAGAGAGAGAGAGAGAGAGAGAGAGAGAGAGACTGGGAGACAGGGAGACGAAGAAAATAATGGAAAAGTATGTTTATGTATGTGAGTGAGATAGATAAAGAGAGAGAGAGAGAGAGAGAGACTGGGAGACTGGGAGACGAAGAAAATTATGGAAAAGTATGTGTTTATGTATGTGTGTACGTGATATATATATATATATATGTATATATATATATATATATATATATATATATATATATATATATATATATATATATATATAGAGAGAGAGAGAGAGAGAGAGAGAGAGAGAGAGAGAAAGAGTATGGACTGAAAATGAATAGATAGTGGAGACGGGCATTTTGGTCATAGTTCGCATGTGCGTGCGTGTCTCCACAGGTTTTTGGTAAAACCTGACTGAGAGAGAGCGAGAGCGAGCGTGCGAGCGTGCGAGCGAGTGAGAGAGAGAGAGAGAGAGAGAGAGAGAGAGAGAGAGAGAGAGAGAGAGAGAGAGAGAGGTACAAAAGTAGAAAAGGACTGCATAGCAGGGCCGTGTATATTTTAAGCATCATGTTGAACATGATCGGCGAAATATCTCATCTGCCGCTCCACAATCGTTGCCTTCAATGTCTTCACAAGCACCCTACGAACTGTCATTCACTATAAGATTCATTGCCAGTGTAAGAAGATCCAGGATCACTCTAGACGAATTATCTTGAATCACTCACCGATCTACTGTCAGAATAAGAAGTCTCAAAACAAAGAAATTTAATGCAAGATGTATCGTCATTAGCTCCAGGACAATGGAAATAAGGTTATATATATATATATATATATATATATATATATATATATATATATATATATATATATATATATATATATATATATATATATATATCCCAAAATGGATTTTCTCCATTGAAGATGTCTGATCAAATTGCTCAATATTTAATACAGTAAATCGAGCTATTATAATATATGAAAATAAAGATTACATGGATACATACCCAGTGAATCACCGGCTAAACAACCTCGTAATTCTTACACACACACACACACACACACAAACACACACATGCGTAAGTGTGTATTAAATATGTTAAAATATGTATTAAATATTATTATTTGTTTGATAGTTATATTGTTGGATAAATAAATAGTTTCCTTTTGGGTATAACCTATTTCTCCTTTACTTCATGGTTGATTGTTGAACAGGTATACGCATGCGTACTTGTGTGTTCATATAATACCGTATCATTATTTTAAATAACTTCGATTCATAATCACAAATCTATTCGAACTCGACTTTCATTATTTAGGGACATTTTTATGTTTAAAAAGTCACTTTGTCACTCGACCACCGTTTGCAATCAACTCATTGGTTTTCTCTTTAAATACGTAAGGTTATTTCAGTCTATCCGATTTGGATGAGAGCTTCTTTGTTCAGCCAAGAAAGAAAGAAAAAAAAATCACAAATAAAAAACTTATTCCAATTGCCTTTTATTTTATTTTTTTTTTGTTTCGTACTCTTTTTTTTTTCGTTTTTTGTTTGCACATTTATTTCATTTTCGAAAGAAACTTCCTGCTGATCAGATCGATTCAATGCGGTGCACAGAGTTATTTTTGGGGGGGTTTCGTGGACGGAACGCTGCAGTGAGATTTAATCAATTTAAGTCTTTTTTGCTGCATAATCAGACTTCAATTCTACAAAGGTTATGTATCGATGAAGAAAAAATGTTTTGTTTTTTTTGTTTTTGTTTTTTTGGGTTTTTTTTTTTTTTGACGATTTGGAAAACCGCTTTGCGTTAAAGACCACTTTCAAATTCTTCCAATCCCCAACCGAACTCCATAATTCAGAAAGTACGTTCAAAAAATCCTCTTGGGATTTATGAATATCTTTCATTCTTTTTTTTTTTTTTTCGTTTTTATACCGACACGAGCTTATGGCTTCGCAAATGATCAATGGTTTCTTTGATTTCAACTCGGAAGAGCGGAAGCCTACTGAAAGGGTTAGGAGTGCACTTCTAACATCCGTTATAGTTATTTACAAAGCTTAACTTGGTACGGCAAGGTGGGGGGGAGGGGGGTCGATGAGACGGGTAGAAAAAGTGTTACGTCAATCTCCAAGGATGGGCGCTAACTTGCCTTGAAAAATCAAGATCCGTGTTCCTGGTTTTTGCCCGAGATCGAACACCGACCTCTAGAACCGGAGGTAAACGCACAACTACGTCAGCCAGCAAGCAGTCAAGTTATCCGTACGGTCGGTCAGTTTGTTTAGCTATAAATAATCCTCCGATAGGGTGTGGTTAGCGAGCTGGTCTTACAAGCTATTGTTTTTTGTATTCATGCATTCTCTCTGTTTACACATAGTAGTAGTATAAGCAGTCAAATTTTTGAAATTTCTCAAATTAAACACTGACGATTGATAAACATCATTAATTAGTTGAAATTCCCGTCTACGCCGGGTTGAATATTTAAAGAGTTGAAAAATACATTTTTTTACTTCTTAACCCGGCGTTGATTTGTGCTTCAGTAAGTGAATTATATATATATATATATATATATATATATATATATATATATATATATATATATATATATATATATATAGCTACAAAAACTTCGTATTGTAATTCCGAAAAAGAACAATTTCTTTCTGTCAACCATAATGTATATCATTATACTTAGGTATCAACGACCGTGTGCCACTCAAGCTACTTTTAATCTGATCCATCCGTATTATTTCAACGTGTTCTCTTATAACTGTTTATGATATAATTCTAGGTTCTTGTTGCGCGAATTAACTAGTGATAGGATGAGAGATTTACGTGTTTCAAGAATCTACGACGGGATCACACGATAATACTTGAAATTCTTAGAAGGAGTTCGGGGGTTGAGCGCGGCACAATCTATCTATGTTTGAACTGTAAGTACATAAAAAGTAATACCTGGGATATCTAAGTGACCTATTTATATCTGTGGTTAACCTACGTGACTAAGTAACCTACCCACTTTAGTTGAAATACATGACTTAGTGACCTACCAATCTACGAGCATGTAGCATTGGTAAAGTGGCAACGACCATTCCTCAGGCGTTACTTATCTGAGTTAAGGTCAGACTTCAAGGGTAAATTTTCTAAACAAGCAAGTGGCTTACGAAAGATTGGTATCACAGTATTAACGTGTCAACCATTTCAAGTACGATCTAATTTCAGCCAGACTTAACAATCAACATTGCTTACCCATAAACGACCATTTTCAATTGTGTGTATTCTGTAAGAATATATCATCATCGCCATCAACATTAACATCACCACTATCATCCACCATAAGTCAGCTGCTGGATAAAGGCCTTTCCAATCCCCCTCCATCACGATCGCAATTGTATTAATCTCGGCCATGTCTTACATCAAACATTTCTATCTCATCTCTCCATCTGGACTGTGTTTACAGTCCCGCAGATTTCCTCCATTTATTGCCATTTCTTTTATCTAAGTGACCAGCCCATCTCCATTTTTCTTGCCGAATTATTTATGCATTACCCTTCACCCTACACCTCGTTCAAGTCCATGTTGATCTTTTTTTTCTATCTCTTGAAGCATTGCTCTTTCCATGACTCTCTGTGCAGTTCTAAGTTGGTTTTCATTTCGTTTAGTTAATTTACATTTTGGATCTGTAAATCCTAGCTGGTATTATGCATTAATTCTATACTTAACGCTTTATGGGGCTCTTCATATACCTCTATTCATACCAAACACTTCCCTGACAATCGTTAAAGGTCGTTTTATTTCGCTGTCATTGTCTCTCTCTAACTTTATTAGCTGTCTTAGGTAAGCGTATTCGCCAACCTCTTCTAAAGTTCACCTCGACCTTTCTTTTACTTATTTGAAGTTTAATATATTTGTACACGATGCGCATCCAAAAGATTCAGGTAATTTGAAAAGCATGCTTAAATCGAAGGTAGTACAGACTTTTGCCACCAACCTTCCTGAGCAGTACTCTTTGAATAGCTGTATACATGCTTGAGGCAAAAGAATTAGATGGTGATGGTCGAAACTATATATTAGGGTTGGCACTTTTTCAAATATCTAATTTATTTACTTATATTTTTTTTTACTTGTTCAAATTCATCGAACTTTTGGGTAACACTCCATTGTATGTGTGTGTGTGTGTATGTATGTGTGTGTGTGTGTGTGTGTGTGTGTGTGTGTGAGTTTCCATAGCGATTATTCAGGCTGTGAATTCATTTCCCATTTGCGATGTTTACTCACTGTGGTAAAACGACAAACAGAGGTGTAGCGATGAAAAGCAACAAACATTAAGATAGAACAAAACACCAGACGAAAATAAATAATGGTTGACAATGTTTCATCAACTGAAAAATCAAATCAAATCAAGATGGTAAACCGTTTCCAGCTTTAACGGTAAGAATGCATATTTTGATGTGGAAGAAATGCGGTTAATTTATCTTCCATGAATGTTTATAAAAGAACTACCTTGACTGTAAACAGAGATTTTCTCAGTGTTGGCCGGAGAGAAAGATATGAGTGATTACATGTTTACTTCAAGGCGATCGTGTGTGTACTTTAAACAGGACATGTGTACGTATTATAGCAAACATTGGATCTTATTCAAACGTTGATAAGCGTTTGTATAGATGTTTTTTCTGTGTCTGGCATATGTAGGTCTTTTTCAACAATTCTTTCCAAGATATTTGGCAATAGGACTGATCGCAAGGATGTAGATTCATACCTCTCCAAAAAGTATTAGTGAGAAGTTAACTTGATCTGGCGCTACCAGAATTCGAACTCGGTTCCCCGATTCCATTTCTATGCTGATGACCAAACGCCTCTATAAGCATATCTATATATTTATAACTATATATGGGTGAGGGTGTTTTATATATGTATTTATTCAAGAATGTATGCGCTTCTGAAATATAAAACAAAAAGATAAAAGCAAAAATTACATATTTATTACGGCTGAATTATGTCAGTAAATAGGAAAACCCATAATGTAATCGTGAACGTGTGACTGAATGTAGGGTATATAATTACCAACATAGCTTTTGTATCGTCGTAATTGATTAAAAATTACTCCCTTATATTAAAAAAAAACAGTTTTACACATGCATACACGCACACACACACATGCACATGTAATCAGGCCTCCTATAGTATGTTTTCAAAATCCCATACACATACAAATACGCACATGCAAACATATCATCATCATCATCATCATCATCATCATCAGTGTTTTATCGTCCGTCGTTGGACAAAGACCTTCCTTGGATCTGCCACATTTTTCAATCATGGGTGTTGCAGAACCAGTATTTTCTGAATTTGTCAAGTTAATCTTTCCATCTTGTATTCCATCGGCCTCGGTTCTGCATGTGAGTCGCAATGTCCACCGGTTGTCTGCCATTCTTGTAACATGACCTGCCCATTGCCATTCAAGTTTTCTAGTAGATTCTATGATGTTTCGGACTCTCGTTTTCTTCCATATATTCTGTGCTGTCTTGTGATCTCTCCATGTAAGGTTGAGCATGATCCTCTCATGTGCACTTCGCGTGCTTCTCGGTTTGCAGGTCTGTCTCTTGGTTAGGTTCCATGTTTGAACTTTATTGGAGACCATCGGAGGATGCATTGGTTGTATATCCTTCTTTTTAGGATTATTGGGATCGTCTTGTTTTTGAAGGTTGAGCTTGCTCTGCCAAAGGCTTGCTATCCTAGTTTGATTCTTCGTTTGATTTCTTCTTGTTTTGTGGGTTTCATTGAGATTCATTGTCCTAGGTAGATGTAGTGATCTACTTTCCCCAGTTTTGCATCTTCTATTTTGACAGTCATGTTCTTATTCTTGATTCTATTGTTGCACTTGACTTTTGTTTTACTGAAGTTCATGTGTACGCCGACTCTTTGGCTTTCTTCGTTTAGTTCATCAAGCATTATTTGGTGGTCGTTTAGGTCTCTACAGAAAGGACGATGTCGTCCGCAAATCTGAGGTTGCTCTGATATTCGCCATCTATTATGATTCCTCTATTCTCCCTGTCCAGGTTTCGGAAGGTCATCTCGAAGCGGGCTGTGAAGAGTTTGGGTGAGCTGCTATCACCTTCTCTTACTCCTTTTTGGTGTCTTCCTTTCAGAGTCTTTATGTAGTCTGATAAAAGAGCTGCTGTGACAGAATATATGTTGAAGCATTCTGATGTATACAAGGTGTGCACCTTGAAGAGTGATAGCCTTCATGACCATGGGAATTTCTACAGAATCGAATGCCTTTTTGAAATCTATAAATGCTACAGCGAGTGGCATTTTGTCTTCTGTTGCTTTCTCTTTCAGCTGATTTACTGATTGGAGATGGTCCATGGTCGAGTAACTTCTTCTAAATCCAGCCTGTTCCCGTTATTGGTTTTCATCTACTGTTGTATTGATTTGATTGGTGATGATTTTTGTGAAAAGTTTGTATATACAATTGAGTAGGCTTGTAGGCCCGTGGTCGTTGAGGTCTTTGGGGTTTCTTTTTTATATAAAAGCATTACGAGTGTCTGTAGAAGCATTATGATTGCTAACACACACACACACACACACACACACACACACACACATATATATATATATATATATATATATATATATATATATATATATATATGCTGAGGATATGTGGCTGAAATAGTCACACATTTCCTACTCCTGCCAGAGGTCTATATTCGAATCAAAGGAAAAGCAAAGAATTCAGATGCAGATTTCCAAGGTAGGCAGAGGGTCCCCACTTGGAAAATTGTCGTCACACAAGCCACCTCCCTCTACCTCTTTCCATTTGACCTTGGGACATAATGAGCTGAGCTAAATGTCAATATTCCCCGTATCGAGTAAATAAACGAGTAACAATTATATGCCATCTAGAAACTGGTATTCGATTGAACAGAAATTAGATATACAAACGTATCTTGATTATTGAGCTTAATTCGTTCCGAGATAACCCGTATTATTTAAAAACGCACTGTTCAAGCTATTATCATTATTTTATGAGTGTTGTCTCCAGCTTTTTACTCAGTTCCATTAATTTGTACTACAATACCTCACTCGTGCTACATCAAAGCCTGCACTAGTCAAAACTGCACTTATCAATGTACCCCTGTATTCATACCAAAAACTCTCACAACTCTTAAATATTGTTTGTAAGTGTCGCAGTTTCGATCCCCGTTAATCTCCTCAGTTTTATTGGTGGGAGCTAAAGCTTGGTATGGGCATACATCAAATGGATATGAGAAACAGATATTCGATTTTAGAAGAAAATTCTCTTTTTATTCCTTGTCAGTTGACAAAAACTGATAGAAAAAGCGGTTCAGGAAATGAGCGTGATATATATATATATATATATATATATATATATATATATATATATATATGTGTGTGTGTGTGCGTGTGTGTGTGTGCGTGTGTGTGTGTGTATATGTATGTATGTGATGAGAGAAACAAAGATAAAGACAATTAAAGAAGAAAGAAAGGTTAAAATGAGAGAGGAGAGGGGCTTGTTTAAAATGGATTGGCTCATGTATAAAGATAAAGAAAGAGACTTAAAGAAGAAGAAGAAAAAGGGATAAATGAAAAAAAGGAGAAAGGAGAAAAATAGAGAAATATTTAGAGAGAAAGAGAGAGAGAGAGAGAGAGAGAGAGAGAGGGGGAGAGGGAGAGAGAAAGAGAGAGGGGAGAGTCAAAAGAAACTTTTCTTCTCGTTATTCTTGAAATTCGACCAGCATCGATTTTGGCGCCACCGGAGAAAATGGCTGCAAAGATGTCGGCAGAAGTTGATGTGAAAACGGGGGAAATATATCAAAATGATGTGAGAACGTGCAGAGCAAGCAAAAGATCAACAAAGGGAAGGATGAGTGAACAGGTCATGGGAAGATGCTGCAATGGCCACGGCCACTCGTACGCTGGACGAGCAACAAAACACCCAATTAGCAGCCATTATCGAAAGCTGTATGTCACACACTCATACACATCACACACACACACACACGTATACGCTGGCACACGTCTACACGCACACAGGTACATTTCCGTTTCAAGCATGTTCGACTCATTAATCTTCTCCGCCTTCGTTTTGCGTGTAGATCGATCCCCCCTCCAAAATAGTCTTAACCACGTGACTGAGATTTGTTCCCCCCGGGGGATGGGGGTAATTCCTCATTGCACTAAGAGGAGTAGGATCTGAGGTATGCTCTGATGTCTGCGACAAACTCCAGGCGAAGGGAGCAAACTTTTGATAGCCCACTTATAAGAAAAAAAAACCCCAAAAAACAGAATTTAATTCTGCTCATGTGGGACCCATTTTCGAAAGCTTTTAAACCTTTACTTCTGATTTGAGAGGATGATGACTGTTGAAGTCTTAAAGTCTTCAAAAAGTACCCAAACCGCTGTTCATGGATAGTTGGCCGATGCTCTCAACAATCTTTCATCATTAAGAAAGGCCTCTTTCGAGGTTCCTTATTGGCATCCATTTTTTCCAGATATAAACCAATGAATCACAGTGTGCAATGTACCAGTGTTCACTGAAGATGCTTTGTCAACGAGATCAGCAACCTTTGCAGCTTTGTAACCTAATTCAAAATCATACTTCAAAGTTTTTCTAGTCCCTTAGGTAGACACCATTGCTGTTCAAGGCTAAAAAATATCCAATAATAACGAATCATATCGCTATTTACATTAAAACTACAAAAATGCAATTCCATTAGTAAATCTTTCGCTTTTAGCCTTATGCCCCGACAAAAAACGAAACGGCATTGCATTTGTAACAATCCAATGAAATTCTCTTGTTAACGAATCTAAAAACAAACAACCAAAAACAAAACAAAACAAAAAAAAACAACACAGAAGAACGTGCAAGATATGTATAAAAAAAATCTATGCTATTTAGCACCAATGCAAAATGTGTCCAAAACTGTAGCTATCGCGATCTTAGAACACATAGAAACCAATTTCAAAACACGAACATGTTCACCGGTTTAGATCTTTCGACCACCAGTCGTCTATAATACCACGGAGCCATTCCCACTGATAGCTGAAAAGTCTGCTTGCAATCTTTTACGCACGAACTCATGTGTAAATTAACGATAATGTCCCAAAATAGGTGTTCGTGCATGGACGCTAAATAACGCCGAGAAGACGTAACGACTTTTTACACGAACGCAAGTACATGCGCGCGCACACACATATACTACCACACTTACATACAGAGATGTATGCACAAAGTGTCCAGGCCACAGCTTATTTGCTGAGTGTTAACTTCCGCTGCTCCTTGTTGGAATCTGGAATTTGTATAAGGCTAGGTGTCGAATACCGAATTGGATTCATCGTGACGCCCTTTGTGTAGACACTGGTAATTTACAGTTTTCCTAATAAGACGTCTTTTGTACCATGCATAGCTTTGCAAATAATTTTCACCAACCACATATATACACAAAGGCGTATACACAAAAATGTGCACGCACGCGAGTACAAGCACACACATTCATACACTGAATCACGTGCATTGCACATTACATACATATGGGTTTTGCTTAAATATGCTTGGTCTTTGATCAGATTAAAGTGTATTAAATCTGAAATAAATACCTACGCAATTATAATTACGTATACTCATACATATAATGTTTTCACCCAGTCAGTTAGGCTTGCATTAATTCTGGTCCACTGCCAACCATTTTCGTCGTGATTTTCAATGCGCAACACACAGATTAGATTCTGAAAATTGCTAGATAGAGAAGAAATGGGAAGATCGTGATTTGCTATCCATGCAGGTGGGAAGGGCTAATCTACCTATAAAATCTACATCTGATATCATGACTTTTATCTGGGCTCGAAGAGTGCATGGCAGAACTGGTCTAAAAATCTTCGCCACTATATATACATATATGTATATCTCTTCCATAGGAATAGAGCACTCTGGTGGATGGGGAATTTAAGCTAAATCAATATACCGCATAAATTCGACCTTATTGGCCGACCAGTTCCGTGGCTCAGCGGTAGGATACAGGCCTCTGGTTCTGAAGTGAAGGTTTCAATACTGCCTCGTAGTTCCAGATGGAATAATGGATTGTCTACAGCCACACCGAAGAGTATTGTAATACAACGAAACAGCTGTCTGTGGATGACACAATGATTGATATATATATATATATATATATATATATATATATATTTGTGGATAGATAGGTGAATAGACAGAACATAGAAGGCAATCATTTTTTTTTCTCTGTAGATATAATGCTTTTGTAGAAATCTCCTTACACCATTGTTTTACTTCTTTTCCTAGAAGTTATTAAACATTCTACTTTTAATACAGTGAATTGATGCCAAAATATGTTTGATATAAAAAGACCTGACTTCAAAATGATAATGAAATAAAGATATTTGGAGCTGGCTAGAATCATAAATTCTATTTTCCATTCGACCTGTTATCAGTCTTCTGGACACAGCGGAGACGACATGAAGATCATGGAAGAACAAATCTTTAAAAAATTGATCCTATGATTCCTCATCAGATATATTTCTAAAGTGGCTTTACGTTGTACTCAGAAGTGAGTGATAGCTCTACAAACAAAAAGATACACTGGGTGCAACACGGTTGCTTCGAAGTTTAGGCCGTGGGTATATGTTCAATATAAAAGCGTAATGCTCATAAAGTGTATCGGCAAATATCTGTAATATATTCGGTTGGTGCTTTCTGTTCAAATTGCCTGAATTTGAAGGGGCAACCGCTCGAATTTATCTATCTATCTATCTATCTATCTATCTATCTATCTATCTATCTATCTATCTATGTGTGTGTTTGCGTGATATGTATAAGATAGCAGCACTCATTACCCCTACGCAAATTTATACATAAACTCACTTACATTCACAGTGCACCGAAATATGCAGAAGAATGAGAACGAGAAAAAAAGGGACTGATACGAGAGAGAAAGAGAGAGAGAGAGGGGGGGTTGTAAGGGGAGTGAGAAGTACTCGCTACGTATAAACATACGTTGTAAAATAAGTTTTACTCCCTATTCTAGGTTACCTGCACGTACCCGCACACACGAAGTATGTATAGAGAGTACTAAGAACATGCGTTCATTTACTCACAAATCATCTTGGCTTTCGGTGATAATATCAAATAACACGTTCTCCAGTCTCGATGCTGCCATGAATTGAATAACAGTTCACATCCAAATACCTTTACATTTTGGAAACCAATCGATGGTCTTTGACGAACACATATCTAGTTATAAATACGTCGAAAGCGAGGAGAGTCGGTTATTATATAAGGTGTCTCTAAAGTATCCATCTACTTCGGAGAAATATGGAATACTTAAAATAATTGTTATATTGGCATGATTGAACGCAATTTTCTTCCCAGCATTCACGTATTTGTAACGTTTCAATTGCTTCTCATTGTTTTGCTAATTTCTGCATTTTTCTTCAAATCCATACGACTCGAGAGAAAGTTATGTAGAACAGGCCCGAGAGGCCAGGCTATTCGTGAATTGTGGAACAAATTCCAAAGAACTGTGAACATTCATCGTCACTGTAATGTCATTCATTCGAAACGTCGTCCTCATCTTAGTTGGTATGGTCACAACGGTTTAACTGCCGTACCCTGGCCTTCTTTGGGTACCTATCGCATTCGGTAACGTTCTTAGAAGTTCGAACTGAACCCTTTATTCAATCTAGATGGTAGATTGTTCTCATTCCGCTAACTATGCCATTGGATATCACGTATTAATTAATTCTTCTGCGATTTCGTCCTTGTGATGCTTCCTCTGTTCCCTCAACTGGATTCCACTGCCTGACCCAGAGATTGAATTCAAAACCATCGGGTAAACATTGACGACGCTTAAGCAACTACGCTATTGTCCCGTTGGAGACGACACCACAAGGACGAATCAACACCTGTAGAAGTCCCGAGAGTACAGCACTGGAACGTGATTATAACAACCAGTAGTTCGAATAAATCAGTGTGCATTAATGATAATTCCTTATCTCAGAATTTCAAACAGAAATTGTCTCTTTATTCTTTGGTTTGTTTGTAGACTAGGCTGAAATAAATGATATAAAGATCGGATAGAGGCTTATCATTTATATGTTTATCTGTGGAAATGTGTTTGTGCAAAGATTGAATGATTGTCAAATCACGAATTATTGTAATTTTAATTAAAAAAACAAACCCAAATCTGATTACTGGCCTTGAAAGAAACTTGAAAATAAATTTTTAAAAATGCTAGAAATGTGTTACCATATAACAAAATACGTATGATTAGTTGTATTACTGAATAATCCGTGGCTGTCAGTAGTGGAGATATGAGCTTGACATTTTTTGAGGCGGTGGCCATGTTAGTTTTTATGAAAACAGGCCACCACAGGTTGACTCTGATATGTTTGCAGTGATTTCTAAAAACGTTATGGTCACTCCTAACATCATGGCCAATTGTAAAAAAAAACAAAAACAAAAAATAAAACAAAAAAAATTAGCACCAAGCACACAGTTGTCACTAAATATGATATATTCACATTCTGCAATACTGGACACTGTCAACTTCAGCTCAAGACATCCAGTAAATATCAAATTCACTAACTATGACTTGATCAGATCTCGAACAGTTACTCTTGCTGTCGATTATAATAATTACGATGAAGAAGAAAGGCTTGGGGAATTTGACGCTCAAGGCCAGAGAAGCAGAGAGAGAGAGAGAGAGAGAGAGAGAGAGAGAGAGCGAGCCAGAAGGCGTAAATGAGCAACAGTTACTGAAAGCAACAAAAGGAAGAAAACTATGGAGAGCCATGACCGCCAACGCCCTGGAGGGAAATTGCATATAAAGATAGAGATATTTTGAATTGGACAAACTTTTGGTTTGAATGCTTTTTGTTTCAAACCCTCTGACGTCAAACATTATTTCTGATCCTTTCCATTCTGCAAATCTCAGGAATCAATGTCATTGGTACACACTTGGGTTTTGCAGATTTTACAAGTAAGAGACCCAACTTTGGTGGGAAGCGTCCATCGGTATGAAATCAATGTTTTCCTCTCCTCTTGGTGGAAAATTAAATTGACGAATATCACTGCATAGGCAACGGGAACAGATGTCGATCGGCCTAGCAAATACCAAGTTCCAATACTACTACTATTACTTCTTGTAGTAATGATGACGATGATAGAGAGTGATTGGAGAAGAAGAAGAAGAAGAAGAAGAAGAAGAAGAAGAAGAAGAAAGAAAGAAAGAAAGAAAGAAAGAAAGAAAGAAAGAAAGAAAGAAAAAAAAAGTTAGAAGCGATAGGAGGCAAGAATTGACACGGGGCAACTTCTCGTAAATGTCACTGTTGACATTTAAAACCCCAAGTCGGAGATCGAAAACACGGTGATGGGTGTGTGTGTGTGTGGGGGGGGGGGTAGGTGGAGAGAAAAGAAGCAGGAAGAGGGAAGATACAGAGAGAGGCAGGGGGTTAGTGTTCATGGTAACGGAGTGATGGGTTTGATGTGGGCCGTGATGAGGACGGCCATGTCCCGGATATTACTTACCGCTATCAAGAAGATTACAAATCTCGATTCCCCACTCTCTCTCTCTACCCCCCCCCTCTCTCTCTCTCTCTCTCTCTCTCTCTCTCTCTCTCTCAGACACACACACACACACCAGGACTGCGAACTAAATTATTTAATTACAAATACTTCTGTGCACACATGCGCGCACATGTTCATACAATATTCAAACAGACTAGTTCTGTGACATGCGCTCCTATAACTGTAGATATTCTGTTACTAAGTGACGTATTCGCATGTCAGCTTCTACAATTCACTTCATGATATTCCCCCTTTCTCACGATCCGCCTCACCCGTTTGCATCATGGGCACCAACAAAGCTTTCGCTCTTCACACTTGCGCGGGAACATCATCAAAAATAGCCTATCCCAGACACTGTATGCGTCTGGGTTGTAGGGGATATTAATCAGCCACGGTCTAAAAAAAAATATGTATGATTCTTATACTATCTTATACAATCATTTCGCTCTGATTTGTCGCTTCTCGTCTCACAGTAAGTCTCGGAACGAATGAAGCCTTCCTTAGTCTCTGAAGATTTGTACTCTGGGGCAGCACCTCCCCATTGCATTGAATGGGGGAGTTCATTGTTCACCCAAGTGATTTTTCAGTACAAACATCTGCACATACGTACACAAGTGGGATCTCACATTGAAACTCAGCGTCCCTTCTGGTTCTCATAAGAGTCAGCAAAGTCTTTTTCCGGTGTCATCATCAGCTGTCACTTTTCGTTCTCCTCAATCTCATCCACGGTCTGGAATATCTTTCGGAAAAGCTGAAAGTTGTGGAACTGTAGGAGGGCTAACGGACGTGGGCAATGTTTTGTTAAAGAGCCCTGCACAACACATGGAGAATCCCTTGCTCGTTCATGGTGAATTCATCGACCACACGGTGCATAAGCTCACTAAATGTCGTCTCATTGCCGACTGGGTAATCCAAGCAGAGTGTGTCCGTCTGTTTCTGTATGTGCAATTAAGTCCCCTCTGATTGTTTACCAAGTAGCATTCACGCCTCTCCACCGGTTCACGAGATTCATAAAGCCTGGATATTTTCCCGTTAACTTCATATATATATACATTACTTAACAGCCGATTTAGCAGTCAAATGAATTTGGTATTTGGACCAAAGTAAAGCAAACTTTTGAAGTCGTGGAAACGTCATCTGTAGATCTCGAACGTTTTAAATATTTTCGTCTATGATTATCCACCCCCCACACCAGTTAGTTCTCAGGAAGACGCTTTTCAAGTTTCCTTGTAAATAGCTTAGCCGATATTGTATCTTCATGTCTTACTCCCTTTTACATTTTTTTTATCTTCTTTGTATCCGTGTGTAGTCTACTGCAGCGCCATTTTTGCAAAAGTTCTGAATGACTCGTATGTAATTCTCGTTAACACCTTGTTTTCGCATTGAGTTACAGACTGTCGTGTGTTCTACCGAATCAAATGCTTTTCCATCATCTACAAAGGCTAGACAGTGGTTTGTTGTATTGTAATGTCTTTTCGATTAGTTAGTTTATTTAATGTACGTGGTCTATTGTTGAATAATCACTTCTGAAGCCTGCATGCCCGCTTGTCTGTTGGCATTTTTGAGAATAGTTTATATGTTAGGTAATAGTCTCATAAGGCGGTAGTTCCCGATGTCACGACTTCATCCTTTCTTGTGGAGTAGGATCGCTACTCCGAGGCAGATGTTCAGAGGAACTTTTCCTTCTGGTATACACTGTGTGAATAACTTTGCTATATCTTTGTGAAAGAACTTCTCTATATAGTTTAAAAGGTCTATTGTGACGCCATCATTGCTCGGAGCTTTTTCGTATAACATACTTCGCAGTGTAGACACTCCTTCGTCGTTTGTTATATCTGGTATGTCACTTTATCCTTTTGTGTTTCTTCTATTTTTAAAGTGTACAAATTTTTACAGTATATTTAATTTATTCTGATAATCTTGTCCCTACATTCGATAATTTTTGCCATTTCTGTCTTTTAGCATCTGTTACTTGACAGTACGCTCTGCTGTTCGGGCGTGCTTTAAACCTCCAAATGGAAAGGAAAGAAAGAATATATATATATATATATATATATATATATATATATATATATATATATATGAATGCGTTATATTATTTGGAACTCTATTTGGAATGCTGTTATACGGAGAATGAGTCACTCGATCTATACAAAGTAAACAGAAAAAAAAGAAAACAAAAAATAATCAACAAAAAATGGGGCTGCCGCTGGATTCGAACTTTTCATTAATTGTTTATTCTTTTTGCACTATGTAGTCCGAATGACCCATTCTCCGGGTATCTACGAAAGGTAATTTCAAATAATGTTTCACTTAATATAACGCATTTATTGTCAGATTTAATATACATTTGTTCATACTACTACTTCTACTACTTCTACTACGACTACTACTACTACGAATTATATATATATATATATATATATATATATATATATATATATATATACATATATATATATATATACATTGTCAGGCATTGCTGGTATCTATGTGTGTTTGTGTGGGCGCAAACATACATATGTTATTATCCCATTTTTCTCTGTGAGACACTGGGACTGTTTTCATAAAAATTTATCCAAAATCTTGATTCAATTATTGTCCAAATCATATAAAAGCCACTAATTCATTCGGTAAATATCCTAACGTGTAACTTGGCTTCATTCAGCATTACTCCTTTTATGAAAGGGAACTATTTCAAGATCACGTTACAAAATTATACCCTGTAATCGCAGATACAATAAATATGTTACATTATTACACAATAAAAAGTGACGACAACAGAGCACGCTTTATTCATTTTTTTTAATACTATCTCAGTTGAGTACACTCGAGAACGGAGAGCAAATTTTGGAAGGGGAGGGGATACGCCCAAAAAAGAGGTTTCTCGCTAGATACGCACGTGGGTGTGCGAATATGAAAATTCAAGTAACAGCAAATTTAGCACGAACGAAAGTCGCTAATTCTCAGGCATTTAGCTTAACACACACACACACACACACACACACACACAGAAGAAAGAATTTCAATGACATTTTGTAGAAGGGTGGACCATGGGCTAAGAAATAATTGATTCAATTTGCGGGTGGAACCGGGATTTACCCCCCCTACATCGTGGCTATATGTCATCACAATACCTCCAAAAGTTCTCGATGAATTTCGATAAAATATTGTAGAAGTGTACGCTATTGGGTTAGGAACTACTTGAGTTTTCGGGTGAATCTACGAATTATTTATTTATTTTTTTTTTCAAAATTGAAAGATAGAATTTTTTTTCTTACATTTATGTATCCAGTCATTTTCTCTCACGCAATATCCCCAAAAGGTCGCAATGAATTTCAGAGAAAATTTGTGAAAGGATGGGCTGTAGGTCAAAGGAGGATCGATTAAATTTTCAGTTGGATCCTGGATTTCCTTTATAGTTACCTCCCCTGCATCTTAAACTGCACAGGAATCGATTTTCATTAAGATTTCGGTGACAAAGGCGTTGGCAGAGGTACCTGTGCTCTCACAGAGCTTCCCTTGTTTTGTTATTGGATTTGACCATACAGTGGTCTTCTTCCCCTTGGCCTCACATTATGTATTCGCAAGGTTCTTGTAACCTTGTCTTCAGCCATTATATCAACTGACCATACGAAAATCTAGCTGCTGTCGTATATTTGTCTCTACACTTACCTCAATTTATATATTTTTTATTATTGTTCAGTCATCTTTTCAGTCGTTGACGACAAGCAACACAAAACTTCGTTGACTGGAAAATCGTTACTTGCTCTAACGCTTATTTTCCATCGTCTCCTTGGAGGTAGCCTCTCTGTGGGCCTGCGCATTGGCTCACGAAATGTACTTCTAACAAAAGTAGCTACTTGAACGCATACTTTCCACCGTCTCATTCGAAGTATTACTTTAAAATAGACTAGAAACTAGGTGCTATAGTGCATCCACTAGCAAGTAACGGTAAAAGCTCGTGCAACAATCAGATCGCGCGCGTGGTTCAAATTCCGAGACCTTTTGGGTAGCATCTCGCGAATACCAAGAGAAATCAGTTAATGAATTCCAACTCACCATGACAACATTCTTGATATTTACTGAGCTTACAATTACGGCACAACACCACAGGGGGTGGCAAATAAGGATAGAAAGATTGTGTTACGCCATTTTTCAAAGCAGGGAGCGTCTATCTGCTAAAAAAACAGTCATTTTTAAAAAAAATTTTTTTTACAAATAATTAGACTCGAACACCAGCCTCATATATTGTTGGGGAAAAACACTGACAATACACTGATAAAATAAACAGTGTGATTTCTAGGTTCGCTTTTCGTAAAACTGGACTCTTCCACTCAAAGGTAACGGTTTTGCCCATGAAGATACCTCCTTCCCATTATTTGAGACTATGGACTCTTCCAGGTATGCAGGATTCAGTATTAATCAAAAAACAAAATAAAACAAAATATATCATTGAAATCCAAATATATATAATATTTTTTCCCCGAACAGCCAGCCCTACATTTGCTACAGAAACGATTAATGGATCCTCATTGATCGTTCGAGGAATGGATACAAAGTAATTGCCTCGTGTGTTGCAAATTAGTCTGTGTCTGAATCAAGATGAATTATCTGAGCGAAGCAAAGATCTACTTTCAGATCCAATTCATCCATTCGCAGTTTTTCCTACGAAGTTGTCTTATAGATGACCTGAATTGACTTAACCAAGAGACAGATCTGCAAACTGAGAACTATGCAACGTGCGCATGAGAGAATCATGCTAAACCTTACATGGAGAGATTACAAGACAGCACAGTACATAAGGAAGAAAACGGGTGTCTGAGACATCATAAAAACTATTGAAAAACTCAAATGGCAATGGGCAGGCCATGTTGCAAGAATGAAAGACAACCGATGGACATCATGTCTCACAACATGGATCCCCAGAGATCACATGAGGAACCGAGGCCGACAGAACACAAGATGGAGAGATGAACTGGATAGATTCAGGAAATACTAGCTCTGCGACGCCTATGATAGAGAATTGTGGCGAATCCTGGGGAAGGTCTATGTCCAACGACTGACGTTAAAAGACTGATGATGATGAATTTCGGACCAAGTCTCAACTTGTACGCATCAAAGTATAAAAAGTACCCTTACGCTGACAACGGCTTCGGACGTTCCAGCTTAGGTTCCACATATTACATTTGTACTTACTCGGTCCCGGCTTGCGATATGTGAAATAGACAAGATATCAACGCGCACCTTTCTTGAAGCGGATCGAACACGAATTGTCCCTGCCGGAATTCAAACTCTTTTTGCAGTCTATTTTAAATGCCGTTTCTGCAATGGCGACCTCAAACCTCCAATAATTACGGTGAAAAAGAAAAGGGTTGCAAGTGAAGTAAAAATATCCGGTGCTATACAAACAAAACAAGGTGGAGTCGAAGTTATGGGCTTTGAGCTCCAACCCTGCTACAAGGCTCCACGCTTGCATCTTACAGACAACGATACAAAAAAAAAATTAATGTTAAAGAATTGCTTCAAAAAGCTAAATCTTTTTCATTTCAACAGTTCAATCATCATTCTTAAGTACAGCTGAACCTCGTTTCTAGCGACTGTAAAATATCTAAAACCTCTGATTCAGCAAAATTTTGATGATGACCAATTTTCATTTCCTTGCTTAGCGATTATGCGAGCAGCGATACTACCATAACAGAGTGGAGCCGAATTCGCGGGCACCTTCGCATTTCGGAGCAATGAATGACCCCGATATAGATTTGTTCGCCTCGAAGACGATCGATCGCCGATGAACACACACTCAGCACCCAGTGACTAAGATTAATTTCTCTTCACATTTCAGAGCAATGAATGATCCTGACAAAGACTTGCCCGCCTTTAAGACAATCGATCGCCGACGGACGTACACTCAGCAGTCGGTGACTACGTTGTCTTGAACAGTAGAGTACACTAATTAAACCTTTCAAATGTCTCTGGAATCGGTTCATGGAAAGGGTGTCTTCAGTTGTCTCCTGTAGACGGCTCACTTCGAGTATGGCAACACATGTCAACATTTGTCCGTTTCCGGTCGGCAATTAAAAGCATCGGACGTGAAATGTGATTAAATGCTCTTCTCAAGTGGCCAGTGACAAATGAAGAAACGCTAGTTTCTCAAGATATCCACAGCTGTTATGCGTTATTGACGTGCGAAAATGGTATAATCAATTGGAAATATTTAGAAGAACCGGCAAGAAATGAAATCATGACTATTTCACTGCTGATTTGATCTCATATGGTTTATCACAATGAAAGATGATAAGCGACAGAAGGGATTGGACTATTTATATAAATTCATGAGAATTCCACGATGCATTTTTACAGTTCAAGAGACAGTACACTATGTTATTATTTACACCTTTAAATAGTTGTTTATAAAGGTATTCCCTGTAATCAAAATAAGAAGTTGTTATCATTCCAGGAGTTGTTTGGACTATTTAACTCATTTTTGTTGCGTTTGTTCTAAATGCAAGATCTCGACCGATCCATTCTACTACCGTCTTCAGGTGTACAATGAGTAAGGAGAGAGGACGGTCTTTTCCCGGAAAAATGGTTGTGAACAGAAAAGATGGATTGAACCGATCAATATATCCGTCGCCAATCTTTTCTACTTGCTACCAAAGAAACTTCTTCTTCTTCGTGTATTGTATACTCGAAGAAGGCTTCAGTTCAGTCTAATCATTGAGGTAACAGCAGCAGTAGCACCAATAACAATAACAATGACGACGACAGTAACAACATCGTGAGAATGCGTTCAACAGTCCGAAAAATGCTTGGAATGATAGAGGCTTATATACGAGGTCTCCCCAGAAAGTATCCACCCATCCTGAATATCTTGAGAACTGGTTGCGTGGCTTAAACGTAACTGGGCACACAATCAAAAGAGACCTTATTGCGCATGTTCAAAAAGATACTTTCCCTAGTTGGTAGTGAGGCGTTACTGTGTGATCTTGTCTACTGTTAGGCCGAGTCATCCTTCACGTCTCGCACACGTATTTCTTGGAAGACATATCGTATCACCTAGATCAGTTAGCAATCCTAGAGTTCAGATTTGGCTCCCTGTGACTTCTTGTTTTTCCTAAAGCTACAATCACCGATGAAAAGGAGCAGATTTCAGACCATGGACAAGATTAAGGAGAACTTGACGAGGCAATTGAAGACGACCTAGGAAGAGACTGTTTTAAAAAGTTGAAAGAGCGCTTGGATAAGTGTGTGAGGTGCCAAGGGTGTTACTCTCAAGGGAACTAAAGTGTCATTGTTCCGAGAAGGCTATTCTTTCGTTTATTATCAATCGCTGGATATTTCCCGGACATACCTAATAGTTTATTGAGTATTTCAGCATTTTCACGAAAGACAACAACTGTTGTAAAATTGCCTACGTTGACTTGGCAGTTCTTTCTGCTCGACACTTAATTAAGCTGTTTTATTTGACAATGTGTGAAAAGTAATATAAAGCTGTCAGTGGATAGATACAGACTGTTCGAAAGCTTGTTTCCAAGAAAATTCTTGTTTTTTCATCGTGAACAGAGATCCCTCCGTGTCAAAGAAAACATAAACAGATCTTTGTGTAGTGAGGAAAGGCAATAGAAACGTCAGTATTTCGAGTCAGAAGAGAAAACAATATGGCCACCGTTAATAAGCGTGTAAGCATAAAAATTAGAATAACACTGCAGAAGTGTTTCACTAAACGTGGCTTGCTTTCTTCGTATCAGTTTCATACACAGAAAAATCACGAAACGGAGACAACAATGCAATTCTTCCTAGTTCTTCATACAAGCATGTATTCTTCAGACAGTTCCCTTGTATTTCTTCTTCATATCACAACGTTTCAGTTGCTATATCCTTCGTCTTTCTTCAGGTGTTTAGGAATTGAACAGAATTCCTTATTAGAGTTGTTGCGGTATATTGCTCTCTGTCATCTATCCATCAACTCTGGTACCATTCCAACGAAAATTCAGAACTTGTAGGGTAGGCCATGTTGCAAGAATGAAAGACAACCGACGGACATCACGTCTCACAACATGGATCCCCAGAGATCATACGAGAAACCGAGTCCGACAGAATACAAGATGGAGAGATGAACTGGACAGATTCAGGAAATACTGGCTCCGCGACGCCTATGATAGAGAATTGTGGCGAATCTTAGGGAAAGTCCATGTCCAACGACAGACGTTAAAAGACTGATGATGATGATGATGATCAATCAAGTCTTCTCTAGGATACTGCTCGGTCTTTTCACTTAGTTTGTGTGTATTTCTACACTACATGACGAAGAGATCGAACTCACAACACCCAAAGAACCAGATGAACCAGGGGTATTTGAGTATAATTTCTATTCCTTCCGAATCATTGTTTCCATGTGAAAGGCCGGGGAGTACAGTTGAACGAAAACGTGGGAAATGATCTGAAAGGGTCAATATATAATAATAAAAAAGATTTTATCCGTGAAATTCGGATAGAAAGAAGGCCCGAAGACATAAGGGCCAAAACATCGCGAGACTTCGTTACAAAATTGGGGCTTTAATTTTTCCTTCTTGCTGGTCTTTTTTTGGCGACCTGACTACACAGCCAGCACAAAAGAATTGCCAACTTTTAGCCACGCATAAGATATGCTTGTTATTTTTGGCACAGGTCTGCTGAGACACATTTTCAGGATTTCAATTATGATTGCGCACAAAGAATATTCACTTTTTATTATGAATGGCAAACTCGTTTCGTAAGTAAGAAACATTATACGCCAGACACCGATGCTATCTTTGCAGGGTGTGACTTTCTTTAAAATTATTAATTATAATTACTTGCTAATATTTGGAGTAATTTAATATCTGCTTTTCTCCCTCTTTTCATTCTGTGTAGCTTTTTTGTTTGTTTGCATTTGGAATTAGATAGCATCATTCAGCCCGGCATATAAAAACAAGTGTGGAGAAGCAATTCGTCTGTTGGGCAAAATTAAGATATTTCAGTTAGATGCATGCTGGGAAGTGTTTTGACTCCTGCGCTGAAAGGTCGACGCCAGTGAGAATTATAAATTAGTTTTTCTTTAATCAATGAATTGCATTCGGCTCTCTTTGATGACGTGAGTCTCTGAGCAACAATTTATCAGGTTGTAACGAAATTTCTGTCCGATATCTTAATTTATTTGGAAACACAAATGTAATGGTAATTAAAAATGCACTTAATCATCAATATGCTCTCCTTCGCTCTTGATAAGCTTATTCCCTCTATCGACAAGTTTTCAGATACCAGACATTAAAAATTTATTTAATTTAGACCTGAAATTAAAAACAAACCCGTCAATTAAAAACTCTTGTCTTGAAGTGAGATTTTGTCTATCAATATAGTTTTACAAACTCCTAAACAAATGGTTGTCAGGTGGAGTAATCTCAGGTGAGTATGGTGGGAGACTCATAATTCCCAACCATACGTCTTTCTGAGATCTTAGGTCACTCGAGCGGTATGAAGATGTAGATTATCGTGATAATGGAGGACCCCTTTGCTTTTCACTCAGGATGGACGTTTTCTGTCCAGAGCTGTTTTCAAACACCGATTTTAAGGGCGGTAAACTTCAGCTACGATCTTTGAGTTATCGTTTAAAAGTTCCGAATGGATTATTATGAACACTCAACAAAATCTTCCTCGGATCAAGGTCTTCTCTCGACAGACACAAAGATCTGTAATAGCGACTGAGTCACTAACGATGATGCCTAACATCGTAGAAAAAAAGACCCACTTCTCAGTCCGGATAGCGACTCTGTCTCAAACATTCACCTTGAGCTGCCAAGAATGAAATGATTCAAAATAACCAGCAAGTTATCGGCGATTTGCAACGGACAAATCAGGTGGGGCCAATTTTCCAACCTTTGACACCTTTTATTGCCTCTCCGAAATCGCAACGAGTAGTCATATGCTCAATATTGAATTGTTCAATACATTCTCTGAATGTAACAACAGGAATCATTGCAAGTATGGTCACAAAAAGAGCAGAGCTTTCATTATAACATCTTGAATAAAATTGGTTTGATACGAATAAAAAGAAACTCCTTACTTCTTTCCTCACGAGATTAGGAACAATCAAAATACTTTGATCATTTGCAACCCCTGGTAAATTTCGTATATATTTCTACGGTGAATATACAGACGACTACGTTCTCATGGTGTGATCTTGAGAAAGAAAAATGCTTTCAAACACACTGGAAGTGTTTGTAGACGTAAACGAAACCTTGACACTTCTATTTTTATGCTATAAAGAGGCCAAGTCTGAGTGTCAAGGCGGACATAATTCTAAATAAACCACTGTTATCTGACGAAAGAACGCTCATATGCAAATTGTTAATTTTATACTGCATGATAGTAAATCAATGAATAATTAAATAAATGAATAAATACATTTCTCGTCATAATATGAGTTACACTCATTACGCTGGTGCAAACATTTCCAGCATTAAAAAAAAATCTTTTATTCAAATAAATTCATAGGATCATATTTCAGCCATTAAAATATTGTTCTTAGTTTTTTATGGTCTCAATAATTTAAAAAAAAAAAAAAAAAAGAAAGAAAATCAAATATGTACCGAGTGTTTAAGAGGATGTAGGAAGTTGTCTTAACCCGATTAACACAAGATAACATGTTTAATATTTGATATTTTATACCGGCAGATAATCGGGTTATGGTTTTGTCCTTCTCTAAGAAGCTCACCCTTTGGTACTTAGGTTAAAAATAATTCTGAAAACACTAATCGGCGAGGCTATCAAGGAGTTATTCTTCAACAAAACAACGTCTCTTGCTTTTTCTCTCCTTCTCTTTCAAACACGAACACACGCATCGGCACACAAAGTCTCATAGATACACATTAGGTCAAGGACAAAGTAGGCATAAATATTAAAATAACCTGTGGTCTTTTCGTAGTCTTTGAGTTAGTACAGCTGAACAATCGAACGGATTATCCCAAGACAGAATGGAGAAGGAGAGGGAAGAGGAAACGGTGAGGAAGAGAAAGGAGAAAAAGAACAAGGAAGGCAATAATAATAATAATAATAATAATAATAATAATAATAATAATAATAATAATAATAATAATAA
>OY735208.1:36360337-36407837 GCA_963457665.1 Thysanoteuthis rhombus | reverse complement strand
CAATCTATCTATCTATCTATGTGTCGCCTATACAGGTCGCGCCAGTGAGCTGGATACTAAAACATTTACTCCTCATTTTGTCTAGGAGAAACAGCATTTTATTTGGGAAAATCCACCCAAATAGGCTTTAAGAAAGGTAGTAGGTCAATTTGAAATGTAAGTTTATGCTAAGTTGTTCCCTAAACGTTCACACTTGTTTTTGGTGAAATTTGGAGTTTTTTTTCTCTCTCGGTGATCTCCACACAACAACAGGCGAGAGAAGTGATTTATTCATTGATCACCCCTTTTCCATTATTTTTATTGATCACCCGTGTGCTGTAGGAGAACATTGCTGACCTCACGTATCACCATGCTGGGATGGATAGGGCAGTTGACCCTTCCCTTTTTTTGGTGTTTTTAGGTAATGGTTAGTAAAAACAAAGGAATTAATACTTGTTCTCTGAGTGTTCGGAAGTATGTTTACGAAACGGTTTCGATTGAGTAACTAACCAAACGTGTTAACATGTTTATGAGAACATAACTTTTCGACTATGATAAATGTATAAAGATATAATGGATGAAATTCAACATTTATTCTTCTCAGTTTCTCTGCAAAGAACGCCATGTTGAATTGTTTTACAAAATTCCAAGACGTTATGTATTGGTGTGCATATAGAATAAAGTTTGCTTTTTAAAACGCAGCATTTTTTCCAGAAATCATCTCTGAGAAGACTGTTTATTTAATGCTATAAAGACAACGAATGTGTCTCTCTCTTTTATAGACTCCGAAGCGGCAGCAAATTTGTTTACAAGGGTAAGTTGACCCGAGGATCAACAAAGAATAAGTGGCACCGACCTGGTTAATTCGACTTCTCCAATTCATCTCTCTAATCTAACAAATACATTTAAAACTCCTATTGACCAGATAAGATCAGCCAGATAAGTGTCCCAAAGACACACGCAAAACTTGACACCTCAATTTGATACCTCCCCACACGTATCAACGCCGGATTATCTCGAATTATTTTATTCTGATCTAATACACACAGTACTCCCTGAATATACAAATCCACATACACACCAATCCACTGGAGCTCAACTTGAAACCACGACACACAGTTCAGCTAATGGTCGAAATTATCCACCAGCTCAGTTCTTCCGGAATACTTGAAAACCGTACAGTTTCCTTAAAAGGTAATTACCACCCACCCACAACCGGACATTGCTCAAAAATTGGATATTGACTCTATAAAAAGATATCTTTTTGTATCTGCTTAATTTTTCTGATGATGTTAGTTGTGAATTAACGAAACGTCAAAATTAAATAAAGAAATATCATTTGTACCCAATATGGCCTTTAAAAGTGTCTCTCCACTCTAATACTCTCGAATGAATGATTGTAAACATAGATATACTGGTCAGAAGTATATATATATATATATATATATATATATATATATATATATATATATATATATACCAGGCGTATTGGAAAGTTTTTGACTCGATATAGTGAAGTCAATAATCTGAAACCAATCCCCAAATAAGAGGAAAAATCATGCAAATTGGCTCTTTGTAATATAAAAGAACACCCTTTCGAGTTTCAGTGACAAAATGACGCTCAGATTTCGGGAAGTTGGTTGGACAGAAACCATTCCCTTCTAGGTCAGGGTAAAAACTTTCCAACAACCCCTCATTTGTATATAATTTATCTTCATTAAATTGAAAGAGGCATTTTTTTCTTTTCAAGTTTCAATGAGTATATATATATATATGTTTTTCTTCGTTGCCCCGAGCAAGTATGTCGTCATAATGATGACATTGTCACGACATATGACTTCAGACGTGCAGCAGCATGAATTAAGTAATTTTCAGATGTGCTTCAGATTATCACAGTCGATGGTCTGTTACGAATCAGTGATGAACAGAGATGTTGTTCTTGTTATTTATCAAACGTAAACATCGAGTAAATATTGTTATCTCTTATACTTAACTGAGTAAGAAACGAGGTCAGATGTTTGTAATAAGATTATATGATATCAGTCATTTAAGCCAAGAAAATCAGCTTTCAAAATCCTGCCTTGTATAACTGGCCTCTGGCATCAGTCGGAAATCGCAACTATCTCAACAGACATGAGAAACCTGATACATATATATATATATATATATATTCCCACAGTGACATGGAAAAACAGTTGCCAATAACCCTGTCCCACGGCTAGTCCACCCATAATCAATCACTAGTCTTCGACCATAATAAGATAAAAACGGAACACTGTTATAATAACCCCAGCAACTGGGATGGGCTTTTCTGCCCTGGAAAATCGGGATTTGAAATCCTGACTTTTACCGAACTCTAACACCAATGATAGGTTTTATCTGCAATGAGGCAGGCCAGTTACCTGTGGTTATTAACTGAAGTGCACGTAAACAATTTTGAAAGTGCTTTTTATACTTTCCTCTGTCTTTTCTTATCAATTTAGTCGGTCTTCGATGGAACCTTGCTAAGTTTAACACACACACTCACACACTCACACACGTGTGTGCTTAGATAGATAGATTGATAGATAGATAAGTCAAGGAAATATATACATGTTTATCAACTAGTGATTCTGCAACCTGTTTTCTCTCCCTTTCCCAGTGAAAATTGTAATTAGAAATCGATTTGGAGAGACTCATTTTTGAACAACAATAATTTTCCCCTTGGAGATGTTGCAACGTATATGAAGTCACAAATGATGAGTTATAAACAACCCAAGTATGCATATATTTAATTTCCCTGCAGATATATTTGCAGTAATTAAACCCCCAATATTTTTCTCCAGAAACAGAACAGTAATTAACAACAACAGTGCGCGTATCTTTTCTTTTGCTAGAGTCAGGAAGCAGTCTTCACCGCAAACGTACTTTTGTATAGAGATAAGGTTGGTAGTATTCGTAGTAGTAAGAGGGAGAGAGAGAGAGAGAGAGAGAGAGAGAGAGAGAGAGAGAGAGAGAGAGAGAGTGCGTGTGTGTGTGTCAGTGTATGTTTTGCGTCTCTTTAAAATACAGATATCGCCTTCAATGCGAAAGTAGAGCTTTCCTTTGAAAAAAAAACCTTTCGTAAGTCGAAACTGCTCAAAGCAAAGAAGCAATTACCATTAATTTTTATGGAAAAAATTTCCAAGTGTTCCTAGACCTCTCTCCCCAATGATTGTACATTAGGTCGAGTTGTTGAAGTTTTTGGTGATGTGAGGTTTAGGAGAGTGGGGCGTAGGAGAGAGAGAGAAAGAGGTAGAGGGTGTGCGGTATTTCTATGACAGTTCATTGTAAAACAAAGACTGAACGCTAGAACTGGCGTAAAGCAAACTTCTGAAAAACAGGGGAATACCTGTATATACACACTGTAGCTGTTAATGAGTGTTATGTATATTTTCACGATGAATGATCATTTTCAACAATTTCCATTTCCGTCTATACATCTATATGTTAAGATTTTTTTCGCACAAATGTCCTCAACTAGGTTCATCTTTTGAAAACGGCGTTTCGGCCGTCAGACTCTGAAGCCTTCTTCAGTTGGGTGTCATGAATGTTGCGTGTTCAGAATGCTGGGTACCCTTTTCGAAGCGTGGGGGCATAATGTCCTCATTCTGATATCTAGTTTCGGGAGAGAAAGTACCCATCATAATCAAGATGCTGTTCTTTTTCTGGTGTCATAATCTCGTCGATGCCCAACACGGGTGCCACTGAGTGTTTTTCTCTGGGGTTATTTAGAACCACGAAAATTGCCGACCTCTCGTATCACCATGCTGGAATGGTTAGGGTAGTTGACCCTTCCCTTTTTTTGGTGTTTTTAGGAAATGGTTAGTAAAAAAAAAGGAATTAATACTTGTTTTCTGAGTGTTCGGAAGTATGTTTATTATTACATAAGTTTAAGGGAGATAGAGCGATCTACCGATACATCCATAGCATAGCCGCTTCAACCTAGCATTGCTCTTACCATTGAGCTGAACAGCCGCTGACAATGCAAAGGCCTGAATAACTGCTTTAATCCCAAATTATAATTTTGTTCATTCGCTGTCTATAACTGCTCAATTCGTTTCTTTCAACGCAGACAATTATGTTATTAAGAAATTGATTTATAATCCTACAAAAGTATACGTATAATGCATAGATTTTCAAGTATTCCTCGATTTTTAATCATATGTGTACATTGAGTGTGTATGTACATACAATCACCTAACCACATATGCATATGTATTCATGTACAGGTGTACATGCAAACACATGCGTACATGTGCGTTATGGTCCAGAATTCTGGCTCTGGTTTTGGTCTGATGCTTTGAACAAAAGGAACGTTCCTCCAAGATTAAGGGCTCCCATAAGGTGTTCAGCTCTTCACTAGATCTACTTGGGCGGTTATGGGAGCCTAGCATGTGTATTGACTCTTTCAACTTGTCTCACCATCCAGTTCTGCTCCCTGTCCAGAATTTTGGCGTCATCCCATAGTAGACTGACCCTTTTCCTCCAAACGTAATCTGTCAATCGGGTTTGGTGGTCCGTCCACAGGTGACGGCTTTATGATGACAGCAGCCCCCAAACATCTATACTCATGAATTTCCTTGTTAATACACTTAATTCGCTGGTGAATATTTATCACATTAATCGAACATTGTACAGCGAAATTTCAGATCGAAATTCCGCTAATAACTGTGTCAAACTGAAGACTTATTGCCGCGTCTGCCTAAGAATGTATGTATGTATGTATGTATGTATGTATGTATGTATGTATGTATGTATGTATGTAATTTTGACTGCTAGATAAACAGGGGGGGTATTCATAAGCGGGGATGGGGTTGTAAAAATGAAAAGAAGTAAGGGAAACTTATAAACGGGATGGGGGTCTGAAAATTTCATAAGACTAGTGTATCAAGTAGAATAGCCGAAAATATTTCCTGTGGACGCACATAAATATACAGGAGGTTAATGATTAAGTAATCAAATTTGTATTTCCTTTCCTGCCTAGAGGACGTTTATCCGTCTACTGACAAACATTATGCTCATTGTGAGAAAAATTTGAGAAATTCAGAAAATTTAATCCTGATTCGATAAAATTTGATAAGAAATTCTTTACAAAAATTTGAGCCTGATTTGAGGAGATCTGTCACGAAAATCGGGTCTCTGTGGAAACATTTATTTCTTTAATATACACATAAAACGTGTATTATAATCATTGCATCCGAAAATTATTTATAAAGAATATGAGAAATCTAATAAAGGGAGGTGTCCCAATAAGGTCCGGGTGGTCGGGGTAAAAAAAATTAATATGCAAGTAGGGGGGGGGCTTTTATTTGGCACCAAGAGTATGTATGTATAAAGTAACCCACTTATTTGTTGAGGTTCCCATCAAACACGTTTAATGCTAATGATCTGGGCGTAACGAAAATAAGGCATAATGCTAATTAGAAGGGCCGTCAAAATAGGCCGGGAACGCAGGGCGTGGTCCGTATTATGTGACCGCTTGGCAGGACACCTCTTCAAGTTTTACGTGTATGTGTGTGTTCTCATTCAGTCTACGTCGGTCGTGTGAAGGGTTTCTGCAGTTTTCGAAGTCAGTGGTTCAGGCTCTTCTTCCTGCCACTAACACGAACTGGAACCAATGTTTACCACAATCCTCAGATCAAACAAGATTGAAGCAATGAAACGTTAGTCCTCTGTATCAATCATTGAATCATAGTCCCCAGTATGAAGATTTGACTAGTATAGCTCACGCTCAAGCAAGAGGGAATGGGAATAGCCAGATTGTGGTGAGCCGATCTGCAAACCTAGAAAATCAGCATTTGACATATACCTTTGACACTGGTCACTGTTGCCGGTGGGAAATACGCCTCCATCTAACCTGCAAAATCGAAAATTCCGTCTTGTAATCGAGTTAGTATCTAACCGTCAAAGCATGTCTCAAGTATTTAGTAAACTTATCTTCGCCTAGCAGCAGGTGTAGAGCACTCAGTGAGGCTCGAACTCACTACAGTATTGTAATGGTCATTGTGACTAGCTTATTAAACATTGTTTGACGGCGTCAACAAAATTTTTCACTCGTCCTTTCATTCGACCAATTGCTAGATTAAGCTAAGTAGGGGAAATATCTATTGAAACTTTGGAAGATTGTCGCAGCACAATCTTCTTGTCGTACCCACCCATTAGTCCTTGTGCCGTACTAGGCTTTATTTATATTGATTCACTTGAATATTGCGTCTGACACGAGGCTTCACAGGGTGTTGATCTTGCTAACAAACTACCAGTCAGTTATTCGGCTTGTACTATGCACTGATTTAGAATTAGCTGTTCTCTTCCAACTCCTGTACACTAGTATAACGTGCGTTAGTCTAAGCACGTGTTGTCAATTACTATTTCAATTACGCTATACGCTCAGCTATTAACGATTTTGCGACCTGGTCTTTACATATATTCGTAACTCCCATATATTCTGGATTAATGCACATGAAACACGTCATTCTACAATATTTCATCTCACTACCTCGGGGGGCGACATTCGGTATTTTGTCTCCCAATTACAAAGAGCATACGAGACGCTGGAATCCTCAGAGGTTTTAAAAGGTTGATATCCTGTGCCGACTAAGGTTTCTGCATTTCTTTCGCAGAAAAAAAAATCAAAAGGAGAGAGAGAGAGAGAGAGAGAGAGAGAGAGAGAGAGAGAGAGAGAGAGAGAGAGAGAGAGAGAGAGAGAGAGAGAGTTGTTGTCTGCAAGTTAGTCTCTTAGATCAGTTGTTCCCAAACTTTTTTTTTATCTCTCCCATCCTGCCTTACTTTGCGGGGTGTCGTGGCTCACGCTGCGGGAGATTCTCTCGTAGATCATTCGCCAGAATAGCGACTTTGTTTCTTGCTGAATGTCAATGTCACATGAAGAGCCGAGCTTGGTACTGCATGAATTTTTCGGGATAGTTTTCTCTGCTTTGTTGTTTTTATCAAAACATTCTAACGGACAAAAAGCCGTTAGTAGAAGTCAAAGCGATAATAAGACTAATAAATCATACAGTATTTGCACATTACCTACAAATATCCATCCGCATGCTTAAAATCGTCTCTAAATTACTTATAATAACCATTACGATGTAAATTCTGTATAAATAGTTGTTATAGTACATTATTTAGGAACCTCAGATAAGCGGAGAATCACACAAGTCTTTGGCTGAGAAAGCTCTACCTTCAAAAATAAGAAGATCCCATTAATCCTAAAAAGAAGGGTGTATAACCAATGCATCCTCCCAATAGTCCCTTATGGAGCTGAAACATGGAACTTAACCAAGAGACAGACCCGCAAATTGAGAACTATGTAACGTGCACATGAGAGAATTATGTTGGGTCTCACACGAAGAGACCACGAGACAGCACAGTACATTCAGGAAAAGACAGGAGTCAGGGACATCATAGAATCCATAAGAAAGCTCAAATGGCTGTGGGCTGGCCATGTTGCACGAATGGCAGACAACCGATGAACATTGCGACTCACGACATGGATCCCCCGAGATCACATGCGGAACGGAGGCCGACAGAATAATAGATGGAGAGACGAGCTAGACAAATTCAGAAAGTACTGGCTCCGCGACGCCAATGATAGAGAAGTGTGGCGAATCCTGGGGAAGGTCTATGTCCAACGACGGATGTTGAAAGACTGATGATGATGACCCACAAAATGCTTTCTGAATTTGTCCAGCTCGTCTCTCCATCTAATACTCTGCCGGTCTCGATGGCGCATGTGATCTATGAGGATCCATGTCGTGAGTCGCGATGTCCATCTGTTGTCTGCCATTCTTGCAACATGGCCAGCCCATTGCCATTAGGGATAATTTTTTTCAAAAAAAGTCTGAATTTTCGAGATACAGGCATGAATACCGAACTCGAACTAAGTGGGCGAGAAGCCAACAGATACAGGAAGCCCAATATTGCTATGAAAATTACTAGGCAATAAAGACGAGTAATATAGCGTGAATATTTAGCAGAGATAGGTGGCAAAAAAAGGCGTAAGCTTCTGTTGCCGAATTAGTGAAGGCGTCGTCCGTGAAAGAGGATATATTGGGATTTGAAATGCAAGTTCAGGTCTTATTCATTTCCCTATTTATTACGTCTCACACACCTGACAGCGGTCCCTTTGTAGTTGTTCGGCTAAGTAAGTTCATGCTAAATTCGTTCCTTTGTTTGTACCCGGCAGTTCACGCTTATCTTATTGAAACCTCTTCGCTACTTTGTGCTGAACTTAATTGAACGGTTTTTGACCTAGAATGCTCCATAATAACACACACACACACACACACACACACACATATATATGTAGATAATGATATATAATGATTTATAATGATACATAATACAACAATGAAATAAATGGAATAATAGCCAAAAAACAATAATCAAGAACTTCTCTTTGATTCAAGTACTTAATTCTTCTTTCTTCTTTCTGTTCTTCCGCTTTTTCATCTCATCAACTCAAACATCAAACATGATAATCATCTGAAAGAATATATGAAACAAACATTTTTCTCTGAAATTTGGGAAATCTTCAAAATAAAACAATGCCTTATGGAATACGATTTTATTATTCGCTGAGCGATGAATATTTATGGTATGTCTAGATATCTTATAAGTTCATTTCCCACGTTCAGTTATCTCTGGCAACGAAGTTGGAAGAGGTATATGTATTCACAAACGTCTGTTCTTTTGGATGTCTGTCTGTCCACCCAATATCCCCCAAACGCACTCAACGAATTTCAATGAAATTTTGTATAGGGGTTGACCATTCATTGGCTAACGGAGATATTGGTCAGAGTTGGGCCGAATCTAGGAATTAGTTTTCAATTGAGAGATATTTTGAAGCAATTGTCCGAAAAATGGAGGATTGAAAAATGGTAACCTCCCCTGAATTGTTGCTATATATGAACTGATTTCCATTCAGATTTCAGTTATTTTATAGCTTTGGCAGTGGTAAGCATTCTCCGAGTGCTTCCTAGATCTGATTTCATCTCCTAAAAAGAACTGAAATAATACAACATACATAAAAGAAAATTTCACCGTTCTATTAAAATCTAACTTGGGATTTTGAAGTAACGTCTTCCGATAATACAATACGATTTGGTAATTGAACATTTCTTGTCCTCATATATATATATATATATATATGCTTTCGTATTTATGAAAGTGATAGCTTGTTTCCGCATGCTTGTTAGTGTGGGCTTGTGTCTGTGTGTGTCTTCTACTTCTGTGAATGCGTGTGTATATGTTTTCATATTAATGGATGTGATCCTTTATTTCTGTATGCATTTTAGTGTGGGCATGAATGCGTGTGTGTGTGTATGTATGCGTGTGTGTGTGCTATTCTTATATTGTGTATGCATGTAATAGATGTGCATTTGTGTGTGTATGTGTTCTTATATTGAGTATGCGTGTGTATATGCTTTCATATTAATAGACGGGATCATTTCTTTCTGCGTGCATGTTAGTATAGGTGTGTATTTGTGCGTGTGTGTTGCTCTCATATTGTGTATGCATGTAATGAATGTGATTGCTTGTTTCTGTATGCACGTGAGTATGAACGAGAATCTGTGTGTGTATGTGTTCTTATATTGTGTATGCGTGTGTATATGTTTCCATATTAATGAATGTGATCGTTTGTTTCTGTATGTATGTTAGTGTGGGCGCGAATTTGTGTGTGTGTGTGTGTGTGTGCGTGTGTGTGTGTGCATGTTGTTCCTATATTGAGTGTGCATAAGTATATGCTTTCACATTGATGGATGTGATAGTTTGTTTCTGTATGCATGTTAGTGTGAGCATGCAGTTGTGCGTATGTGTTGTTCTTATATTGTGTATGCATGTGTATATGCTTTCATATTAATGAATGAGATCGTCTCTGTGAGTGTGTTAATTTTAGCATCCATTTTGTGTGTGTGTGTATGTGTGTGTTCTCCTTATATTGTATATGCATGTATACATTCTCTCATATCTATGAATTTGATTGTTCTTTCCTCTATGCGTGTTTGTGCGAGCGTGCGTTTGCATGTGCCTGTGGGTGTGTGCGTTGTCCTTATATTGAATGTGCATCTATATATGCTTTTATGAATGTGATTGTTTGTATCTCAGTGTGTGTATTCGTGTGACCGTGGGTTCTTCAATGTGTGTGTGACTTTCTGGTTAACTCCGTAATGTCAATGCAAAACGACACTTTCTGGGAACCCGGCATTATTATGTGTAAAGAGATAAACATGAATTGTACATTTCTGAATTTCCGTTCTTCACATTCATTCTCGAGTCATTTCTTTAAAGAACCAAAAATAAACCCATACTAAAAAAAAAAAAAAAAAATGAATCCAACGCTTTAGCAAAATCTGACCTTGGATTTTGAGGTCGCTGTAACTCTATAATCATCCGGTAATTAACATTTTCTTACTTCGCATATAGTTAAATGCGTGTGTGTATACTGGCGTATTTATGAATGTAAATGTTTGTTTGTTTCTTCGTTACTTAGCTTGTTTGTTTGTTTGTTTGTGCGTGCATGTGTGTGCGTGTGTGTGCGCGTGAGAGTGTATGCGTGTGCTTGAGTGTGTTCGAGTGTGTTTGCTACCTCCGTAACTTTGATGCGAAACCAACACCCCCCCCCTCCCCCTACGCGTTCGTCGACGAGCATTCTGGACATTCTTTATCGTCGGCACACCAGCAACGAACGATCTATTTACCAACGCCACCCTCTTATGCCGACGGGTTGTACTTTACGGGTGTTCACACTTGCTCTGAGAACCCTGTCAGTGCAGCAGTCCGCACTGACTGTGAATCGGGGTGGCGATGACGGGTGGGTATCAATGTCCCGCGGGTACCTCTGATTTTAAAAGCACTGCATGAATCGCCACAAAGAAGTAATTATACCGCTTAGATAATCCGTATTTTCTCGTGCTGATGCGTGTTGTTGTAGGGTGGGGCGTGGGGAATGCTTACTATAATTACGGATTATCTTATCAGCTGGCTATTGTTATCAAGATCGGTCGGTTCCAAACGCATTATCTGAAGTGATCACAATAAGCGGCTGGCTCTATATATCATTCACTGAAAGTTATCACCCTGTTGTATTATCAGAATTGGTCGCTCCTAGCCCTCTATTCACAAAAAGCTACTTCCTTTGTGAATCCCTTGCTTAATGTTATCAGTCCGTAATTGTTATCTAAAAGACACTGTCCTGAGCAGACACGAGACGCAGCTTCTTCTGTTGCAGGAATCGAACCTGCCTTCCTATAAAAATCAATCCACGATCAAGCAAAAAACTTGTGGATGATTTTCCTAACTTATGTGAAGTGGACGAAATCGAATTTGTGTCATGAGCAATAAGATGTTTTGGAAGAAATGGAAAACGCCAACAGTTTTACATAGAAATTAGAAGTTCAAAACATATATATATATATATATATATATATATATATATATATATATATATATATATATATATATATATATGTGTGTGTGTGTGTGTGTGTGTGTGTATATATATATATATATATATTTATATATATATATATATATATATATATACAGTTATATATGCAGATATATATATATATATATATATATATATATATACATACATATATATATATATATATATATATATATATATATATATATATATATAAAACAGCGAAGAAGTGGTATCTCAACACTCCACTCGATTACTTCAGATGTATTTGGTAAAAGACATCTGAACGATAAGTGCATATTCTTTCTTTCTTTCTTTCTTTCTTTTTTTCTATCTATCTTTCAATCTATCTTTCTATCTATCTTTCTATCTATCTTTCTATCTATCTATCTCAATGTGCTTGCACGTATCTTAACATCTATTCTGGTTTGTCCATATCTTCCTCATTCTATCCGTATTTATCTCTAACTAGACAAAGTGACAAGCAAGCTGTGAAACCCGCCGAAACACTCTTTACACCGGCAAAAAATAAACATATGTATTAAAAAATAATACATATATATATATATATATATATATATATATATATATATATATATATATATATATATATATATATATATATATAGAGAGAGAGAGAGAGAGAGAGAGAGAGAGAGAGAGAGAGAGAGGAGGGAGGAGACTGATTGAGGTGAATGTTTATTTTTACACCAGACAAACGAAACTAGATCACTTAAAAACATATAACCGACTTATGTGGAGAGCTTTTTCTCATAAAAGAACATATGACCACGAAATGTTAAAACGCAAGGCCAGAATTGTAGGGCACAAATCGAGCCAATTGGCATGGGCCTATGATCTTATTAAAGACTATTGATAGAGCGATACAATAGAGGTCCCTTCGAAACAAAATATTGATATTCTAAAGAAGATTTATATAAGATTGATATTGCTAAATTCCCAACACAGAATAAATAAAGATTTATTGTTGTATTTACTATTTCTAATTACAGTGCTATTGCCTATTGTCTTTTATTAATTAAAAAGATGTTTGGTCATTATTTCTTTTTTTATAAATTGGTCTCGTTCCTTTATTCTGTTCAGTTAAATGTAATGCACACTACATGTACACACACACACACACACACTTTATATATATATATATATATATATATATATATATATATACATATATATATATATATGTATGTATAGACATAAATCGTATGATTACAAAGATACCTGATAAGCAGTTTGAAGTGCGGTCTAAATTTCACATCTTGCCCGGGCCTATTGCCAGCCTGTATAGCACAAATGTACAGAGAGAGAGAGAGAGAAGAGAGAGAGAGAGAGAGAGAGAGAGAGAGAGAGAGAGAGATAGAGAGAGAGAGGTGCAATAATGTACACACACGCGCGCACGCACATTCCTTTATAAGTATGTGAGACATAATACCGAACGAGTATTGGTTGAAAATAGTGTTGTCTGATGATTTGGAATTGAAACGTCTCGTATTCGGCAGAATAAGAAAGAAAAAAAAAAAAAAAAAGAAAAAAAAAAGACGATCAAATTCTATATACCTATTAGTATAATTTCTTCGAATCTCTCCTTCTGTCAACCGACCGACTCGTCTATCTAACGTAATTGGCATTACACACGCCATTCCCCAAACCCTCATGACAATGCATACAATTCGTAGCATCCAAAAATAACTTCGTCAAAACATATCATATGTGATGACAGATATTCGCGTTATCTTTTCATCGTCTAAGCACAGAGCGATCGCTGCTCTTCTTCCTCTTGCTCTCCCTTCTATAAAACAAAACGGTAAAAAAAAAAGAAAGAAAAAGAAAATGAAACGAGAAGGCAAGTACTTACCAGTTTATCTACCCGCCTACCCTTTCTAGATATTATTTTTTTTCTTTTAATCATTCGTCTCGTAATATCTGCTGAACGAGATAATACAACAACTGCCCGGAGTTGGCCTATTTTTTTTTTTTTCCTTCTTTACTCTTTGGTGTAGCTCAGAAGTAGAGCAGTAGAATAAAAGATGCGAGGTTTTAGCTGTGTTGTTAAGTATGTTATATCTACTGTCTCTTACAAAATCTTTCCCCTTCGTCCGCGCGTAGGCGTATGGAGACCCACATTGAAACCTAACCTAGTGTCGTATTTGCCCATGAGAAGGCAAACAGATATCATCTTATATTCCAGCATAAATCTTTTATAATATTTATATTATCTGCTCTTGCTCTGCAAAGATAGTACATCATAAGGTAATGGTGGCGGTGTTCGGTCTGACAGCGCCCCCAATATGTAATTTTTGCAGGATCTTCTTTTTAATAATTTTTTTTATGTTTGATTATCCTTTTTATTGTTTTTTCAGGATTTACCATATGTTCTGTGCCTCTAGAGCTCCGGTGCCCCTCCCCGCAGTTGCAGGGTCTTCGGGCTTCATCCACAAGCTCTGCAATGTGAGTATCATGATGTTTTTTTGTTATCCTGTGGTATAGCTTAGTATCACACCTTAAAATAAAACGTGCAACGTTCGAGCAATGTTGTTCAGCGTGTAATCTCTCCATCTCTTACAAAAGAAAAGGAGGTGAAAATATGAATCGAGCAAATAGAAAAAAAAAAAAGAAGAAAAATCCGAAGCAAATATCAAAGAATAAAAATAACCCCCGAGTTTCCTGCTCTGAAATTGAGGAACAAAACAAGGTATATATATATGTTCTGGCTTGAGGATCAATCAAACACAAGACTCGGCCTTGATGAAGAGTGCTTGATCCCTGAGGATCTGTTTGCAAAGCGGTACCTCTCCATTGCACTAACAGGATTAAAACCAGAGGTATACTCTGACAGCTGTATCAAGAGCTGATGGGTCAGGGAATAATTTTTTTTCTTTTTTATATCTATATTTGCACCGACCCTACAAAAAATGAATTGACTTCTGATATTATACTTGTATCATAATTACAACGATGAAGGAGGCTAGTCCAGATTGGTTATGGACAAATCATAATGCTTCATCTTTAAACTTCAGACAACACGAAAAAAGCCAATCAAACATTAGCTGAAAATCGGGATAAAAAAAACTTGGGAGAATAATCCAAATAATTCATGGTATAATAACAAAGCTTAGTATCCATAATTCATAAACGATTTGAAAATATCTGAGTCCGTTTGGGGGATCTAGATAAGTGCTACCATTGTTTAATCACTCTTTATATACACGTGTTGACATTCCTATAGACGTAAAAACGACTGACATTAACACAGTGGATCCTATGATCACTTACTCATACTCATTTACACTGATATGCAAAATAATACGTAAACACAACGTTGTATATAAGGGATTGTCAATTGGGTACCTTCTGACGATTCCCCACATGCTTCTAAAATCTAAGACCAAAAATCTATAAAATTGAGTTGATTTTAATCAGTGTTCCATTCAATTAGTAAGTGAAAGATTCGGGAAGTATGCTGTAAGTTCTCTTTCCAGCTTCATAAGATGCTCAGCGATTAATTCTTTGAACATGCCGGTATTCGATTGCGCAATGGTTGAACCCGTTTTTGGCAACTGATCTGAGGAGGGAACTTTGGCAACTGACCAACGATGGTTATGTTCGGTCGTTTTGAGATCTGATCTGTAATTTGATTTAATCCCCGACAACATTGAAAAAGTTGAACCGCGAAGACGAGTTGATAGAAATAACGGCAGTGCTTGAATAGAAGTATAACCGTGGTTTAAAGCAATATACGCCATGGTTATACTCTCAGACCTACTATGCATCCCTTTAGAAGTGAAAATATATCCCTGGGGGTACATGTCCTCAAGATTGGTTACCTCTGCTCTACAATATAGTCCCACGCTATTTCTGTTTGCGTTGATAGCTACAGACTATAAAGATCTACTAAGACTCACTTGATGGCAGCGAACGTTTGTCTTTTAGAGTTATTCTAATCTCATATATACCGTACTGCACTTTCAATAATGAGAATAAATTCGAATTAACCGTTTAACAGAATGAATGAAGACGAGAAAAGGAACATACCGGAAACTCTAACTCTCAACGAGATTTCAGCAAGTCTCGGAGTTTGGGATTGTTGACCTCACTAACCATTTCTTGATCGCTGTGCATGCATTGACAAATGAACTGTTTCTTTTTTTGTTGTTTGTTTTTGTTTAATTCGAAGCCAAGAAATAATTTGATTACTTTCGAAGCTTAACGGGATTAAATTCCTCATGGTATAATTCGATTACTTTTCAAGTTACGTAACTTAAACAATAACAACTGCAGTAATAACCGCGCAACGACATTTTCGTATAAAGTTTGTACGTCGCTAGATATGCTATGCAACAGACCCAGCAACCCCATCCCACCATTTTTCTCTCCACTTCTCCGTCATGCGCATGCGCCCCGAGGGCAGTTAGATCGGCGTAACGTTTTAATGGCGCGTTTGGCGGTGTGTACGGGATGTAAATTACTGATGAGATGAGAATAAACTGGAGGAAGTTAAGTGGATTTGATTTTGGTTGTCGGAAAAATGTGTTTGCTGCCCTCTGGCGGCAAATGAGCAAAGCTCTGAAAGCAACACTTAATAAATGACATGTTCATGCCAAAACATAATTGATGGTGAAGTTTGTAAAAAAAAAAAAAAAAAAATAGCTCAACGTAAAAAATTGAAATGAGAAAGGAAAGAAGATAGAAAGAAACTGAACGTGGAAGAAAATGCTTGTAAATGAAATGAATGAAAGAAGGAAGAAAAGGTCGAAAAAGAAAGGTAAGGAGAAGGAGTTAGGAGATAAGAGGAAGAAAGCAACTGGGGGAAAACGGTGTGGGGGAATAGGAGATAAGAAAGGAGAGATGAAATAAAAAGAAAGTAGAGAGATCAGATGGAGAGATTAGAAGAAGAAAGGATAAGGGAGAGGCGATAAAACAAGAATGAACGTAAGAAGGCAAAAGATGGAAGCAAAGAGAAAAAGAGCGAATGAAGAAATCAGAGAAGGCGAAGTAGGGTTAGGGGGAATGAAATGAATGAGATAGCATATGGAAGAAGAAAAAATAAGATGAAGGAAGAGAACAGGAATGAGGGGAAAAAAAACTCCAAAAAACCTAAACAAAAACAGTCAGAACTGCCCCCCCCCCCGATAAGCAATGGAATGTTACTGACCAAATCAGGGCACAAGCCTGGGAGAAGTATATCGAGATCCTGCAGTGTCCACTCAATAAGATCGCCCTTTCGACTCTGCTGACGTAGCCCAAAGTAAAGTGGAATAATACATTTGGCATCAGCTCGGCAGAAGGAGCTGCAGGAAGAAAGCCAAAGTTGGCATCCAGCCACCTTCAATCAGAGTCTTCCTCTCCTAGACTGGATGCCAACTATGGCTAGAGAGCCCAATCTTCCTTGATACTTATCCGTAGCTTAAAGAAGAGATGGATCCATGCCTTTCCTAAGGGTATTACTGCGAAGTGAACAGCTAAACCTTGAACGCAGATCTGTGTTGTTAACCGTTCGGCCAACTGCAACCCAGACAAAGCTAAGTTGATACCACTGAGACATGAACACAGCTATAATAAATGCACACGAATACATTTTGTTTACAGACTTGTAGAATCATTCATCTTATACGTTTTTCTCTTCTTTTCCCTCTCTCTTCTCACCGACATGATGTGAAAAAGGATATTCCATTGATGTTTTGGGGAAAAATGTCTATAACATTCCAATTTATATCAAATTTTCTATTTTGTCGGATTAACTTGAGGCAAATTCAACAAACGGGGTATATTTCACTTTTACTTTATTTTATTTCCTTTTTTTTTTTTTTACTTGTGCCCCAAAAGAGTAATTCAGGAAACCTGCCATTGATGTGTAACGAATATCAATATGCATTTCTTTTTTTATTATATTTGATGGTCTCATAAGATCCCCCAACCAATATTTCAGCAGAGGATAATTTTAAAAAATTCATTTTCCTGGCTCTTTCTCATTTATCAACTAGTTTTTAAAAAAACTCCTCCTTATGTTCCGGTCAAAGTTAATGCTTATCTTTTGAACTATTTTTGAGGGGAAAAGGGGCAGCTCATATGCCGTCAAATACGAGGAGGAATTTTAGATATTGAGCTAGTAAAATCAACAACTGATGAAAACTGAAAAAAGGTGGTTGATTTAAGGAAAAATATAAAAATTCATGTGATTTGCTTGTCGTTAACGTACGCATTCGGACCTTCGCAGGGCTATAAGATTTTCTGAAAAATAAATGTTAATAGTATCCTTACGTTGACCATGGCTTCAGCCGTTCCTGTTGAGGCACCACCTATCACAAGTTTCTCTGTCTCTATTCCAGTTCGTGATTAGTAAAACAGACATAAAGGCAACAAGCACCCTCACTTCACCCTGCACTATCCATCCATATGACGGAGAGTTGGATTCATGCCTTATTAGAGCGAGGTGAACACAAACTGTTTAAAAGTGAACTTGGTTCGTTAACCGTTCGGCCAATCCGCACCTCCTATTGAATGCTCGAGCCTCCAATTTCATCGTCGACACCATCGTCATCGTCGAGACGGATTAATTTAAAATATGCCCGACAGGACTGACAGCGAGTGAACTTTATGACATCCATTAAATAATTTCTCTTTGATCAGCTCAGTATCAAGTCAGGTTTCTCCCATCAAGTCACTGGAGAGGAAGCGTGCCCGACAAAAGAAGAGATACATGTCTCTAAACAACAGACTGTATCATCAATGCAACGCTGTTACATCAAAAGAGGCAGGAAATTTGTGGTGGCTTGGATAAAAGTATGATCAGTGAACCGATTATAATTTCTAGTTACAAGCGCTGATATCACGATTGCACAAAGGCTCATCGGAAAGGCAAGAATCCAGCTATCACTTTGTCAGACACTTTATTTTCTGAACTTCGTTAAGTCAAGTAAAAGCGACGAACTGCTTCCAGTGCCTGGCGTTCTTAAACTCTTACGGGATTTAAAAAAAAATAATTCCAGAATTGCTTCAATCTGGAACTTAATTATTTTATTTCAAATATGCGATGAATAAATGCAGATATTTTCGTTGTCTTTTCGAGGTTTCAATTTCGAAAAAATCACGCAGATAATAAAACCCTGGGAATTATCCCTAGGCATTTCGTTCATGCTTCTGCAACGAATTTCCAATGCAAAAACACTCTGTGCGTGATACGCCTTTTTAATTCGTAAGCGCTGTGTCTGTGGCGAATTTGTTGGTTTCTTCACAAATGAAATTTAATAGTTCTTCATCAAAATAAAAATTGAACCCCCCCCCCTCAAAAAATATTTGGGTTGGTTTCAGAGATATCGGTTTTCACACCTGGAGTACTGCTAGAAGTAATGTATGGGAAAACTGGATTGCGATTCGTGGATCAACAAAATCGTTTTGCACCGTTTCCAAGCATTGAAAGTAGATTTGCCAGCCTGCCCTGAAGAAAAATCATTATCACTTGGGCCTACTAATTCACTCTCTGACAGGAACTTCTGATTCACTACCTGTCAAATCGCTCGAGTCATTTTCACATTCTTCAGCCATTACAAATCAGCGGTATTTCATTAACAACAAATTTCAATGAACGAAAGAAAAACAACTAGTCTCACAATTGTAATAAAACTCCAATGAACAAAAGAACGAATGACCTACAATAAAACTCTCACGGTTGCACTAAATTACCATGCAGTTGTTGACTGTTTCAAAGCAAAAAAAAACAAAACAGCAACAACAAATTAGTCAATAGTTTTATCTGACGAACTTGATAACCATTACACTACGGTAGGCAAACCATCACTTACTTTAGTTTGGCACAAGGCCATTAGTGTGGAGCAACCAGAGTGGATCGAACCACAATAGTAGTAACTGTTCACTGACCACTTTTTCACGGTGTGGAACATCCACTATACATATACGTGTGAGTACACATACATATATCTATATATATATTTGTGTGGGTACACACACACACACACATATATATATATATAGGTTTATTCGTGTGCCATAGGTATTTACTATATATACATATAGAGCCTAGTTTGGTACAAGGCCTGGAATGTAAGGTAACCCCTGATGATAGAACATGCTATAGTGGGTAAGAACTGTGATGCAGCACTAGCTTGACATAATACCACGGTGATGATCCTCCGATATCTATCTATATCTGATATCTATCTATATCTGATATCTATATATATATATATATGCATGTGTGTGTGTGTGTGTGTGTGTGTGTGTGTGCGTGTGTGTGTGTGAGTGGGTGTTGAATACCTATTATCCGAAACTTCGAAAATTGGATTGTTTAAAAATCGAAAATCTCTTGAAGGTCAACATGACACCACAAGTGGGCAATTCCACATCCGACCGAATGTAGTATGATTCAAAGACGAGAATGGATTACACGGTATTTAACTCATTCGGAATACACTAAGAGCTTGGTTATCTCTGATTAACTATTTATAAACGTAAAGCTATATTTACATCACACACAGTGAAGGATGGAAAAGTATCAATCGAAACAAATTATTGTTGCCGCCAGACCTACATACATAATTTAGTGTATCTTTTTCTTATTTTCTGAATCTATACAAAAAGCCTGTCTATACCCCAACGAGCAATAGTGATAACAAAAAGATTACATTACAGGCCCCAGTCCCAAGATATCTCATCATGTATATGCTAGTATTCCAAAATCTGAAATTCAAAATTCGGAACACCTCGGGTCCCTGGCGTTTTGGATAAGAAGCAAACCTATAAATATCCATCTGCCGACCTATATATATATATATATATATGTTTTTTTTATAGTCTTTTTTAAAATATTTGGCACCATCTCAATAGATAAAGAACCCCCCCAAATAGTATATATATATATATATATATATATATATATATATATATATATATATATATATCGATTATGCATAAATATTGTCTATGACGATAGTGTACTCTTGTTTCGCTTTATTCAGCTCCTCAGAAAGACAATGTAACTGGGCCCCACCGACATTTATATATTCAAAAGATAACTTTCACTGTGATTTGAAATGTGACTCTCCAAATATTGAGCACAGATGAAATGAAGATTTTTCGAATTAATATATACGACTTGTGGTATATACTTCACCTATATGTATATATATGTATATATATATATATATATATGTATATATATATATATATATATATATATATATATATATATAGTGTGTGTGTGTATGTGAGTGGGTGCGCGTTCGTGTGTAATATACATTTACATTATGTATAAAAGTATAAAATATTCGACTGTTATCATACCCACTATGTCAATATATATATATATATATATATATATATATATATATATATATATATATATGATTGCAAGGAGGAAACCAATGATGTTTCCTATTTTATTCATACCTTGATGTGAAAAAAATGCAAATGTCTATCATGCCATAGTGAAGCACTAACCAAGCTGCAAGCAGTTCCACACTCAGTTACCAAAGCCAAAACCATAATTGCACGTTCAGGGATGGTGTGCCATCCAACCATAATAGAATTTCGGAGCAATAACAACTAAATTTTAAGCGTGTCCTAGATTCGTAATCGGAATCCATTAATGCAGAAACGAATTATTTTCGAAACAATCACTTCGGAAAGCATCGGAGTTAATGGCACGAAAATTACTGTAGAAAAATTTCTATATGACACAATGCGTTATCGTGACCTGTATTGATACCATTTAATCGATTATAAGCCAAGTGAGAGCGATCTGGCAAGTCATTATATTACAGTGAAACCATAAAATACTGTTAAAAACAGTAAGCTGTAGTAGACACAATGTACAGTATTAAAAAAACGCCTTAATCATCATGGCCTCATCTTAATAAATAAAACCCAATGTAGCTTTGTCTGTTGGTTTCTGTCTTGCTAAAGCAAACAGAAAGGTTTCTAAAGCGAAGCTTGTGACGCTAAAGCACACACTTATGTGTATGTGAGTTGACATGTACATCACTTGTACTGCTGTTGCTGATGTCTTTGTGGTTGGACAGAAAACAAACGCAGGCGTATCTGATCTTTCATGAATAATACTGACGTTTTTTCTCGTATTAAAAAAACCGTTTATTATGTAATTCTATTCCTTTATTGTTTCAAAATATCATTTTTTTCACATAATAAATTCTGAAGATTTTGCTCAAGGCGAGCTTTCTTTATTTGCAATAAATACATCTATGCTAGCATAGATATTTGTACAGTTTATCCATGGTTAAATAATACTGTCATTTTTGACATTTACTATGCTAGTGTTTATACAAAGAAGGAAACTTTCACAATCCGATTTTCTAGTTTCTCCGGTCAGTATTTCAATTCAGATGCTGGTCAATTTTCTTCGGCAGTTCTTAGGAACGGACTTGCAAAGACCATGGAGATTGACACAACACCTCTATACACATACATACCTAGCACAGAGTGTAGACACCAACTATAGTCTTACAATTGAATAAATCATCTATCTTTTGAATGCATATTTTCAGGTTTTGTGTCAGATAATTTCCAAAATCTTCGGCGAGATCGACCACCTGAGGTTGATAAGACTTACTTAAGGCAAAGAACGCACCCAGCCGAAAGCAAAATGTTCTAATCCTCATCCAAAATTATCTATGTCGAATTCACTTAACGCAAACACGAACACACACACATATACTCTCCCCCCCCCCAAACGGAATTCGAACGTAGCACTCGAACTGAATGTAGTTGCACGCTGCACCGATAGATGTCGCAGTTGACACTTGAGTCAACTTTATTTTGAACCAGTTTGACACATGGCGTGGTTCTGTATTTATTGATTTGTCCTCAGTGGCCTTTTTTTCTGGTGTTCGCAAACGTGTTTGGCAGTTCTCGCAATGGCAAATAAAAAATAAAAAGAGACCAGTGTTCGTTCCTGCTGCTGAAACTATTGTAATGATTTAAGAAGCTTTAAAAAAAAAGCTTCAGGTTAAACACTTTTAGTGGTGACATTCGCATTTCAAACGCTAGAAAATGTCACTAGCAGACCAATCACAGTATAGCTAACCTTCCATAAGTCCTAATGACGAAACTTTCGTAAGGGTTCGTCGAACAATCAATCAAGTTCGTCTTCAGATCATTGATGAGGTATGTAAGGGGTCAGGTTTGTTTTCAAGATCATATCGGCGAATATTTCCTTTGAAAAAGAAACTAGTGCTTATTTGGGCCTTTGCCTTCCTGTCGGGCAGTTCAGCTCAATAGTTGAGAGAGACGCTACGTTGAAATGGGGCTACTGCAGAAATCAAACCTACCACCGATCCTTATCGGTTGTAAGTTCGATTTCTGCAGTAGCCCCCTTTTTCTTCAATTGTTTATTTAATTCAGGCTGCTTAGGCTGAGACTCTCATTCTCCGAGTAACAACGGGAGGTCATTTCATATGATATAACGTATTCATAAATATTCTGTCGGGTGATATATCCATTTCTTAAATCATATATATATATATATATATATATATATATATATATATATATATATATATATTGGTTGATTAACCTAATAATGAAAAAAAGATCGACTTTTCTCAACAGATCTTATTTCTTCAAAAATAAGCTTCTTGTCTCCTTTCTCTCCTTCCGTTTCTCTCTCTCTCTCTCTCTCTCTCTCTCTCTCTCTCTATATATATATATATATATATATATATATATATATATATATATATACATTCTCGAATAGCCTGCAAGACCAGTTTGGTTCCCATCGCTCTACAGAAGGCATCACGAACACTGGCGGACGAATAGTTAGATGTTTAAATATATACTTGCCGACGGCGGATAAGGATTGTTTACATAATCGTTAATGTCAAGTGACTGTACTTTTCCCAAATTTAGACCCTCCCAGAATGACGAGAGGCAACTGATATCGTATGGTGGCTTACACGATCATCCTTGTCTGGCTTGGTCAAACCCGGCTCGCCCGATGACGCACAAGCGCGGTCTAGATAGGCGCGGCTGACGCGATGGGTGTGAAGTACGTGGGTGATGGCCGGCTCTGCGGAAGAAAAAAAAAAAAAAAAGAAAGAAAAAAGATGGCTGATCGAGGAGAGAAGAAATAGCAGATCTATTCGGCTTAACTTTTCAAAACAGATAAAATGTGGATGGCAGTTTTTTTATAAAATGATACGATGTAAACATATACAGTAAACTCGTGCTGTAACTGCTCTCTTTCTAACGGCACTATTCAATGACATATGTGTTTTAACGGCACGCTTGTTTTTATGTTTCCACAAGACTACTATCGGGGATTAGTTTGCAGCAACAGCTTATATCGATCTCATTGCATCATCAAAAAAGGCGAACTTGGTTCGTACATTTTATTTGCAGACCTGTAACCTATAAATGAGGCATTAGATTATGAAAGGGTGATAAAAAGTCATTTGTCTATACTTTTTTTGGTTCGTCATTATAAATCCACCCGATATGACAGTAAATTCGTTATAACGCGCTCTTAAATCGAAAGCAGGTGCCATAAAAACGTGAATTAACTGTAATTACTTCTGAAGACACCTCGTTGTGGAGGAATGGTTAATAAGCTGGTCTTGCAGACCATTACTAGTTAATTCGATCCTCACCGTGCACCATATATATATATATATATATATATATATATATATATATATATATGTTTAAACTATGTTTAGTAAGAAAAATTATGCTGATAGGGTGGTAATGAGAAGAATCTTGCAATCCATTGTTGATGAGGTCATTTTCTTTGGGTGATCCACGAATCACAGGAGTAAACGGTGATCAGCTAGGCCGTTCTCCCAAATCGAGGCCCTTCCATTGCACTCCGGTTGGGTTGACCTTTGCGATCGCCCCAAAAAAGAGGAAAAACCAAACGAATGTAGTGTTGGATATGTCCAGGCTGTATCTATTATCAGTAGTAAATTCTTGCTGGGAGACGGGCACGAATTATTTAGCAAGGAACGATGGAAAAAATTGAAACTTTTTCAACTGCTAAAATGAAGTCCCCAGACTAACTAAAATTGCCGCAAATTTAGATGAGTACATAATTTTCTTGATTTATTATTCATTTCCTCATTGTTCTGTGATAATCCTTAATGCCTGCCTATTCATCCAACTCTGTATTACATGCTTGTAAATGTCCTATGCATCGAATCGTTGGTCAAGTAGCAAAAAAAAAAAAAAGAAAAATCCCTGAATGTGCACCAATTCCGTATATTCCAAAGAACCCTAAACCCCCCCCCCCGAAATTAACCATAAATCTATAAGGAAAAAAAAAAAAAGAAAGAACCCTCCCCCAAATGCCGAAATCTAAATATCTAAAAGCTAAACTGACCCCATACTCCCCCCCCCTACCTCGACCTAACTTTGACTTGCCATAAAAACCAAACGAATGTAGTGTTGGATATGTCCAGGCTGTATCTATTATCAGTAGTAAATTCTTGCTGGGAGACGGGCACAAATTATTTAGCAAGGAACGATGGAAAAAATTGAAACTTTTTCAACTGCTAAAATGAAGTTCCCAGACTAACTATGCTGTTGCAACTGTTCTTATAAACTTAAACCTCTGTGGACTTTATCTAAGTTAAAAACTTAATATATAAGGGAGAGGTATCTTCCAAGTCGTCCCCACCGGAATCTGCATCCAACTTTCTCTTTTTTTTTTTTTTTTTTTTTTTCTCAACCTTTGCGCTCCGAACATCCACTCTTGTTTTCATAAGAACAGTTTGGATGTGTATCAAGAGCCGGTGGAGCTCTTTTGCCACTGACCCGCAGTGGACAATTCACTAGACCCCCTGCCAACACGTCTTGGGCCAGCGTGGCAGGGCATGGCCCATTACTCCCCATGATTTGCACACCAAATATTATATCGGCCGTTCCTGCTGGGACCTCGGTACCAAAAGGCCCAGCCATATCACTTGCTTTGGGTGGGGGTGATATGCTCCAAGGGCGACTACCCAAAAACTACACCAAGAGTACGTCAGTTCCTGCTGGGTCATCGGCCCCAAAAGACTCAGCCACATCACTTACTTTGGGTAGGGGTGATGTGCTCCGAAAGCGACTACCCAAATCCTTCACCAAGGGACCCTCTGTCCCTACTGAGTCACCGCTCAAACAACGACCATTTCAACAGAACTCTAAGACTGTCAACAAGAAGACAAATTTATACATAGGCACATACAACGTCAGAACACTGTCAACTGACATGCACCTAACTGATCTAGAAAGTGAAATCAGAAATGTTAAATGGGATATCATAGGCATTAGTGAGGTAAGAAGACCCGGAGAAGAACTAATCGAACTGAAAAGCAAGCATCTTCTTTACAGCTACGGTAAAGAGAAAGCAAAACAAAGTGGAGTTGGCTTTCTCATCAATAAGAACCTGAAAGACAATGTAACTGGCTTCAAAGCCGTCTCTGACCGGGTAGCTAGCGTCACCATACAACTTTCAAAACGATACAAACTCAATATAATCCAAGTCTACGCTCCCACTTCGCAATCAACCCAACAAGAAATAGACAATTTCTATGATGACTTGAACTCTCTACTCCAAGGCACCAGAAAACACTTCAATGTTATCATGGGAGACTTCAACGCACAAGTAGGACAAGGAAATGAAAATTGCGTCGGCAAATTTGGATACAAAATACGCAACGAGAGAGGAGAAGATCTTGTAAACTTTGCGACGGCTAATGGATTCAAAATCATGAACACCTTCTTCAAGAAGGGACCCAGTAGGAAATGGACTTGGAGGAGCCCCAATCACGAAACAAGAAACGAAATAGACTACATCCTAACGGACAAAAACGATATCGTCAAGGACATCCAAGTCCTAAATCAAGTCAATATAGGCAGCGACCACAGAATGGTACGATGTAAAGTATAAAAAAACACCAATAAAGAACGCAGGAAAATGTTCCATACAAAACCGCAGCCTCTAAACATACCAAAAGAGCACGTTCAATCTTTCAAGCTCGAATTGAAGAACAGATTCAGAATTCTTACTGAACAAGACAGCACCAACATCAACGAACTAAGCAGCAAAATGACAACGTCAATAATTGAAGTAGCCTCTACATTCAAGCCAATGGGCAAACAACCCATTAGCAAAATCTCGGATGAGACTAAAAATCTCATGGAAAAACGCAGAAACCTCAAGCCACCGACAACAACGAGGGAGAAAATTGAAGAGGCTGAACTAAACAAATTAATCAAGAAGAAACGAAGAGAAGACAGAAGGAGATACACAACGGCAGTCATTGAATCAACTCTCGAAAAAGGTCGGGGCTTCAAAGCTATAAACAAACTCCTCAACTCGGGACGAAGGCAAATAACTAGCATACTCGAGGAAAATGGAAACCTAACAACAGACAGAGACAGGATTGTCGAACGCGCCAAAGAATTCTACCAAAAACTTTATTCGTCCAAACAAGGACCGCAAAACAATGAGCAAGATACGCAAGACACGGGCAAACAACTAGAGGACTTCCCAAAAGTAACCCCGCGGGAGGTGAAGGAAGCCATTAAACAGACAAAGAAAGGAACTGCCCCTGGACCAGACAACATCACCATCGACCTACTCCGAAAAGCAGGTAAAACCATCAATAGGAAACTGGTCGTCCTCTTCAACCTGTGTCTAAAACACAGTAAAGTCCCAGACGATTGGAATACTGCTATCATAATGCTTTTATATAAAAAAGGAAACCCGAAAGACCTCAACAACTATAGGCCTATAAGCCTACTCAACTGTGTATATAAACTTTTCACAAAGATCATCACCAACCGAATCACAAAAACACTCGATGAAAACCAGCCACGTGAACAGGCTGGCTTTAGAAGAAGCTACTCGACCATGGACCACCTGCACTCGATAAATCAACTGAAAGAAAAAGCAGCAGAGTATAGACTACCACTTCAAAAAGGCGTTCGACTCAGTAGAAATCCCTAAGGTCATGGAGGCCATCAGTCGCCAAGGTGTAGATCCAGTATATGTTGAAGTGTTGAAACATATATACAATCACGGCAGCTCATTTATCAGGCTACATAAAGACTCGGACCCCTTCCAGCTCCAGAAAGGAGTAAGACAAGGTGATACCAGCTCACCTAAACTCTTCACAGCCTGCCTCGAGATGATCTTCAGAAGGCTAGACTGGGAGAGTAAAGGAATTAAAATAGACGGCGAGTATCTGAGCAACCTCAGATTCGCAGACGACATAGCCCTTTTCGCAGAGAACCTACATGACCTCCAACTAATGATAGATGAACTAAATGAGGAGAGCAAGAAAGTCGGCCTGCACATGAACTTCAGCAAGACGAAGATCATGTGCAACAACCACATTGGAGATAAGAACACTAAGATCGAAATCGAGGACACAGAACTCGAGAAAGTAGACCACTACATCTACCTAGGGCAACGAATCTCCATGAGACCCTCAAAAGAAGAAGAAATCAAGCGAAGAATCACACTAGGATGGCAAGCCTTTGGCAGAGCTAGCTCAACCTTCAAAAATAATAAGATCCCATTAATCCTAAAGAGAAGGGTGTATAACCAATGCATCCTCCCAATAGTCACTTATGGAGCTGAAACATGGAACTTAACCAAGAAACAGACCCGTAAGCTGAGAACCATGCAACGTGCACATGAAAGAATAATGCTGGGCCTCACATGGAGAGACCACAAAACAGCACAACACATCCGGGAAAAGACAAGAGTTAGAGACATCATAGAATCCATAAAAAATCTCAAATGGCGGTGGGCTGGCCATGTTGCAAGAATGGCTGACAATCGATGGACATCACGACTCACAACATGGATTCCCCGAGACCATATGCGCAACCGAGGCCGGCAAAATATTAGATGGAGAGATGAACTAGATAAGTTCAGGAAGTACTGGCTCCGTGACGCCCATGATAGAGAAGTGTGGCAAATCCTGGGGAAGGTCTATGTCCAACGACGGACGCTAAAAGACTGATGATGATGATGATGATGAGATATTTTTTTTGTAATAAGCCGATGTTGGTAAATACAAGACTTGAGTCACGTACCATCGACCGAGGATCGAACTCAAAAACAGTGGATAGCGAAGCTAGCTCTGTAACTATCGCACATCATTGTGTCGGGGCACCATGGGATCCTTTGATGTCGGGGTTCCATGTAAAGGTTTTCAACGGTCACGTGATCCGTAGAGGCAGAGTCATGTACGCAAAATAACCATGCTGTCTGCACAATACAGATATCCCCCGTTTTCCGAGAGGAAAGAGAAGAGAATGGCTTAAATCGAACTGTCGAGAAGCGGTGGATAACTCTATTGATTTGTACGGGTATTTTTTTCGAACTCACTCTTATCTAAGATTTAAAATAGTCTTCATTTTCGAGAATAATAGATTACTTCAGAACCGCGTATTGTTTATTGGTACGATTCCTTGATAAATTGCGTTAGTACAACACGGATTCTAATTAAGCCCATAAAGGCTTTCAGTATCAAAACTTTTACACCCTTCTGCTCTATCAATTGAGCTGCTACGACCAAACCAGTTGATAAAAGTTTTTAAAAAAATATCCTTAAACCCACTCTTCTACGATTGGCGGCCATGTTTGTTTATATTCTGGTACATTCAGTTTTTATTTTTATATACATCTTTACTTTATTCTCATCATATGAAGTAATCGATATAGACGAAATTTGCAATAAAAAAAACAACTTACAAATTAAGGCAAAAAGTAGTCATAAAATCACAAATAAAGTTGTATTTTTTTATCCCCTTTCAACAACCATAATTCTTAGCGGCATGGGTGAGTCTGTTGTTCGGCACACAGTTTCTGAAATCTTGGAATCAAACTGGAGAGAGCCAACCTCATTTCGCGGTTCACGTTGATTGTCTGGAATTATTAGAATTTTCGAAAATCCCACAGTACCCCTACAAGCTGGCTGCAATACCTCAGGGAGCCGCAGCGCACATTTTGGGCTGGATCTACTGGTTTTGTAGAAGTGCCATAAGTATTGTTTGAGTGCCAATGATAAGGAAAAAATATTGAATGCGCATTTTAGTATCACGTTGCGTTATGGATAAATGTGGATAGAAACCACTGTGTTATTCTGGATTCCTATTTACCAAGCACATCTGTGTGCTTATAAAATCTACGATATCTGAGTCGTATAAACATTTACAGACATTTTTCTTTGTCTCTCTCGTTCTCGTGTGCACGCACACGTCACGTATGAGTAGGTGCTGTTTGCTATTAACTTCTATATCTAGTCATGCACTTCTTTGTCTGTTCAGCTCTAAAGTTGCAAAGAGTTGACTGAAATAAAGAGTTTGGTGGAGGTCGAAAGTCAGCGTATTTTAAGAAATTCAATTACAGAGAAACACAGTTCTATACTTAAAAATCTTACTTTTTTTATTAGTCTAAATGAGGGCGTAAAAAAAGAAGAAGGAAGAGGAGTTAGGGAGGAAGAGTTGGAGAAGAGAAAGTTGACACAATGAAATTCAAAATATGGAGCAGTAAAAAAAGAAAAGAGCCTGAAAGACGAAGCAAAGAAGAAGAAAGGGTGACAAAGGAATGAGGAGAATGAAAATGATCGAAAAACATGAAAGAGTCGCGAAAGAAATCAAAAAAAGAAGTGGATGTGTCTGAATGAAAATAAAGGCACGACTGGAATGATGAGGGAAGAACGATGAATATCGAAAAAAAACTGAAGCAAATGAAGGAACAAGAGAAAAAGAATAAGAATGAAAGCAGAAAGAAGAAAATGAAGAATAAGGATAGATTTCTAACGTGAAAAAAGAAATGTAGAAAAAAAAAGCAACCGGTCTGTCTGGTCATAACAAAAGCCGTCCCGTGACCATAGTCTTTTTGCAGGATGACGTGTAAGGAGTGATCAATTGAAAAATACAGAAAAGGGGTGTTCCATAAATAAGTTACTTCTCGCACCTTTTGTGGGTGGTGACCACTAAAAAAGTCTGAATTTTCAAAAACTAAGTCTGAATGCTGCCGGAATCAAAGTGAGGGACTAATCTAGCAGAAATCTACGTTGGAAATCGACCCCTATCTAAAAACCCATTTGGAAGGGGTTTTCTTGAAAAACAATTTTTTTTTTGAACGTAAAGATTGAATGTTTAAAATTTCAGCCCTCTAGCTCCATTGGTTTGGCCTGAACACGTTACACATACTTATTCAGCCAGTCAGCCAGACAGACTGACCAGCTTAAAAATCAAGAAATGTTGACAGTTTTGATTGACGGTGTCCAATTAGAATGAAAGCAGGAAGACGGAAATGAAGAATTAAAATGAATTTCTAATGAGAAGAAAGAAAGGAAGAAAGGAAAAATAACAAAGAGACTGTGTCTGGAATTTTGAGATTTTTGACACACCACGATTGAATTGGGCTAGTCCCACAAATCACCTCTCTAAAGTGCGTCGTTGGACACAGTAATTCCCCGAGGTATGCTAGTTTTTTCACTCCCGAGCACACAGCAACCGAAAAGATTCTAAACTTGTCCAAATCATCACGTCATCTTATTTTTTGTCAGCCTCAATTTCGATCCCGGGGGATCTACGTTGTCAGTCGCGATGTCCAATGATTGTCTAATTTTCTTGCAGCATGGGTTGTATATTCCCATCTAAGTCTACTAATGGCTTACAAGATATTTCCGATGTTTGCTCTCTAATATATTCTGCTGTTTTGTGATTTGTTTCCTTGTGATGTTCAGCACGTTACATACAAAGGGGTTGGTATCAATATCTGTATTATTTTCATCACTACCGAACTTCTCTGAACTTCTTCAGGTGTAAAATGCATTTGGTTTTCCTACAGTAATCCCCGGAAAATATCACTTTTTTTGTGGCTCCGATACTTAAACGTTGTTATTCCGATTGGGGCGGTGAAAAGGACTGGTCAGCAGTCAAGGATTATCGGAAGCAGTATTTGCAGAATGCATCGAAGGGAAGTCAAAGAACTTATTGCCCGACGAGGTGAGATACAATCAACTAAGATAAGGGTCATCATCATCACCATCATCATCATCATCATCATCAGTCTTTTAGCGTCCGTCGTTGGACATAGACCTTCCCCAGGATTTGCCACACTTCCCTATCATGGGCGTCACGGAGCCAGCACTTCCTGAACTTGTCTAGCTCGTCTCTCCATCTAATATTTTGCCGGCCTCGGTTGCGCATGTGGTCTCGGGGGATCCATGTTGTGAGTTGTGATGTCCATCGATTGTCAGCCATTCTTGCAACATGGCCAGCCCAGCGCCATTTGAGATTTTTAATGGATTCTATGATGTCCCTAACTCTTGTCTTTTCCCGGATGTACTGTGCTGTTTTGTGGTCTCTCCATGTGAGGCCCAGCATTATTCTTTCATGAGCACGTTGCATGGTTCTCAATTTACGGGTCTGTCTCTTGGTTAAGTTCCATGTCTCAGCTCCATAAGTGACTATTGAGAGGATGCATTGGTTATACACCTATAAGATCTTATTAATCCTAAAGAGAAAGGTGTATAAGATAAGGATACTGGTCCGTATTCGTGAAATTATATGTGAAAAGAAGAAGAAGAAGAAGAAGAAGAAGAAGAAGAAGAAGAAGAAGAAGAAGAAGAAGAAGAAGAAGAAGAAGAAGAAGAAGAAGGGAAAAAGTAATTCTTTAAGAGGAAGGAACATGTAAAAAGGAAAAACAAAAGAAAAAAGGGAAGAATAGAAAGTAGAAGCGAAAGAAACGACAGAAAGAAAGGCGAAGAAGAAATGAAAGAAGCACATTTAGAAAAAAGAAAGGAAGGAGAGAAAAAGATCAGATATGAGAGAAGAAGAAGAAGACGAAGAAGAAGACGAAGAAGAAGAAGAAGAAGAAGAAGAAGAAGAAGAAGAAGAAGAAGAAACGTAAAAAATGAAAGCGAATCATACATAAAGAATATTGAGGAAAGGAGCAGAAAGCGAGAAAGAAGCCAGAAAGATGAAACAATAAAAGAGAAAAAAAATTTGTAAATCTAGAAAGAAAAACGTTTAAAACTTCATTTTGGAACCAATCCAGTCGTCTGTACATCTTGTGTGTTCTACATCAGTATGCAAAAAAAAAAAAAAAAAAACTTGGCTGGAATCACCCGAGTATTCGACACCTCGTTATGATAATGATAGTATAACTAGAACAGAACAGAGCATGAATCAGGAAAACATACAACCACGTAGAAAAAGATCGGTTACAGGCATGGGTAAGCGGCTGAAAAGTATGCGGAGAAAAAGACATACGATAAAATAATGAGGAATCAGAGGCGTGTTGGAAAAATAAAGAGCTTGGTACTTGAACATATCCTGGTTGATTGTATTTTCATATGAAATGTCTAACGCTGCCGTCTCGTATGTGCAATTGTAAGTAAATCAATGTTGCACACTGGGTTATTAAGAGATGCTTACGATTTGAAGCTGGGGTAGCCAACCAACGGCTCACGGGCCTGCAGAAAGATTTTGACTGTACCGCTTGCAAATATTTGGATTCTATGCTTACCTCTCATGTTTTAAAGAATATTTGCTGCTTTTTAATATATGGAGAAGATATTTCATTGGGGATGAATTGTAATTAAATTGAAGGTTTGTTGTTTTTTTTTTATTACGGATTGGCGTATTTGCTTAAGCGCGAATGCTTTTCTAACATGCGTTATTCAATGACTTCGGGCATGTCATTGGATGAATTTGAATGGATAATTCACGTATTTTAAGACTTTTTATCGCATTTATTGGTGCACAGTCCACTCACTCTTGTCCGCTGAGGCAAGAAGGTTGCCGACACTGGTTTAATAGCCTGGTTCCTTCCCGTAGTAAAAAGATTACTGGAACTTCTTGGTTGAACGCCTTCGAAGAAGGAGAAGGAGATCAAAGTTAATTGAGTTGAAATTTTCATACAGGCGAATTTGTATTTGTAGGTAATCATTATTATTATCAATTTTCGTCACTGCAAAACAAAACTTCTACTGATTACATGATACACAAAGGGCACAAACGCATTAATAAGAAGAAACATATCTCACCAAGAGAAACCTATACTTACACACTTAAGGGTCAATATTTGGATTCGAAACATGCCATCGATAAGCTGTTATTCACTCACACGTATAAACATTTGGACACAGATGTACATACATGCAGGAAAAAAAAAGCATATTCAGTTGTACGGATACCAGTATGCACATATATACACCAGAAGTAAGTAAATGAATGTTTATGTAAACAGTTGTGTAAACCACATTGAGAGACACACATGCATTTATACATGTATACGTCAATGCATGTGATATTTACGATCTAATGGAGCCCAAAAGACACATCAGTGACGTACAAGCATAGATTCTTGTAAACAATCAGTTCAGAGACACGCATGCGCAGAAAAGTTCGATGCTGTCTTTTTTTAATATAAATTTCTACAAGCTTGTTAATCTCATATTCGAAGCCGTAAATAAAAAAAATGATTAATTAAAATAAATAAACTAAATGACAAAAACTAATTAATCAAGATAAATAAATTAAAACAAATAGCTGAAAAAAAAAACTGAAACCGTTTTTTTTTTTTTTTCCTCAACTTCATTACTTTGGGCTTTTTTTTTTCAGACGGAAATTTATTCAAAACTCAAAAAAAAAACAACAAAAAAAAATCAAGTCAAATAAGCGAATATCTTTTTTGAAATCTTTTTTTGTAGCCTTTGAGTTCCATTTCCCCCTCTTCAAATTTTGTATCTTTTCTTTCACGAATCATTATCTTCTCCGCCGACTGCAGATTTATTTTGAAATATTCAATTTGTTGTTTATTGCCAATTTTTTTTTTTTATTCGCTGGCTTCAATCAAGGCTCGTCTAAGATTTTTCCAGTCTGTCTCTTTCCTTTTCATTTTTTTCTGTGCGTTTTTTATTTTTCAAATTTATTTTGTTCACCAATTTCTACAGAATGTGTAGTATTAATTTCCTGTTAATTTATCTGTACTCGTGTCTTCTTTAAATCATAGTTGGGTAAGCGGGATAGAGAGAAAGAGAGGGAGAGGGAGAGAGAGAGATGGGGGAGGAAGGAAAGATGATTTGAAACGTTTTAATTCTTCTATTGTTGAAGACTGTTCTCAGTGCAATGTCTTGGAGCTCACTTCTCCTTTTAAACAGACGTCATCCGTAGAGTAACGAGTGAGCATATCGTTATTCGCATCATTTGTTCGATCTTCATCGGACAGGGAAGGGGAGGGAAGACTCCATTTTTGTTGTCTTTTACCAGACTAAGCTAAACATCGTAGATATCCAATCCAAGAAACATCATGGCGGTCCCTGTTAAAGTTGATAATGGATGTAACAAATTGTATTGCCATTACTAACTGTGCTGTAGATATTGGTGAGTGGTTTGCCCAGATAGCTAAGTGCTCTCTCAATCATCGTGGCCTGTCAGAAACAAGATATTTTTGTCAAGATATCAGGTAAAAGTGTAGAATTACCGGCTACAGTTCTTTATATGTGCAAATAATATAATTGTCTTCGTTAGAAACAACAACGCAAACATTGGCCGTGAATGAACAAAATCAGCAGAGAAAGCTGTTATTTAGGCTTTCACCATTCAGTCAGGCTGTTGAGCTCGATGGTTAAAAGCAACACTACGTTGAAGCATTATTTTGCCAATATGAAAGATCTCAGCCGGAATTCGAACGCGGTTCCCCGGGCTAATAATCGTAAGGCCACCCGCACTATTCAATTTAAAATCTATAAACTCTATAAAAATCTACTTTCATATCTTATAAATCACTTTTCTATTTCTTCTTGTCGTGTTTAACAGTGCTTTCCCTTATTTTGAAAAGGTAAAATCCCTTTTTTCTCGCGACGTGCACACACACATTAACGAAATAAATAGGCTTGTAAAAGAAGAGGCGCCTCACCGTGAGATGGTGGTAAGCTAGCCGGCCTGGCAGATCCTTACAACTAAGTTTTGAGTACGATCATCACCGGATGATGTGTCTCATACTTGTGGCCCCGTGCCCAAACTAAGCCGAGCTGAGTATATAAGCCATACGTAGGCAGTGCAACGAGGGATTAGAGCAAGAAGCTACACATTCAAACAGCCACCAGGTTTACAAAACATTCCTTCGGCAGATCCTCTCATATCCGGAACAAGCTATCAGATACCATGGTCTCTTCTCCAAACATTTTAAAATCAAATCTTGAAAAAGACCTCAGGCACCAGTTTTTTTAATATAAATTTTGGAGCTAAATAATAAAAAGGAATCAGAATGTAAAGTTAAAACCATAGTAGGACTCAATAGGTTGACCTTACTGACTTGATATTGTCCTGCTTGATATACACATTGAGATACACAAATAATAACTCCATAATAATAGAAGAGCAAGAGAAATAGAGAGATTGAGAGGATAGTGAAGAGGAAGGAGAAGAAGGAGAGAGAGAGAGAGAGGGACAGACGGACAGACGGAGACACAGAGACAGAGACAGACAGAGGGAGAAAGAGGGAGGGAGAGGAGACAAATTGAAAAGAAAAATGTCTGAGAGATAGAAAGAGCGATCTGGAGATCTAATAAACATATGTATTTAATTACAAGTAAATTGTAAACATGTGTTTTTGATAGGTTTAAGCGTCGCGTGCTTTACCGGGCTTACAAGAGCCGGCAGCATCTATTTTATTATTCCAACATTATCTTTATAACTTGCATCTTCATTATTAATGTCATCCACAAAATGATTATGTTTAATATCACCATGGCGGCTATCGTCGTTATGTTTACTCTCAAGAATACTGTTACCAGTATAGCAGTTAACAGAGCAGACGATAGAATTCCTGCATTTGATGCCAAAATTATCGCACCCCGCTTTCCCTTGGAAGGTATCTGTAAGGCTGAGAGAGGGCTTCTGTCGACAGGACATCGAAGATCTCCCAGAGAGGTCACTTGTCTATCAGGGGAAATGGAGGTACATTGATCTATTCATCCATCATTAACAACTCATTACCATTGTCTACAGGATCATCTTTATTATTATCTCAAGGTCTCTATGAGTATATATATATATATATATATATATATATATATATATATATATATATATATATATATATATATATATATAAATAGTAGGTTGTGGGCCTCTTCAGGCGAATCCTGAAGAGGCCCAGAGAGGGCCAAAACATTAGCTAGTTTGTGTTGCGAATCCACAACCTACTATCTATTTCTAGCTCTACTCTAAAACAACTCAACTCCATGAGTAAAATGTTGTATGTATCGAGCACTCCATGAAATAAATCCATTACATTTCAGAAGTGGCTTTATATTATTGATATATTATTATATTATGTTATTCTGCTAGCCTGATTTGTACCCCCCCATATATATATATATATATATATATATATATATATATATATATATATATATATATATATATATATACATGTATGTATATGGAGAGAGAGAGAGAGAGAGAGAGAGAGAGAGAGAGAGAGAGAGAGAGAAAGCTTGTAATATATATGTTCCAGGAATCTGGAATGAGGTGATAAGTTGAATAAAAACGTTTTCCGCCGTTTTCAGATCGATCAAAGATTCACAGTTTCTCAATCTTACGTGGAAAGATCACAAGACAGTACAGTATATAAGGAAGAAAACGGATGTCCGTGACATCATAGAAACTATCAAAAACTCAAATGGCAATGGACAGGCCATGTCGCAAGAATGAAAGACAACCGATGGATCCCCAGAGATCACATAAGAAACCGAGGCCGACAGAATATAAGATGGAGAGATGAACTAGACAGATTCAGGAAATACTGGCTTAGCGACGCCCATGATAAAGAATTGTGGTGAATCCTGGGGAAGGTCTACGTTCAACGACAGACGATAAAAGACTGATGATGATAATGATGATGATGATGAAAGATTCACAAACAAACCTCTACAGCTATAACATGTAATAAGAACAGGTGTTAACAAAAAAAGACAATTATAAACTCAAGACTGTTACAATGAAACACTAGACACGGTCCCGTGTTCGATCCAGCCGTCTTCTGTCAGATTGCACATGATTCGGATAATTCAAACCACTTCGTGTCTGCGGAGGTTTGGAACAGAAACACGAACTTGTTATGTTAACGAAACCAACAAGCACACCAGCTCATTCACAAATACACTCCCCCGTAAACAAACTCACGTATTTTGAGTCGGGTCAGAAAATTGTCTTGTGTACATAGCATCGACATCCTTGAAGATGTTCATTCAATCCACAGAAATGAGCTGTTTCTTCGGGCGTTTAGTACTCGGATCGACACCACCAACCACTGATCCTCTTCATTAGGAACTTTTAATTTACCTCTATCATTCGGTTACCCTTCGCTTGTTAAAATAGCTTTCTTTGTTTTTTGTTTCCATCCTATAGTTTCTTCTATTTATACCTCTGTTTCACAATGTTACACCTTGCAATCTAGCTTAATTGGAAACGAGGCTGGACTATTAGCTGATGTTTTCTGTCATCTGTTAGCAATAAACCAAGTGTTTCGACTTATTTTTTTCATCCAGATACCTGAATAAGAACTATCAAACATACGTCTAGTCCGTGGCGAAGCTATTTCAGGAGTGAAAACACTCTTGGTCCGTCACTTATGATCCCGATTCTAAACATTATCTCGAACTCCGTTGATAGTAGAAGACGAGTAATTGTGGATAACAAGAAGAAAATGTGTCAAAAATGTGAATGTTTCTGAATCAGAAATCCACAGTGTAAAGTTGAAAGGAAGTGAAAAGCTGGAAGAGGTAGAGATTTTGCAAAGGAACTGGAAAGATGATGGGATATGAAGGTGACTGTTGTGCCCTTCATTACTGAAGTATATGGAGTAATCCCATAGAATTGGAAAGAAGAATCGAAAGGAAATGACATCATTACTAAAATTAGTAAGAATAATGATGAGAAGGCTGGAGAACCGAGGATATTCAAGATCAGCGAACCAGTGCCGATATTCATAGCCAACTCTATAAAAAAATGGAAAGTAGACTTGATAGATACTCGGGGTAAGCTTAACAGAGGTAAGTATGGAAAGGGGATTCTTTCAGGGAGAGTCTCTGTCCATGCTACTCTTTGTTCTAACCATTATATCACTCAACAGAATCTTGAAAAACAGGAAAGGAGACCGATTCTCCAAAAAGAGAAAGGTCAAGGATCTAATGCACATGGACGACAAAAAAGAAAAAATATTTACAAAGAGTTTGAAGCGTTGTTCAACAATGCGAAAGAACATAGCAACAACATCGGGATATAGATCAGAATAGGAAAATACGTACTAATGGTAATGCACAAAAAAAGGCTCACAGCAGTGGAAGGAATCGAATAACCAGACAACAAAACAATCAAAGTACTGACCATACAGGACCGATATAAATGCCCGAGAGTTCTCGAATGTGATGCAATAAAACAGGAAGAAATGAAAGAGAAAATAAGAGAAGAATATCTTAGAAGGATAAGAAAAAAAATTAGAGACCATGCTAAATAGCAGAAATCCAATTAAGGGAATTAACATAGTATCGGTAGTAAGATACACAGGTCAATTTCTTGGATGGTCAAAGGAAGAGCTTCAATCAATGGACTGGTGGACGAGAAAGCTTATGAAAATGCACAAGGCTTTACACCCCAGAGAGGGCACGTATAGGCTGTATGTGAAGAGGAACCACGAAGTAGAGGAATCATTGGCATAGATGACTGTGTCCAAAAGGCCAAAACAGGATTAGGAAAGAATGTGCAAACAAAATGAAGACATAAGTGCCAAAAACAGCAACAGTGATACATTGAGAGCTGAGAAAACGAATGGGATTCAACCATGCGGATAAAAGGTATCAGCACTACTCAGACAGCTCAAATTTATCTGGGACTTTGCCATCCAAATTGACCATCCCATCCAAGCGAGAAGACCAGACCTGATACTTATAGAAGGGAAAGGCCCTGCAAGATAAAATACGTAGCTGCACCTGTGGATCACAAACTAAGTACGGAAGAGAGTGAAAAGTTAGGGAAATACCAGGACCTGGCAAGGGAATCGAAGAAGTGTGGAGCATGGAAGTCAGGGTAGTACCAATTTAGCACGTGCACTCGGAACCGTACCAAAGACACTAGAAACGAAATTTGAGAAACTGGGGATTAGAGGAAGGATTGAGACTATACACAACACATCACGCCTGGGGACTGAACGAATACTGAAGAGAGTACTGGAAATATGAGATCTACGATACTTAGCTTGTAGCCTAACATCCAAGAAAAAAGGCAATGTGGAGATGGTACAATCCACAGCACCGTTGTGATAGGTGAGGACGATATGAGAGGAGGATTGGACACCTGAGGAGATTTAGCGTCATCCAGCCTTCAGCAATAACCAACCGGCAACTGGTCTGAAACTGTGACCCATAGCAATGGAGTAGACTACGAGATTGTGAAGAGGAAGGCTCAAGACTTGAGGACTCTTGCTGTCATTCAAGCGGTGACCACCAGGCAATTGGTGTGAAAATGCAAATAATGATAAAAGACACCAAAGGCGTTGAGAGGAAGAGCTGGGGATGAAAGGAAGGATTGAGACTGTACAAACCCCAGCACTGCAATGAACCGCACGGATACTGAGGAAAGAGCTAGAAATATGAGGACTGCAACACGAAATCTTTGCCTAGACCAAACAGAGGAGGGAAAATGAGAGCACATTGGTGTGATAAGCAGGGAAGAGAAAAGATGTTGGCTGAAGACTAGAGGAGACTTACTGTCGCTCAGCCTTCAGCAATGACCACCGGGCAACTGGTGTGAAACTGTAAACCACAGTATTACCGTAGTCTATGAGAATGAGGAGAGGAAGGCTGGAGCCTTGAGAAGACTTGCTGTAACTCTACCACCAGCGGTAACCACTAGGCAACTGGTGTGAGATTGCAAATAATGATAATAATAATGATAATAATGATGATGGTGATGATGATGGTTTTTGTGTTGGTGAACGTCGTCATCATTTTCATCACTGAATTCATGCAATCAGAACCATGGGAATAATTTTGCATCATAATAATTACGCATTAGCATCCATAGGATTCAATTCATGACCAGCATCTTCAAGAGCGTTATTATAGTCGGTATCGTTTTCAGAATACCGGAGCCAACAACACGAAGCACTTGCATGACACTAGAAGGAATCATTACAAACCAGCGCCATTTCTTCAATTATTTGCAATTCCAATTTTTTGTCTCAAATCATCCTTTATGATTGAATGTCTCTTATTTGGATGTTTTTCGTGGTTTTATTTGCTCTTCATTCTTTTCTTTCCTTCCTTCTCTCTCTTTTTTCCCCTCCTTCTTTCTGTTTTCTGTTTAAGTATCTGCTTACAAACAATATACTGCACCTGCCACAAACAAGTATAGACGAGGACTAAGATGAGAAGGTGGGTTGCGGTGTGGGGGGTGGGGCTAGAGAGAAAAGACAGGGTAAGAATAGAGGGAGAGAGAGGGGGAGAGAAAGAGTGAATGAGTGAGTGAGAGAGTGGGTGAGTGAGGGAGAAGAGAAATAAAAAAAACAAGAGAATGAAAAGGGAGAGCGAAGGTGCGCGTGCGCGCGCGAGAGAGAGAGAGAGAGGGAGATAGAGAGAGAAGGAGAAGGGGCAGCAGCAAAAAGAGGGAATTGTTGATAAAATGAGGGAAAGCAAAGAGAGGCAAAGAGACAAAAGCTAAAAAGGGAAGTGAAGAAGGAAGGAAGGAAGGACAGAGAGAGAGAGAGAGAGAGAGAGAGAGAGAGAGCAACAAAAAAGGGATTGAATGGTGGATATAAGGAGGAGAAATATAATACAGAAGAGAAAGAGGGAGAAAAACAGAGAGACACTTAGATAAGACTCGCTCAAGTATTTAAAAACAAGGCTAAAAGATAATTGCGCTGTCTAAACAACCACAGCTTACCTGTTAGATTATGTAAGGAATCCTCTTGGGGTGGCTGAGATGGTAGTGTGCTTTGTCTTTGATGACAGTAATTAAATCGCTGTAAAGTTAGGGTTTCGAAATTTAATTTCAAATAATAAATCCATTCTCTGTCGAAATTGGCGCCAGAGCTTAACGCCCTTCCTGTAAGCTGCTCGTTCATGTACTTGTAAAATATTCAATGTCCCTGTCGTATATAATTCTACCTGAAGATAAATTCCTCTTCTTATAACATTAATCTCATGAATTCCGCGATTCAAAAGAAATCATTGCAGATTTTATGACATGGCTCAGTATTTTATGTTTAACAATATATCAGGATATCTTATTCGAAATATTTGACGGCAATTCTGTCATTACTTCATGTAATTTTGATAGCATGTTATTCCTACTGAATGAAAATGCTAGTTACCAATCTTACACCGACCGAGCAAAACTACAAGACGATTATTTATAAATTTTTATCGACTATTACTAAGCATGGTGTCCGTTATTCTAAATTATAGGGATTCATTTAGGTCATCTAAATCTGTCACAAACCATAAATTTGGAACTGGCAGTGTGGATCCATGTAATGTAATGATGGTCTGGTTGACTAGTTCACGAAGCATCCATCCCCGCCCTAGATGAAGCAACCAACAATATTCTTTTATGGAGTATTTCTTATTGTAGAGTTCAACATATCACTCAAGAGATATCATCTTCTGGTATTATTTTGGTTAACAAGTTTTTGATAAATCCAGCTCTTGAGATGCGAAGAAGAAAATTCTTAGAACAGAATATATTTAATGATACCTCCCTGCCCTCCATCTAAAACCAACTCATTTGTCTTTTTCCAGACAAATTCATCGTACGTCTAGCCGTATCAAGTGGCACAATCTGAATCAAATCTACGAGAGACGCTAAATCGGAAAAAGGTCGAATTGTACACAGGCAACATCTGATCCTGAGTAACACCTGCCTATTTTGAGGTCAAAAAGTTGACCTTTAGAAAGGTCAAACGAAAATTCCGGGTTCAGACGATTCCATTCAAAATTCCATTATTCACCCTTCAAAATGGAATCAACCGAGACGGAGAAAAACATCAACAGATAGATAGATCAGACTGGTGGTATACCTCGGAACTGAAATTGTTATCTGAGCCCAGGTAAAAAGCTAGGATTTCAAAAGTTGATTTTCTAGGTTGACAGTTGAAAGATGGAATTAAAAGTCTACCGATAAATGTAACTTTCAACCTCAATAATCACACCCGCGAACCTTATATCAAAGAAAACTCTAAACTTATATGTGTTAACACGAGATAACCAAGATATAATGATTAAAAAGATCTCTAAATCTATGGAAACTTGGCTAATATACAGTTCCTCTGACGAAACTATACATATATATCAATTCTAAAAAACAATTAAATTAAAAAAAAATCGTACATTTAAAAAAATTTCTGATAAAGCATTTCGTAGTCAGTAGCGGTGTTAGATCTGATTTAAATAATTTGGAAAATATATTCGGTCTTATAATGTCATGGGTACCATGTGATGATATCATGTTATTCGATTCTCTCTTGAATGATTGTTTAATTACAGGTTGTGAGTATAATATACGTTATGAGAGTTTCAGCAGAATCAACGAAGTGAGTTCAAATCCTGACTGGGGCTACTTATGTTCGGTTTGTACTAATATCCTGGGAAAGTCATAAAACCACCCCTTGCGTATCCCACCATCTTTAGTTACCACTAGGGAACAGCAAACTTCGAATAAAGCATTTAGAAGAAGAGATGAAAATCTGCTTGTTTGCATGAACATCTATGTCTGTGTGCGCATTTATTTGATAAAGGATAAGTGCGCTGGTGTACAAAGGTCTGTTGGTGGCAATGAGCTCAAGATAAAAGAAAAAATCTTTAGCAAGGTGAACTTTGGTGCATACTGTTTTGATTTGTATGTGTTTCCCAGAAACTTTGGATGCACGCTTATGTATGTGTGTGTGCGTGTGCGTAAGAGAGCGAGAATGACAGAGGGGAAATAGAAGAAAGATAATGAGAGAGAGAGACGGACAGAGAAAGAGAGAGATATATATAGGTGTCTATGTATGCAAGAGAGTGGGTGTTACGTGATCAGTTTTCAAGAAGCGGCCATGTCTCGCGTGAGCCCGTTCTCACACGAGGGACATGTGCGTTCGTTCTCTTGTACGTGAGCCTATTCAAGCATCCATGAAATGCGCTTATGAACAATGTTGCTAGCCGAAAAGTGCGTGTCTGAATAATTAAGTCTTCAGATTTTTCTCCGTCTTTTTTTTTCTCTCTTCCTATTTCTCCTCGCCATTTTTTTTTTTTTGCCTGACTCACTTTGCCTTTCTCTCGTCTTCATTTAGTCGAAAATGTTCACGTGCTTTCGTGTCTGCACAAGGCAGTGATGTGTGTTCCGTTACGGCTTTTGACGTTAGTACGTGACTTCATGTAGGAACTCAAAGCTGATGAAGGGAATATTTTTGTGTGCATGCTTGTACGAATTCCCGGTTATCTATCCGTGTGCATATATATATATATATATATATATATATATATATATATATATATATATATATATGAATATTCTAATGGATGCGTGAGCTCAACGATAAAAGCGTGCATAAGAGGAAAGTAATTTCGTATGCGTGAGGAAGTGTGATTATCATAGAAATTGTTATGTGAAGATTGTTTGAATGCAAAGACAGTATCTCTGTACATGTTTTAAAGCGATCGTCGGCATTAATTTATGCATACACAGAATTTATTTAAGCCTGTATGTGAATTATACGTTAATATGCAAATATGTATGAATGCGAACACACACGCACACACACATGTATACATATATATATATATATATATATACACACACATTTTCATAGACACACATACATACACACGCATATATATATATATATATATATATATATATATATATATATATATATATATATATAAAGTTGGAAGAAATTTGAACAAGTTGAACGGTCTGTTCATCTCTTAAGTAACCTAGAGCTCTCCCTTGTCTAGCCAAAAATTCACACATTTATCGAAATCCATCTTCAACCAAATGAACTTCGTTTTCTATCAATTTTTTCTTTAAAGAAGCCATTTTGCGCCTTAAAAACCCAAGAGAGACGAATATATATATATATATATATATATATATATATATATATATATATATATAGAGAGAGAGAGAGAGAGAGAGAGAGAAACAGAAAGAGATAGAGATAGAGACAGACAGAAATAGAGGTACATGTACATAGCTAGATAGAGAGTGGAGGAGATAAAGATGTAAATGTAGATAGATAGATAGATAGATAGATAGATGTATTTGTTTGTAAGCCATTACAACCTGTCACATATAGATTGGATGGTCACTGCCATGTAAGCTCACTCTACGCTGCATAGAATCTGAAAATCCATTGGGTTATGGGATAATTTGATTTTTGATAGGTAAACGTCGATAGATAAATCAAAATATACAAGCAAATGTAGATATCTTTATGTATTGGGGGCGAGTACTTGCATAAATGCACATCGCCATATTTGTTCGTTTTAATGCTTCGACTAGTTTTGCATAAGCTTGCTTTGATGTGTGTACATTTGTCTCTTTCGAAAGCGTGTTTGCTCTGAGGTGTAGATGTATGTATGTGTGCGTATGTATGTGTACGTTCGTGAGCGTGGAATTAATATTTTTTTGATCTCGTGATGGCATTGGCAAGAAAATAACGAAAGTTGTTACATTAACCTTCGTTGAAAGGGATCAGAAAGAACGACAGGGACAGAGAAGGGCGGGGAAAAATAGAATGATTGGTGAGGAATCGGAAGGAATTGAGGTGAAACAAGGTAGAGGTATGAAGAGGGGCCAAGGGAACGAGGTAAAACTGAAAACGAGGTGAGAGAAGAAGAAAAAAATATCGTTAGAAAAGTGGACGTTAGCGAAAGAGAGGGAGGGAAATGAGCAGTGAGAAAAGTGGAAAAAAGTGGAAAGATCTTTGGAAACAGGGAAGAGTGTAAAGAGAGAGATAAAGAGATAGATGGATGGAAAGAGAGAGAGAGAGAGGGAGAGCAATGAAAGCGAGGAGAGCAAGAGAAAGGAAACGTAGAAATGAATGATGAAAACATATTCAGGAAATTATCAATAGGAAGTGAACAAAAGCAGTAACAGTGAGTACATAATACACAAGACCAAAAGACGAGGGTTTCCAGTTGATTCTTTTCTGGATGAGTGAGTCAGTCTCTCTCTTCTTCTCAATCTATGTACATATGGCCTAGAAAGCTTTACAGCTTTAAATACCGAACATGAAGAAACCTGAAAAAAAATTGTGTCCCTCAAGTCACTTATTTCCCAACATCTGCAAATGAAATTTATGTAATTTTCAGTGTTTTTCTGTCTGTTTTACCTATACAATTAAGGTACTATGTGCAAATTTTCTCTCGTTGAGATCATCAGCTGTATATCATTAAATTGTTTTGGATATTTTAAAAACAAAACAATTAACATGGCACCCTAGCAGTGTTGATCAGACATCACCTCCGTTATATACATACTTACACGCACATGTATAAAAGTAATTTTCAAAAAAAACTTCCCAAAGCATGCTAAGGGGTCCCATTAGTATACACAGGAATGTCATGGGAATGAATTGTGTTAATCCTGAGTTACGCTGTCACATTCAGGCGGACGGACATTTGGTGAATTGTAGATATGTAGATATATGAACTGACGGAGGTACATAAATATGATCAGATCGAGCTATGCTGATATATATATATATATATATATATATATATATATATATATATATATATATATATATATATATAATTGAGATAGATTGAGTGATATGAATATCCCGAGTTAGATATGGACAATGTGAGAAAGATATGAATTATTGAAATACAGACACGCACGTGTGCATATCAAAGTGACCTAAATGGATATTGTTACACTGGGGCAGATATACAGAGATCAAGATAGATATTCATTACGTTTAACTTAGTCTGGCACATTGTTAAATACAGGGAGAAAACTGTGTTGCACCAACTAACAAGCGGGGAGAGTCTGTCTGCTTTAAAAAAAAATCATGTTTCGGTAGCCTCACATTTCACCCGAAATCGAACACCGGTCTCCAGTGCTAGTAGAAAAATATGCACCTCTAACAACTTTGAGACAAGCCCAAGAGAAATAGACACATGCTTATACTGGTATTCATTGATCTATGAGTTCGAAAATGTCCTGTATGGTTCAAAACTGCACTGTTCAAGGTCTTATTATAATATAATGTGTTTATCAGCTTTTACTTAATTACGTTCAGAACTATCTTAATCATACTACATCAAGACCAACACTAACGAACACTGCACCATTCAAGGTATTGCTGTATTCATACGTGAAAATGAACAGGACGAGACTGAGATAGTGAAATACATAGCCATGAAAAAAGCAGATATCGATAACCGGGAGAGAGAGAGAGAGAAAAATGGAGAATAATAGAGCATAATCGAGGGATTAATATACAGAGTGGATATGGTAGATAACTGAATTTGAGCATTACAGATGAAGCGAACGGAAGCGGCAGAGTTGGTGCAAGTGATTAAATAAACTATGAAGTAGAAGCGAATAAATAGGAGACGCTTGTACATTCAGCGTTGCAGCGGGAGAAAAAAAATACGGAAGAACCAGGAAATGATGTTATAAAACGCAATAAAGAACCGTATACATCATAATGGTGTACATCACATGATATTCTGAATACTTACTATCATATATATATATATATATATATATATATATATATTTGTAAATGAATATCTATGTACATGCAATTGTTTACATATGCATATGAAAAATGTGTGTCTTCGATGTCCTCTTCTCTTCCTGCCCCTCTCTGTCTTTTTTCATGTACATGTTTATAGATAAGGTGACAGATGCATATATATTTTAAATCATATTCCCAATCGTACACATGAGTATATGAATGCGTGCAAGTAAAATTTATGTGACTCTTTTATTGTACGTACATACACACGTGCACAACGCACTCATATATAAACACAAAAGCATACACACATACACACGCAC
>OY735208.1:36307837-36355337 GCA_963457665.1 Thysanoteuthis rhombus | reverse complement strand
GAAGAGAGAGAGAGAGAGAGAGAGAGAGAGAGGTACATTCTGGTGGCATTTTCAGAGATTTGTTTGTGTTGACTGATAATATTGCTGATAATATTGATATCATCGGCTGTAATAATGATAATAATAATAATAATAATGATAATAATAATAATGATAATGATAATCTGAAAATGAGATTGGAGGAACTCAGGGTAAGAAAAAGGATTGAGACTAGACAGAGTCTGGAAATATGACACCCATAGCTCCCAGCTGTTAGCAATGGCCTAAGAGTCAAGAAAAAAAGCATGGGGGAGGTGGCACAAACTACAGCACTGATGTGATAGGTGAAAGACAATATGAGAGAATGACTGGAGACTTGAAGAGACTTGCTGTCAATCAGTCACCAGTGGTGTCCCCGACGTAAGTGCCGTGAATAAACAACAGAGAAAGAAGACAAAAAATAAATCCAGGTTCCACAGAGACCAAGAACTACTGGAACAGCATATGTAGACACCAGAAAAGACACAACGAAACCCCGGAATGGTTAGAGAACATGTAAAGAGAACTCAAAGAAATAGACAACGGAGAATCAATAGTATTGAATGCAACTACATTGAAGAGATGAGACCGTAAACCATATAACTAGTGAATGTAATCAACTAGCCCAGAATTAGTATAAACACACACACGATAGAGCAGCAACAGTGATACGTTGAGAACTGAGTAAACAAATGGAATTTAACCATACAGAAAAGTGTACCAGCACAAACCGGAGACAGCCCTGGAGAATGGAAACCACAAATTACTTTGGGACTTTGACATCCAAACGGACCACCTCATCCAAGTGGGGATACCGGACCTGGTAATCGTGGACAAGATGAGGAAATCCTGCCGAATAATTGTCGTGGCCGTGCCTGCAGATCATAGAGTAAAGAGGAAAGAAAGTGAAAAACTGAAAAAATACTGAGATCTGGCTAGAAAACTGAAGATTTTAAAAGAACATGAGAGTCAGGGTAGTACCAGTAATTATCGGTGCACACAGAACTGCCCCAAGACGCTAAGGTCGACATTGGAGGAACTCAGGATGAAAGTAGAGATTGAGACTGTACAGACCACAACACTGCTAGGAACTGCTCGAATACTGAGGAAAGTGCAAGAAATATAAGATCTACGACCTTAAATGTTAACAGTGGCCTAACAGGGGAGGATGGGGGTAAACAACACACATAAATAGAAGCGGAGGTGTGAACCACAGCACTGGTGTGATAGGCGAGGGAGAAATGAGATGTGAGCTGAAAACCTGAGGAGACTTACGGTCATAGCCTTCAGCGATGACCACCGGGCAACTGGTGTGAGACTGTAAACCACAGTATTGCCGTGGACAATGAGAGTGTGGAGAAGAGAGCTGGAGACTTGAGGAGACTTGTTGTCACTCAACCTCCAGCAGTAACCACCAGGCAACTAGCGTGAAATCGCTACAACTACTACTACTACTACTACTTCTACTACTACTACAACTGATAGTAATAATAATAATAATAATAATAATAATAATAATAATAATAATAATAATAATAATAATGCAAAAGGATATGAGAATAGAAACGCTGCTAATGAGAATGATGATTGAATTAGCCCTGAATTGATATCAGAGGTTATACGAGCTTGAAAATGTACTGACTCACATGAAACCAAATAACATTTGGCTTATTCTACCAACGAGAACTGTGTCACGATATTAGATTTTTGAAAATCAAATTCAATGGGTTTCGAAAATTATCTGGTAGGGTTGGAATCAGTTGCGGAAATAATTATTCTACAGGTTACGTGACAATATTTCTCAATTCGTAAAATCAAGGAATGTGATGTCAAACACCAACTTTTTGGTATACTGGCTAAGCTCGCATTGTATTAACATTACAGACACACACACACACACACACACACACACACACACACACACAGTTTGAAGAGGAAAAAGTCTTCCGTCCCTTTCGATCCTTTAGAGGGAGTAAAAAAAGTCACCCTCCGCATTTGATCCCTTCAGTTTACACCCTTTAAAGAACTATAAACAAACAAATGAAATAAGAAGATATGCATACGGGTGGGAAGTAGGCTCCACTTTAGCATTTTGATTACATTGTAATTAGAAACTCCCCTCTAAAGCCCTTTGAAATACTTTTCTCAAAACATCTTTTGTTTTTAAACCTCTCCCCGGATCCATTGAGTAGGCATGTCAAATTTTGTTGGGCTGGAACCATGTTAAGATACGTGACACACAAACACAGAAACACCTCTCACAATTTTTTTTTCAAGATAGCAAGTAATGAAACAAGGCTGATTAGATATGGATTCATACATTTCCTAAGGTGTTAAGTAGACAAAATTTGAATTAAATTCGGTTTGCCGACCCTGTCTCCCATGCTGATAACCGTTAAGCTCCTTCGTATCCCTGGATGGAGAAAACATCTGAGGAAGACCTAAGAGAGCATTGGTCAAAAGAGGAAGGATGAAAATACTTGCACGAATAACTTGCAAGATAATTTCAATAATAAACACACATGATCGAACCCAAGAATTCTACCATTTTGTACCATGGTAATGCACCTAAGACTTTAAAGACCAAAGTCAGTGCAGCATGCTCATATTGTGAAAGACCATGTCAGTTTTTGTCAGTGTGTTTGTTTGTTAGTTTCTGTCGCGCTAAAGCAAGAGAGGAATGGGTTAAAGCAAGATTCTGTCTTTGTGTCCGTGTCTACATCACTATTATTACTGCTACTTCTGATTACTTAGTAGTGGTACGGAAAACAATTCCACTATGCATCGGCATTTCTGATTTTTCATGAAAATATCAAAAGAGATTCGTTTTCTGAACAAACTTCTTACCTTATTGTTTCGATTTTCTCAAAAACAATGAATATAAAAGTCGTAAAGAATTGATAGAAAAAGATAAGTTCCGTTCGGGGAATGCCTTTTCTTGTTAGCAATAAATGGATTTATAATAATGTATGTAAAAAGATTAATACTAGAATAGATATTTGTGTGAATTTTCCGTACGTAAATAATCCCATCATTTTCGACAGGTACTATGATTGTAGCAATGATAATGATGATACGATGGCGATAATCTGTGATGAGTGATCTAGCGTCACGCCGTTATGTCTGTTGTCAGACAGAGCTGTTATTTAGAGCGACTCTAAAATGACTAAACAACATGTAAATACCAAAGACCGCCGGCACGAAACAAGATATTGATTTTTGGTACACCGATCGTACAACTGAGTCATCTTTATTAGAGTGTAAAGGTTACTGTAGACACGAACAGCCAACAATGGCTATGGTTGGTCTCGCTTAACTTTGCTGGAGAAGAAGTGACCAGAAAAACGCAATAGTGTGCGTATGTATGTATGTATGTGTGAGAGAGACAAAGACAGATCGACTGACCGACAAATACACACTCAAACACAAATACACACTCAAACACACACACACACACACACACACACGCTCACACACACACACACATATATATATATATATATATATATATATCAGCTGAGTGTGTGAGTATGTGTGAGAGAGAAAGAGACGGATAGAGAACCAATACACACACACACACACACACACACGTGCGCGCACACACACACACACACACACATATATATATATATATATCGGTCTATATGTCTGTCTCTCGTTTATCTGAGCTGCGTTTCCCAAGGCACTTTCTCGCCAACCAAGTTAAGCAAGATCTACCACTCACACGGACAAACACTCACACGCACACACATATACAGATAAAGAAAAAGAGAAAGAGCGAGGGGGGGGGGGAAGAAAGAGGAATGCCGACAGACAGACATAGAGAATTAACGCAGCCCAGCGACGAAGTGACTGAATAATTCCGACCGTAAAAGTTCCATATAAAATCGCTGCAACGAACACTTGTTGACATTAAACTCCAGCTGCGTGACATTAACCTCCTACAGAAAGCAAACTTGAGCAACCCTGTTTCTGCGTCATGTCTCGTAATGGTTCAACATGGTGTATTTGGTATTCACTTGGGAAAATGGAGCCCGCTCGCTCGAATTTAAAAATATGGTTGTGAAATTATTGTGTCATTTTCCCCTACCCCCAGAATTTGTTGTGCCACTTTGTATGTAAACATTAGAATGAGCAAGTATTGACGCATTTATCTCATAAAGCCTATCCATGGATATCACGGCTAATACGAACAGTTGTATGATAATAATCAAACCAGATTTGATTGTCGTAGGCAAGACAAAAGAGAACAGCTCAGATATTGTGGATTTATTCTAGGATGTAATACCAAAACAATTGTCAAAATCAAAGATGTGAGACTGGGGAAAGTAGATCACTACATCTACCTAGGACAACGAATCTCCATGAGACCCTCAAAAGACGAGGAAATCAAGCGAATGGCAGAGCAAGCTCAACCTTAAAAAACTAGATGATCCCAATAATCCCCCAAAAAAGAGTATAAAACTAATGCAATCTCCCGATAGTCACTTATGGAGCTGAAACATGGAACCTAACCAAGAGACAGACCTGCAAACTGAGAAGCATGCAACGCACGCATGAGAGAATCATGGTTGCCCCTCCCAATTTTTCTGGCCTTTTCGGCATGGATTAAAGTGTTGTATCTATTTCCAGCAAAGACCGAGGCACCGGTACTGATACTTGCCCGTCGAATTGGCCGGAGATTGTGTTGTGGTGAACATCAAAGTCCAAGTGTGCCGATGCAATGCGTCAGCCAATGAGGTTATATTGAGGCTGTGCATTGCTACGCGCATTGGGAGCCTTTGGATTCGTCCTTGGGCTCTCCCACTCTTACTTGGGTAAGCTGTAGGGGATCCGTTGCCCCCGGGGAAGCACTATCTCATTGCATTTAAAGGGACAGGTCGGGATTGCTTTAGATTGTTTTAGCAACCACGGATGCTTAGCAACCAAAGTCGCGTCGGCTGGAGCTGTTTTTGATGGTTTGCTCTTTTTTCCCCGCGTAAAGCCCCGACCTTGTGTTGCATTTTGCTCACCCTTAAATAGAGAAATCTCAAGACAGTACAGTATATCAGGGAGAAAAGGGAGCCTGAGACGTTATTGAATCAATTGAATAACTTGAATGGCAATGGACAGGCCATGTTGCAAGAATGACAACCGATGCACATTGTGACCCACAACATGGATCCCCAGAGATCACATGCAAAAGTGACGCAGACAGAATACAAGATGGGGAGATGATCTAGACAAATTCAGAAGATACTGGCTCTGCAGTACCCTTGATAGAGAATTGTGGTAGGTCCTGGGGAAGTTCTATGTCCAACGACGATGATGATGAATACTAAGTTTCCAGTACTTTGGTCATCAGACTGACATAGTATGCCTAGCTTCCAATCAATTGTTTCCTGGCCTTGTCTTGTCTTATTCAAAACTTACGAAACTGAGGTATCTTGTTAATGTCGCTCTGATACACATCTGTAAAGAGAACGAAAACTGAATGAAACAAGGAGAAACGTCACTTATTAATATACGAGCTCCAATAGTATTAGAATGGACAGCACATTGCAAATTCTAGTTGGCGACCCTCACCTGTACCATGGATCAGCATGTTGATTTATAATCAGCAATATAGGGTTTCTTACACGTTAAATTCTATATTGAATCATGATCCTAAGTAATCTAGGAGTCAAAAATATTGGAAAGCTAGTATTAAAAAAACAAAAAAACAAAAAACAAGATGGCCACCATACTGGCTTCTGGGAAAATGGAATTAAGAATTTCTGATTTTGTTATCCTATAGAGTTTTCAAAACTGTACAGTTTTCCTGATTCCCCCAAAGTTATATATTTAGATTAGTTGACTGGAGTAATAGAAGATTTAGCTGTTCCGACAGATCACCGAGCAAAAGGAAAGTAAAAAAAAATAGATAAGTATCTTGACCTTGCTAGAAAATCTGAAAAAGTATAGATCATGAAGATGATAGAAATAACAATCGTGGTCGGGGCCCTGTTAATAGTCACGATAGGCCTAGCAATGAAGTAAGAAGAACTGATAATCCTGGGAAAGATCGAGACTATCCAGACGCTATCACAGTCGAAATCAATAAAAATACTGAGGAGAGTCCTGGAGTATTAAGTAGACTTCTTGATACTTCATCACCGAAGAAAGCCACCAGTCCTAGCGGGCGTGAAAACTCAACAAGCTGTGGTTTATGAGAATGTGGAGAGGAGGGCTGGAGACTTGGGGAGACTTGTTGTCGCCCAACCTCCAGCGGTAACCACCAGGCAAGTGGTGTGAAATTGCAAATAATGCGTAGACAAGAAGAGGAAATCTTGCCAAATAATAGACGTGGCTGTGCCTGCAGACCATAGAGTAAAGAGGAAGGAGAGTGAAAAACTGGAAAAATACCAAGATCTACGAGACAAATGAAGAAGATGTGGAACATGAAAGTCAGGGTAGTGCCAGTAATATTTGGTGCACTGGGAACTGTCCCTAAGACACTGAGGGTGAGACTGAAGGAGCTCAGGATAAAAGAAAGGATTGAGACTGTACAGACCACAGCACTACTTGGAACTGCACGGATACTGAGGAAAGTGCTTTAAATATAAGGACTGCAACACTAAATGTTAACAGTGGCCAAACAGAGGAAGGAAAATGAAAGAGGAAATGTGAACCACAGCACTGGCGTGATAGGCGAGGGAGAGAAGAGATGTTGGCTGAAGACCTGAGGAGACTTATTGTCACTCAACCTTCAGCAATGACCACTGGGCAATCGGTGTGAAACTGTTAACCGTAGTATTACTGTGGTCTTTGACAATGAGGAGAAGAGGGCTGGAGACTTGGGGAGACTTGCTGTCACTCAACCTCCCGCAGTAACCACGAGGCAATTGGTGTGAGATTGCAATAATGATAATAATAATAATGATAATGATAATGATAACCTGAAAATGAGATTGAAGGAACCCTGGGTAAGAGGAAGAATGAGACTATACAGACCACAGCACTACTGTAGACTGCACGAATACTGAGGAGCAAACTGGAAATATGAGATCCAGAGCCAGCAGCTGTTAGCAATGGCCAAAGTGCCAAGAAAAAAAGTATGGGGGAGGGGGTACAAGCCACCGTGCTGATGTGATTGGTTAGGACGATATGAAAGGAGAGCTGGAGACCTGAGGGGGCTTATTGTCATTCAGTTTCAAGCAATAACAAACAGGCAACTGGTGTGAAACTGTCACCATAGCACTGCTATGGATTGTGAGAATGTGAAGAGGTGGACTGGAGACTTGAAAAGACTTGCAGTCACTTAGTCACCTGTGGTGACCACCGGGGCAACTGGTGTGGAAAAAAATAATCCAACAGAGGAAGGGAAATGAAAGCAGAAACGTAAACCTGAGCACTGGCATGATAGGCGAAAGAGAGAAGAGATGTTGGCTGAAAACCTGAGGAGACTTATTGTCACTCAGCCTTCTGCAATGACCACTGGACAACCGGTGAGGAACTGTAAACCGCAGTATTACTGTGGCCTATGAGAACTAGGAGAGAAGGGCTGGAGACGTGAGGAGACTTGCTGTCACTCAAACTCCAGCAGTTACCACCAGGCAACTGGTGTGAGATTGCAAATAATAATAATAATAATAATAATAATAATAATAATAATAATAATAATAATAATAATTATAATAATAATGATAATTAAAGATAAGCATGGCTAGGTATGAGAGATGATCTATTGGTAACTGTGTATGCAATTGGAATCTGACCATGCAAACCAACGATTCATCTTCTGAAGATTTATGTGTGTTTGTAGTCGAGAGCTACGCATCATAGGGGGAGAACAAAGGCATTTTCGAGATCACAAGTTCTCAGTTTAAATGCAGCGGGCATTTTCAAGTTGAATGTTACTAGAAAATTGTATCAGGTGTGCGTTCGTGCCCACGTGAAACAAACAGCTAAAGATTTTCTTTTCTTTTTCGTAATTCCATGTGTTTTCTATGCATTAGACCTTCAAATTTGACTGTGCAATTTGCCAGTTTTGATAAAAGGAGTATCAAACTGTTTCATTAGAGGGGGTTATATTTCAAATGTACCTATAATGCTAAACTGCACCCTCACTTTCCATTAATCATAGGTAACATCGATGTGGATTTCTCTTTCTCTTTCTTTTTTTTTTTATAAAGGAATTTAACCGTAACATAACGATAAAACCTGTTTTTTTTTTCCTGAGAGCGAAAATCCTAACCATACCTCTAATTCTAATTCAAAGCCAAAAATGAGCAAATGAATTCTCAGACTTGAAAAGAGATATTTCTAAGGTTAAAGGAATGGGGAAAGCAAGCCTGTTCGAGGTTGGGCTAGTAGATAAAATACATAAAATCCTTAATGACTTTCAGAGTCAAAAGAATCAATCAATCTTGACCAGAAGATACAATCTAGTCATCGTAAACAACTAGAAGAAATCAGATAATGGATGTTGCTCTTCTGGCAGACAACAGAGTAAAATAAAAGGAAATAGAAGAAAAAAAAACTGGAAAAAATACCAGGACCTTACCGGAGGACAAAAAAATGGTAGAACATGAAAGTGACAGATGTTCTCATCTTCATTAGAGTGCTCTGAACAGTCCGGCAGAATCTTGAAAAAGAGATTCGAAGAATTAGAAATATGTCACACACATATACACACGCACACACACACAATTATAAATCAGTTATTCAGTATTCGATGTGTAATGAGTTTATTTTATAAAGTGCTCGATACATTCAACACTTAGTTAAATCAAGTTAGAGCAGATGTTAAAATATGATTGAATAAGGGATTCTCCCCACAAACACGTTTATATTTCTGTCCTGTTTGAGCTTCTTCAAGCGAATCCGATTCGCCTGAAGAAGCCCGAGCAGAGCAGAAACATATTTGTGTAGCGAATCCTTTATTTCATTATATATATATATATATATATATATATATATATATATATATATATATATATATATATGGGAGAGCTGAGGGAAGTCTATGTCACTCGATTTCCTGTACTTTTCGGTAACTATTGATATGAAAGTACGCCTCACCGAGGCGCAATGGTTGACTAACTGGTTTTGCAAATTCTTACGACTGATTAGTGAGTTCCATTGTTACTCGACGCTCCGCACTTGTGGCCTTGCGCTAAAACTAAGCAACGCTGAACAAACAACGACTGGTGTGAAAATTCAATAAGTACAAATAATAATAAATTCATGACCTGGGAATAGAATTATATCACCCGAAATTAATTCTTTCGGTGTATACACGATTGGCTCACGCCCAGAATACAGAAATATAACAGACAGTCTCATTGATATTTAATTACTTGACTTTTTGATCTCGTGACATTGGGAAACGAGAAACGTAAAACAACAACCGAAAGTTCAAGGAGGCGTCCACCATGAAGTTTGACGGCCATCATTGCCAAATCACGTGATCTCAAGTAGGAGATAATTTCAGGTAAGAAGAATCTCATCGAGAAACACTTCTCCATCGAGTTTCACGTGAATCTGACAACAAACAGTTGAGAAACAGTGTGGAGACAGACAGACCGACCGACTGGGCCCACGGATGAACAAAGCGTCTTAAAAAGAGGCGAGGACGCCTTCAAAAAAAAAAAAAAAAAAAAAAAATTCAGTCCGCACAAATACCCCAGCTTAAATGAAGTTACTGATCAGGACCAGTTCCGGACAGAGATGATTATATAAGCGAAAATCGGGATTATGAATATAGTGCAAATATAGGCTCAGTGTATATAGGTGCAAGGTTGATGGAGCACTGTGTACCAGCACGAGAAATCAGGCAAGCGGATCGGTTTCGAATCCCAACTAAGGCTGTCTACGTTCACTTCTCATTAATGTCCTGGATTAAAAGCGTAAATACACTTGTCCCTGTGCTACATCACATCGAGTGATATTTTGAAAACATTCTGGTCACTGGCATGCCACAATGGTTCGTATTTCAATGACTGAGCTTCTTTGGCATTTTTTGGTATTTATTCCTATTTTCTCTAGAATATTACAAGCTTAATCACAAGCAGATTGAGGATCCAACTTACTTTTAAGGAAGGACCAGACAACCACAAAAGAGTGTTCTGTTATAGAAACAGTTCCCTTGTTATAGAGTGACGGTGTTAAGATCAGTCGCTCTGGCTATTGTAAGAATCTCCAAGATATTTTGTTTCAGAGCTCACTGAATGAAAACACATGCTACTACCGCTGACCATTAACGATTCCAATGTTCTTTTTTTTTATCAATGCATTTTCGTAATAGAATGATTTACTATGCATTCAAATCATAAGTATCGTGTTGTTTTTCACGAAAGTTTGCATCGATTCTCAGCTGCTAACAATACCTTTCTTTACGATTTTTAGTATTGGACATGGAGATTAAATGCTAAATCTTACTAAAACGAAATTCATGACCAAAATTACAAAAGTCAGGATATAAGTACCAGTTTTCCTCATCAGCCTGAAACACTTAGTTTTTTCCAGTGCTGAAAATAACTTAAGCTAGACGGAATTATTACTACAATCAGCGTATATCTGATTTACATGCAATCAATTGCTAATATATGACGGCATTTATTGCTTCCTTTATTTCTCGTGTCGCTAGAATTTGCTCAATCTATACGTGATCATTAGAGTGAATGGAAGTTTTGACGTATTAGTTTCATGAAACCTGCTTGTTATATCATGGGATGTATAAACAGCTAATCTGCATATACTATAATTACCAATGTGCAGATGTCTTCTGTGACAATAGAAGACGCCACTGGCGTAGTAAAATAGAATTTAATTCATAGAACTGACGTCATAAAACAGAATTCCATTGATGCAACTGACCAAGTGGAATAGAATTTCATTCATGTTCTGATGATGAAGTAATAAAAATGTTGGGAACAAAAATTTAAAAAAAATCCGTCTGTTGTCAGCAGAACGCTATTCTTGAAGTTCACTGAGATGGAAATCTCTATTATGTACGTTTATAAAACGCAATGTGTATTTCATATATGCCGTCATCTTTGACAGCACAGATAATCTAGTTGTATAATAACAACAACAACAACAACAACAATAATAATGATAATAATAATAATAATAATAATAATAATAATAATAATAATAATAATAATAATAATAATAATAATAATAATAACTGTACAGACCGCAGCACTGCTAAGAACTCTACGGATACTGAGGAAAGTGCTAGAAATATAAAGACTGCAACACTAATTGTTAACAGTGACCTAACAAAGGATTGGAAATGAAAGCAGGAATGTGAACCACAGCACTGGCATGATAGGCGAAGGAGAGAAGAGATGTTGGTTGAAGACCAGAGGAGACTTATTGTCACTCAGCCTTCAGCGATAACCACTGGGCAACCGGTGTGAAACTGTGAATCGCAGTAATACTGCGACCTATGAGTACTAGGAGAGGAGGGCTGCAGACTTGAGGAGACTTGCTGTCACTCAAACTCCAGCGGTTACCACCAGACAACTGGTGTGAGATTCCAAATAATAATAATAATAATAATGATAATAATAATAATAATTATAATAATGATAATAATAAAGGAGGTGTTTCCGTCATACTAATCCATGATACATATTTTGACAGCAGTGTGTTACCCATAGTATTTTATTGGCTTTCAACTCACGATTTTCTTTCTCGTTTTTTTTTTTTTTTACCGATAATATTTTCAGCTGGTTCGCCATTTGGCACTGACCCGACCAAATGCTACTTAATTCATCGAACAGCAAAAAAATCGATATATCAATATATTAACGCCGTTGGCTTTTCATGATGTGGATATTTCTTTCTTTCCAGCCTGGATACACTCTCCGGCAGAGTACTAAAATTTCATTCCCTGGTGATATGAAAAGACTTTAATACTGGTCACCCTGAGGGTGAGAGAGTTCGGGAGAATCTGAAGTGCCAACTCCCCTGGGGTGGGATCAAGTGGCTACTGTGTGTCTAGGAGGATTATGTCTGAATATCCTCTGAAGCACACTGTCCTGTAGGCTTGTAAGCATTTATATTTTTAGTCGACCGGATTTTACAAGCATTCCATCGTTATAAGAGGCAGGTCTTTTAAAAAGCTGATCATACTCTAGATGGCCGAAACTTGAATAATCTGTACATCACTTTGCAAATGGTTAGAGAAACCAAGTTTGAGACAAATTGTTGATTACACTTACTCCAAAGTTTTATGCAAGAGGTTTCAACTGATACTACCTAAATCTGACACAAAGTCACCAATTGCAGATCAAAGTCACTAAACTATACTAATGGTCTCTCAGACGAGTTGGCTGACCATTAACCCACGGCGAGGTACCAACAATGCTCACCTATAGATATTTACTTGGCACAGCTGACTTAGTCACCGGTCCTCCGAGTGTAGGTCATCGATTAGATATCACACTTACTGCTCAGATCTTCTTTGCGATTGATGATTGTTTAAAAGAGGAAAAATAAACTTCCCTAAAGATGTTTACAAAAAATGCTTTGGTCAACCATTTCTTGTTTTTAGATGAAATTGTTCCCTAAACAAAAAATACTACTAAACTTCGTTCACTTTTTGGATAAGGCCATATAAATGAATGTTACAAACATTTACATGTATGGCTTCGACACTAAACGCTATACCATGACAAGTACTACATATATATATATATATATATATATATATATATATGTGTGTGTGTGTGTGTGTGTGTGTGTGTGGGTGTGTGCGAGTGTGCTAGTGCTAAAAATGGATATAAATCCGACGAGATGATGTGAAAAAAACTGACAATTTGGAAAAGGTAACTCCACACAATAAAACAACAACACTCCTGACTTTTGTTAGGGTTGCATCACGTGTATGTTTCACTCACCCTGCAATATAGAGGAATCTGCACGTTTCTGCTGCAACGTTCTTCCCATATTAAAGAAAAAGTTCTACTATGGAACTTTGCAAAAACAATTAGTTTTCGAAACTGTTTCCGTAATGAATTCATTAACAACAAAACCTGCTACTACCATTTTACAACTAGGATTTGTTTAACGTAGACTAAACGTCCTTTTCTCATGCCATTCTTCGCCAGAAGGTCTGAAAAAGTCGACATTTCGGACGAAACGTTAGTTACCGATGGAGAATTCGAAATGTATTGATCAGCCTCACCTTTACTTCCTCAAAATTGTCAACTTTCTTTACATAGTATATATATAGAGAGAGAGCAACTCACGGACAGAGACGGATAGACAGATACAGAGAGATAAAAAGATACATGTGAATAGATTAAGGTAGATTAATAGCAAAAGGAATGAAAAAAAATTACGTATATAAGCGGACTAGTTTATTCATATATGTATATTCTTCTGTAACCACACATACACACACACACACACACACACATATATATATATATATATATATGTATATATATATATATATATATATATATCGTGTATTGTTATTTCTTTTGAAATCTTTGTTAATTCTAGAGGAGGAGTGCTCGATATCGGGGATAGAACTTATGTAAATACCATCATCAGTCTTTTATCAGCCGTTGTTGGACATGGACCTTCTCCAAGATTTGCCATATCACTCTATCGTTGGCGTCACAGAGCTAACACTTTCCAAACCTGTCAAGTTAGTCACGCCATATCATGTTCTGGTAGCCTCAGTTCCGCAATTGATATCAGGGGATCCGTACTGTTAGTAGAGATGTCCATCGGTTGTCTGCCAGTCTTGTAACATGACAAGCCCATTGCCATTTGAGTTTTTTCTAATGGATTCTATGACTCCTGTTTTTACCCTTATCTACTTTGCTGTCTTGTGATCTCTCCATGTGAGGTTGAGCATGCTCATCTCATGTGAACGTTGCATGGTTCTTATTTTGAGTGTCAGTGTTTGGTTAGGTTCCATATTTCAGTTCCACAGGGGATTATCGGGAGGTTGCATTGTTTGAATACTCTTCTTTTCTGTACTAAAGGGATTTTTTTGTTCTTGGAGGTTGCCATCCTTCATCTCGGTTTCTTCCTCTTTTGAGGATTCCATGATGGAGAGAAAAGAAGAAAGATACTTTGAAAATACGGTAAATTGCAGGAAGACAGAGTTAAACGGAAACTTGGATAGATACTAACAGAATGAAATAGATATCATCAGAATGATCCCAATAGATACACACATACACACACACACACACGCACGCACACACACACACACACATATATATATATATGTGTGTGTGTGTGTGTCTCTCTCTCTCTCTCTATATATATATATATATATACACACACATATATATATGTGTGTGTGTGTCTTTGTCTATATATATATATATACACACACACATATATATACATATATATATATGTGTGTGTGTGTATATATATGTGGAGAGATAGATAGAGATACTTGAATACATTCATAGAGAGAGAGAAGGAAGAAATGCACTACAAAGATACTGCTTTCGTACAAACGTAAAAGAAAACAAACATGGTGTAAATATCTCGAATCCAAGTCTCCACAGATGTCGTATTTCGTCATCTATTTCATGTTAGGTAGACTGCAACAATTAGTTTGCTTCAATGCACATTGATTGTCTACTTATGAATGTGTCGGTGCGGGTAGTTCTAGAAATGAATAGATTTATATCGATCCATAACGCACAATATCGATTATCAAACACATAAATATCAGTAGTACAATAAAATGTGGACCTATGTTAGTGAAAGCGTAAGACTGTATGTGAAAGACTATAAAAAGTATATATATATATATATATATATATATATATATATATATATATATGTATATATATATATATATATATATATATATATATATATATATATATATATATATAGTAAGACTGTTTCACAAACCATTGCAAGTGTGTTCGATCCTCACTTGGTGCTTTACGATTGAGGACTTTACCAAACACACACACACACACATACACACACACACTCACACACATACACACATACACACACACACACACACATATATATATATATATATATATATAGTAAGACTGTTTCACAAACCATTGCAAGTGTGTTCAATCCTCACCTGGTGCTTTACGATTGAGGACTTCACCAAACACACACACACACACACATACACACACACACACACATACACACACACACACTCACACACACACACACACACACACATATATATATATATTGATGGATAAAAGACGTTCACGTAGACTATGAAAAGCAATAGAATATACAGATATTTATTGATATACAGATACAGATATATAAAGACTGATAGAGAAAGAAATTGGATAGATAGATAGATAGATAGATAGATAGATAGATAGATATGAATAGACTTGAATGTAGAGAGCAGGAGAGACAGAGATAGATAGATAGATAGATAGATATGAATAGACTTGAATGTATAGAGCAGAAGAGACAGAGATAGATGTATAGATAGATAGATAGATAGGTAGATAGATAGATAGAGCGAAAAATAAAGAGAGGCTGATTGACATGAAAGTGAGAAAACGCACGTCGAGAGGTTCTGGCGTGTGCCTGCTAATCACGTGAAGAGCGGGAATCATCCGAGAGAAATTAGACAATCAGCAATGTCTCTGTGGAAGAGAGACACACCGGCGTCACGCTGTAAGCTTTAATTAAATCTTCTTCCCTTCGCGCCACGTGACCGAGTGGCTCTTCGCGCGAACAGGAGCGACCAGCTGCGATCTGTCGCCGCCACAGCAACCATCATCTCCAAGAGAGAGAGGAGAGAGAGAGGAGAAAGGGGGGTAAGAGAGAGAGAGAGAGAGCATTATTTAGGCCGGAAAATCGAATAGATACGAGCATGCGTACATGTCGTCGGCGGGGCCCTTCAAAAGATGGCTGACACTCAAAATGATTATGCTGTCGAGATATTCACGTCTTCAGAATTCGGTGGAGGGGAAGTTGGGCTATCGTATTTGCAGGCTAATCAAACGCATAGTTTTCAATGGTATTCAGAGACCCACCGTTCACGGCAACTCATCTAAACCTCATTGGTGTCCATTTTGAACTTCGGTAGATAGCTCCCTTGTCATGATACGAGCGAATTGGACGCCTATTATGTCATTGTGTGCCTTACAAGACGCAAATAAGAGTATACACATCTATTTTTGGATTGCTTTCCCCCCGTTTGGATAGATTTAAGAGTGACTGAGTGACACAAAGTATACGACATGCTATGTTGTCGAAATACTTACCTCCATTTCCCATTTATGTCAGAAGACAATTCTCGAACCCTGTTAGTCACTCCTTAGACATCGTCCTGTGGCCGACGTCTTCTATCAGCGTTGAGAAGATCATGTAAAAATTTGAAAGTCTAGTCAGCCAGCCAGCCAGCCAGCCAGACCAGCTCAAAAACCAAAGAAACCTATGTTTACATTTTGGCTGGCGATCTCTGAATTGATTTCTAATTCTGATTTTCATTGTTAAAATTATTTTTGTATTAAATGGTTTGATACTTTCCTGATAGATCTTGAGTGTGCGTATGTGTGAGTAAGCAAAGACAGTTTTAGGGACTTAATTTTGCTCGAACCGAATTATTTACTGCAGTGAGCGAGACAACGTCCATGATCGAAAAATAAATAAAAATGAACCCCGAGTGGGATAATTCAGTTCGAGCAAAATTTAATCCCTAAAACTGTTTTCCCTTATTCACATTGTTGGATTCTAAAATCCATAACTTATCACACACACACACACACACACACACACTCATATATATATATATATATATATATATATAAAGATGGTGATGATTATTTAGACAAGGTATCACAATGCAATATTAGACTATTCCAACGCATAATAGGCAGACCCACCCCCTTTGATATTATAGACTAGCTCAGCTGTTTCCCTAACTGACACAGCAAGTGGTGACAGATCATTTTTGCATTCCCAGCTGATCAGGTGTAAAAATTGATGAGAAATACAAAACTTCTAACAGCTGGAAGACAAAATATAAAATGTCATCCGCTCAGCCAAAAGTTCATAATATCACCGCCACTACTATCACTCGACGTATTTGTTATAATAAAACCACCGGACTCAATATTGACACATCGTGCGAAAAAACCACACATTGCCCTGTAATTGGAGAATTTTTAAGTAAGGCTTGATATTAAGCCATGGTATGCAATAAAGTGTTACACATGATACTGTCGTGAGAAGTATCTTGAGCAACGTTAAGTACTGGATGTACTCCTCTGGTTCCAAGTAATAGTGTTATTGGGCGATTACAACTAAGCGGCAAACATCCGTTACACTCTTATGATAGTTAGTGTAATTGATCTCAATGCTCCACGAAGCCTTGCGGAACGGTACGGGTACAGCGTGATACGCAGAGCGTTCTGGTCTTCCTCTGTATCCTGGTCTGTCCCTAGCCATCCTGATTTCGTCTTGCCGCTGGACCCCTGCTGGACAGGGGCGAGATAATGAGATTGACGACGTGTGCAACTCTATTTCACGTTCACCCAAGTCTAAAGCAAGTCACGACCCTATTTACACTGAACTGAACTAATGGTCATCTTCGAAGACGCAGGACGAACATCATCGTCGTTACTGGCCTGTTCAACCCGACAATTACAATTATCATTGATCAGACCAACCTTAAAGCTTTGTGTTTTCTTTCCTTTTATATTACGTATCTCGCGTAGTTTTTTTTCAATATGTATACAACATCTATTGCCTTATTCTGATATCATTTGTGGACAGCAGTGTTTGTTGTTATGATTAGGTAGTGCTATTATCCCGATAAACATTATATATCGATTTTATATGGTTCTAAACACGACAAAAAATAAATGAGATTTTTTTCTAATTTTAGTTTTCTTCACATTTCTTCACAAGGTATAACTTGGGCAATATTTTTTTTCAATTATTGGTATTTTTTGTCAGTTAATATCTACGAAAAGCCATTTCGAATTTAAGAGCTACAGTTTCAAATACGTCAATTTAAAGTCCACTATTTCAGATACTGTTTTCACCTAGAAAAAAAAACGGTCATATTGTTTAAAAATTTTAATTTTTTCCTTATCAAATTTTGACGATTTCTCTTATAAAAGTTGTGTTGCAAATTATCCATATCTCTTCAAAGATATTCACAATGTCATTTTAATCTTTAATATAAGTTCAACCCTTCGCCAGAATATCATATGTGATTTTTTAAAAGATATTGTCCAGGATGTTCTATTGAAAAATAAAAGAAGAAATAGCCAAAAATAGAAAAATAATGAAGAAAGGCATTCTAAAAGTAGCTAGAAATAAACCTTTCAAATATTTATATAAAAGATGTTTCTTTTGAGTCACCTCGTATGTCTGGCGCCAAAGAAGAAGCTCATAGTATCCGCCATTTTCGTATTTGTTTCGTGTGACCCACAATGTAAATAATGGAGTCGGTAAAGGATAATATCCGTTTGCCATTTCAAATCAACAATTCAAGCATAAGACAATATGAACCAAAAGAGAGAAACAGAGAAAGAAAATTAATAAATAGGCTGAGTTAGTTAATGTCTTGCCTACGGGTACGTCTCCAGGTTTTTAATGTGATTAATTGCTCGTAAAATTAATAGACTAGTAACAGGAAAAAGCATCAACGAAAGTAATCCTCGAAACGAACAATACTTACAAAACCTGTTTAATAAATCAACACCAAATTTGGCTGAGTGAAATCAGACGTGTTGGCGAAGTCATTTATGGTCGGAGTGCGCCCCGAAACATGTCTATCAAAAGTGTTGATTAAGGACTTGAAATCGAAAGTTTTAGTTGAGGGCCAGGAATCAGAAATGAGGAGATGAAATTCATTTTTCACTCGTCTTTCAAAACTTGATTCCGAATTTCTATCAATATTGGGACCATCCTCATCTTGGTTGTTGTACTCTATGGCCTTTATCAGGTATCATCTGGTAGGTGTGGGGAAGTAATGAACCGAACCCTTTATTTAACCGACGTTACTTCCCACACCTACCAGATGATACCTGATGAAGGCCAAAGAGTACAACGGCCGAAACGTTGTATGAAAAACAACCAAGATGAGGATGATCCGAATATTAATAATATAATAAATAATAATAATACCTCATTTCAAAAATTCAGAGATATATTGATTCCGAATGTTTCTCATCAATCTCGTAAATCAATCTTCTTTTAACTAGTATTACTTTGACCAATATAGCCGTTACTGTACCCGCCGGTCGGATGATAGGGTATAAGAGGCAAGTTAAGAAACAATTTTAAAACAAAGGCAGAAGGAATTATGAGAAATCGGATACAAAAGTTATGAAATAACGAATTTGATTCTTGCAGGTAGATAAAACTGTACAAGATATACGCCATCAAAGCGCTGGCCGTACATATATGGGGATAAGAGTTCATGTACATATGAACGACGAAGACACACCTTAGACATTACGTTGAGATGTGGCTATCAAATTGAAAACATGAACCCCTTGAATAAAGTATCCTACAATTGTTATTACAGAAAATAAGGTTCCTGGTCCTCATACTTACCAATAAAACAAGACAGGCGACTGATACGTCTCAACAATTTCCACTAAATTAACGGCTTGCTCAAAGGTATAATAAGATTTTACATCTTTTTTTATAAATCGGGAGAATATCAATCGGACAGGAAACTGCTTTTGACTCTTTATGAACACGCCGAAAAAAATTGTACGGCATTCGAATTATCAAACAAATAAAAAGTACATAAAGCTTTGCTGTTGATCCGATAATGATAATTGTGACAGTAAGGTACGATAGTAATAAGACTTCGTCAATGTTCTATCATAAAAGTGTGACATGTGGTTGCTTTGGCCAAGTTTGTTAGACTAGCTCAATAATGAACCTTACAATTTTACTATGTTTGGAATCAATGGAGTTGAATAGATCAGTACTAAACGTTATTTGAGTTTCTTTGCACGAAGGTATGTTAAGTTGCAAACGATGGGTTAATATCGAGCTTTACTCACGCTTCTGTAAGATGTATTTTTCCATCAGTTCAGTCAAGTACATCGAGTCAAAAGAACGATAATCATCATTGTTGTTACAAAGCCAGAATAGTATAAAGAAATAACTTAAGGGTGCCCGGTATCGATTAATCTCACTCTCTGAGGTTTGTGAGATCAGTAGGATATCCATTGTAGAGTGATGGAAGTTTCTTGTTTAGGCGGTATTCTTTCTATTTGAAAATTGCTGGATAAGGCCATTTCGATACGAAAGTAAACTTCTAGAGTATTTAGCGCGGTTCAAGTTTATTTTTGGTGGCGTACGAGATAACTATTCAAACCATGGTACTACGATGATCGTTTAATAAAGGCTGTACATACTAGGAATACAAACTTATTAAAAATGGATGTTATCGATTCAGTCTGCTTATTTTGTTTTTGTAATTGATTCAATAAATCCGATTCAATTGCTGAATTCTAACCAACTTCCATTCCTGTGTAAAGTTTGCTCAGCTCAGACTGCTGATCCAATCTATTGAGACCCAACACTTCGTTATCTGATCATTCATTTTCTTATATTTTTCGGATGAATATAATTTTTCTCACAGATCAACACGTTCCATGTGTAGCGTGAGCCAATTGGACTAAATAATCAATACAGATCACTTATCAACTAGATGCTGAGTCAAAACTGCTAGATCTTGTTGTTCAGAAGAAAAATCTGACTTTTTATCTTTCGATATGGCACCTAAATGAAAGCAACGAATGAAAAGTTGATTTTCTGTCGTCTGCTGAACAGAGGCTGAGTTAATAAAAGAGAGAAATCTCTTTTGGGTACATGAACCTGAATTTTTTTCTCGATAATAGTTATCTACACCGTTTTTTAAAAAATCTGTGCCATAAGCTATTAGCTCCACATTTCATCAGAGCTTTTAGCTATTTACGCCATCTTTTATTAGTGCTATTAGCTATTTGCACGATATTTTATTTGTGCTAATAGTTATTTGCGGCACTTTTTATTAGTGCTATGAGTCATTTATACCGTATTTTATTGATGTTGTGGAGAACACGCCAAAGAAGCCAAAAGATAATAACGAAAGGTAGATTGTCTTTCTTGGGGTGAACAGTGAATAATTGACTGGAAAATAAAGACAAAAAAAAAAAAAATAATCAGGAATGAGATCTTGATTACCTGCTTTCCAGTTCGTTTTCACGTGTGATGTCTTACTCTTTTTTCATTCCCTCCCACCTTTCTATATAAACGCTCTCGGTGAATATGATAACCTTCTGTGAAATTTGGAAATTTTTAGAAGCTTTTTCTTTTTAGAAATTCACTGCTCATCATAAATGTCATGCAAAATAATCTTCCGTTCGTCGCAAGAATCTATAACTTCGAAGTTACTCTTCTTATGTGTTGCCAATTTAGCTATTCTATATCTCAATTTAAATAATTCCGAAAAGTCAAAGGAGATGATTTACAGAAACTATGGAGGAAGATTTATAATCTGTATTCTTTATTCATTCTTCATTAGATTTCTCGAAAACCATTTATCAAAACTGCACTGCCTTGTTGTTGGCAGATATATCTGTTGAAAGTCGGTTTATAAGGGCCAGTTGTCGAGGAATTGAACTGCGTAGAACTAGAACTACCAATCCAAAAAAACTCAAACTCGACACTGCACTGCCTTCTGTTATGACTGCTATATCTGGCGAATGTTGACTTTATACAATTGCCAGTTGTCTTTATTTATTTGTCATTATATTTCTCGAGAACTGTTTATGGTCAGTTGTCATGTAATCACTGTGCATATACAGAAATATTAACAAAAATAAATTGGGGATGGGCAAGAATGGCAGACAACAGCTGGACAACACAACTCACAAGGTGGATCCCAAGAGATCATATGTAAAACTGTGGCCGGCAGAAGATAAGATGGCGTGACGAACTAAACAAATCCTGAAAATACTAGCTCCGCGACGCCCACTATAGAGCGGTCAATCGTATTTTGGCGAACGTCTATGTCCAACAACAGACTCTAAAAGGTTGCTGCTGCTGATAATAAGAGAGAAAAAAAATACTATCCATGTCCCATAATAGTTGTTAGGTTTGTTAGTGATATTTTATATATAAATTCAACAAAGATTATGGTACAGGGGTAGTATTTATCTTCATACATCTCTTTCTTTCTTTTCTGTTTCTTTTTCTCCCTTTTTAAGCCCTACATCCATGCGCTAAACAACCTCGCCTGAACATGATACAATGATACACACAAGAGGTAATGAGTGTATTTAAAATGTCAGACAATCAAAGGAAGTTCTTTTCTAATATAAACCCATTTCAAAATGTGAAATGTCGGCCGATGCCTGACGTGCGCTGCCTCAGAAGGTTGTTCGGTGTCGGCAGTCTTGACATTTTCACTTGGTCATCCACCTCTGTTCACTGATCAGGCAGAGGCAAAAGAGCAATTCTTGAATTCCATACTTGCTTGGCTCGGTGGTTATGTCATTGTACAACAACGTGAAAGGTTTCTGTTGATGGCGAAAATAGGTCATTGAGTGCAGGTAGCGTAACTGGGATGGTTTAAGCTCATTTAACACTAATGAACTCGGGAAAGGCATGGATCCGATTCGACCACCCGCTACTGGTAAACGGCAGGATAGTTCAAACCCTTTAGTACTGTAAGGCACTCCATCTCGGACGTTGGGCTAGCACTCCAGCCTCGTAAAAATCTTCAATTGTTACAAACAATGATTGGTTCTAGAGAAAATATTACTATGGTCGTGTGTAAGGTATACAAAAGATATCCGGTATTATTCCGAAGATGACTGAAATTGGCACAGGAATCGACGAAGAAATTTTTCTAAATTACCACCCGAAACAATAAAAACAAGATTGCTTGTTACTTTATATATATATATATATATATATATATATATATATATATATATATATATATATATATATATATATATATATATATATATATGATTTCCACTGCAATTGGATCAGAATGTTCACGCTACGGATAAAGTGACGGGAAGTCTCCTCAAAAAACCCAGCTCTTTGTCAATATTCTTGTCGATTTCAGTAAGGTAGTTTTCTGAATAGCTTCAATTTTCCGCGGATTCCAAACAGAGACTTCAAGAATGCGATACGTGGACTCTTTCTTGTCATTTAATCGAATCAAGACACACAATAGATAAGATGAATCGAACAACACCGAAGTGCCCACTCAAGGGAGCAAGCCTGGGGGAAGCATGCAGGGATCCTGGGGTTCCAAGTCGACAGTATAACCCTCTTAAAACGGGGCATGATAGTTTGGCATTTAGCTTGAATGCACGGGGCTGTCAGGAAGTCGTTAAAGGAGAGTTGGATTTATGACTTTCCTAGAAGAATTATTGAAAAGGCCTCGATCGGGGTTTCTTGCACCCAAGAAACGCGATCATCGTATGGAATCTTATTATCTATTTCTAATCTATGATGCCTACTTGACTGTCAAAGAATTAGTGTAAAAAAAAATGTAAAAATTAAAAGTAACAAAAATAGATGAAAAAAAACAAATATTAAAACAATCAATAACTAATGATAATTGAATATGTGCGTTTCTGCAACTTCAACTCACGTAATGACGTGTAAGTGAGACATGCATGTTTTAATCATTAAATACATCCGATATATATATATATATATATATATATATATATATATATATATATATATATATATATATATATATATATATATATATATATATATATGATTTCGAACACATTGAAAAAAAAATTTATCACTTCAGTCGCTTATTTCCCAATATCTGTAAATGTAATTTATGTAATTTTCTTCAGTGTTTTTCTAATGTTTTACGCACACTTTGATATTCAGGCACTGTATATAAATATATATATATATATATATATATATATATATATATATATATATATATATATATATATATAGATATAGATATAGATATAGATATAGATATAGATATAGATATATATTTATATAGATATATATAATTGAAATAATTAACAGTTAAACGGGAAGTGTTTGTTGCCCAGGGTGAAAAGTTATAAAATATTTTAGTAGTGATATCATCATTAGCTTTTTAATGCGTGGTGTTGGACACAGACGTGCATTGAAATACACTCTCAGTGTTTTTTGTCTTTTACTACACACACACACACACACACACACACACACACACATATATATATATATATATATATATATATATATATATATATATATACATATATCAAAGTACAAATCAGTAATACAATATCAGTAATACGAAATCCAATGTGTAATGAGTTTATTTTATGAATTGCTCGGTACAGTGCGCAGTACAAGAAACATCAAGTTTGTTAGATTAGAGATTAAGCAATGAGTTGATATGGAGTAAAGCTTAAAATATGATGAAATAAAAGATTCACTACACAAACACGTTTTGCCCTGTTTTGAACTTTGTATATATACAAATACATACATGTGTGTGTGTGTGTGTGTGTGTGTGTGTGTGTGCTAACTCTCTATTAGAAACTATATATAACTTTTATATACCAGGTTTTTTTTCACCGGGATTGAACAGAGAATCAAAAAGAGATTTTCCAATTGGGTGTTTCTTTTCATCCATCCTGTATACTATGTCAAATAAATGCACTAAAGACCGACGAGAGAGTACTGAGAGACGAGTTTGTTAACTATTGCCCCAAAAGAGATTAGACAGGGTACTTGAAAATGGAGAAAGAGCGCGAATGGGTGAGAAGAAAATGATTTCACCCCCTCTCTCTCTCTCTCTTTTCCCCCCTTCTTACACTATTAGCTTCTTTTCCTTCCTTTTCAATCGATCTATCGTCTCACTCTCCTCTTCTTAAAGATGTCTGTATTAATATTTCACGATCAGGGAGGCATTATCTTTATCCGTTAGTGTACATATGTAAATAAATTGTGAGAAGCGTTACAAGTGAGAACAATATTTCTTTGCAGACAGAAAAGAAATGATTACAAATTATGGAGAATATCAAGTCGTGGACTGAAAGGAAGAATTTAAAAAAATGGCGTTTAATATGGTGGATTTATCAGTGATAGCATTGTTCATGGCGAAACCTGATAAGGAATATGTAACGGAACTTAGAGAGAGAGGGAGGGGATGGTGCAGAGTGGTGCAACGTTTTCCAACACATGGTACAAAAAAGGCGATCCTAGTTCGAGTTCCTGCAAGGCTGTTTACGCTCACTTCGTCCAAATGCTTTTTCGAAAAGGCATGAATCCATCCCCCAGACATGGATAGATAGTACGGCAGTTGTAGCCTTCTTGCTTCGTGAGGCAGTTCAGCTTGGGTGTGGGGCCGGCCATTCCACCCATAAGAAACCTACTTGCTACTGAAATCACCATGAGGCCCTGTGCTCAACAAGGATTTTACAGAAATGAAGAAAAAGGAAAAAAAGCGGGGAAAGAGAAAGATGTGGATGGAGAGGAAGACGTAACGAACAAGAAATGAGGAAAAAGGAAAAATGAATGAATAAATGGGGGGAGGGAATGAAATGAAGAAAGACAAAATCATAAAAAAAGAGAGAAAAAGAATGTCTTGACCTCAAGGAGACGGGTTGGTTGATATTTTTGAAATACGTTGGAAGAGGGGAATTTATGAAGAAGAAGAGAAGGAGAAAAAATGGAAAGACAGAAGGAATTTTTTTGCGATAGCACTGGAAGGAAGGGAAGAGAAGAAAAGAATGAAAAAAAATGGCATCTAAAAAAGAAGGAAAAAAAAGAAAAGAGGGAAGCAGTACGAGAAGGAAGAGGGATGAAAGAAAAGATATTAACAAGTAGTAATCGAAAAATCTAGAAAAAATCTAGAAAAAGAGGAAGAGATCTTGTAAGAAAGAATGGACATAGTATGAGAATGAAGCAAATGGAAGTAGGAAGAAAAAAAAGTTAAAATCGAGAAAAACCGAGAAAAAAAATATCTGAAAATCTACGAATCGAAACACAAAGAAAAAAAAAATCGGATATGGAGCGAAAGGAAGAAAAATAAAAATAAAGTAAGAAACTGAAATAACGAAATTAAGGAATAAAAGATCCAGAAATATAGAAATCTGGAAAGACCGAAATAGAGAATTAGATAAAAAGGAAAGAATCACAGAAAAGAGCACGTACATAAATATACCTAAGGAAAAAATGAATTTAAAAGAATAGAAATAAAACCATAATAATAGTTATAACGCGCAAACATAATCAATATTCCTTTTCTAATAGCTAGAATATTATTTTACTAGTTAGTATTCCTCTACGTAAGCAGATTGCATTTCACCAATCTTAAAAGTTGGAGAGCCTGCAGAGAAAAATCTGTATTCGTAATCTTGGCTTTTTAACTAGGATCCAATATTGACACTGTTCAGAAATGCATACCACAATAATATCTCAGTTAGGGCTCTAAATACGTTCCTAGAGAATAAAGTGCTAAACGAAATGGCGCTACACCAAGTCATGATGATGATGATGATGATGATGATGATCATCATCATCATCATCAGTCTTTTAACGTCCGTCGTTGGACATAGACCTTCCCCAGGATTCGCCACAATTCTCTATCATAGGCGTTGCAGTGCCAGTATTTCCTGAATCTGTCTTGTTCATCTCTCCATCTTGTGTTCTGTCGGCCTCAGTTTCTCATGTGATCTCTGGGGATCCATGTTGTCAGACATGATGTCTCTCAGTTGTCTTTCATTCTTGCTTCGTGGCCAGTCCATTGCCATTTGAGTTCTTAATAGTTTCTATGATGTCACGGACACCTGTTTTCGTCCTTATATACTGTACAGTCTTGTGATCTCCCCATGTAAGGTTGAGCATGATTCTGTCATGCACACGTTGCATACCTTTCAGTTTGCAGATCTGTCTCTTGGATAGGTTCCATGTTTCAGCTCCATAAGTGACTATCGGGGGAATGCATGGGTTGTATTCTCTTCTTTTTAGGATTATTGGGATTATCTGGTTCTTAAAAGTTGAGCTTGCTCTGCCGAAGGCTAGCCATCCTAAAGAGATTCTTTGCTTGATTTCCTTTTCTTTTGAGGGTCTCATGGGGATTCGTTGTCCTAGGTAGATGTAGTGGTCTACCTTGCCAAGTTTTGCATTTTCTATCTTGACAGTTATGTTCTTATTCTCAACATGATTATTGCACATGATTTTCGTCTTACTGAAGTTCATGTGTAGGCCAACTTTTTTGCTTTAGCATAAATAGTCAGTCCAGAACTTCTCTCTTTGCCTTAATGCTGTGCTCCTAGTACCGATGTTATCGCTACAAGCTTAATCATAGTGTATTTGTATGCGTATGTTCTTATTCGCAAAGTGTTTATTATAGACTGTCCATGATGCAGTCTTTTTATCTCCTATTATTTACTAGCAAAGATACCCGGCATTGCCTGGGATTGAATAATTTAAAGTATAACAAACCAGGAAACAAATCGTATCTTATAGGGATTTCATAAATTTAATAGAGTGCTGAACATTTTTATTGAAATCTGATGAAAAGTTGATTTTTAGAGATTTTTAGATGCCTATTGCGGGAAGAAATATTTTCTTCAAAAATGTTGTATGTTTCGCCTGTTGCAGTTGTCAAAAGAAAATTAGGTACAATAGAAAATTTAGATCATCGCTAGAATGAATCATTATGAATTAGCTTATGCTGAATGTTCAACAGAATTTTTGGCGTCTCGCATACATTGGTTGGGCCTGAACACACTCTCAGGCGCTAATATTTCTTTGAGTTGAATATTTTTCGCACATTTACCATTATGGTTACATCGTAAATAAAAAAACTATCTCCTAAAAAACTTGAAAATAATAATTCCGATAACTGACAATTAAACAAAGGAAATGATGATCTTCTGGATTGGAAACATGAAAAAATAATTGCGAAAATTATCTTTTCTGGGGTTTTTCCATTATTCGACTGAAATGAATATTTGTGGGTGGGGATGCCCAGGAGTGTGTGTGGGTCTGTCCAGGATTTAAGAAACCCGATATGAAAAAAAAAAAAAATAAATAAATAATACACACAAAAGTACTGAAATATCACCCAAAATACTCATGCATCCGCTCAGATAAACCGTCTTTGGTTCAGCAGTTTGTGTTGTTTAAGAGCAAATATTTTATAGAATTAACACCATAATTTGGAAAACAATTATCTTAAGGGAGACAACTTCCTTTGTCAATTTTTACTAATTTCTGGTGAACTTTGAGGGAAATGAATTATATTCCTTACATTTGTCCTAAAAATAATAAATGACCCCAAATTACCTCAAATGACCTGCCTGGAAATTACACAGCGTGAAAAGATATATCCGTATGTCAAATTTTACCTCCCCGGCGCCAAATTATAGCTTACGACTGCTTCAGTTCGCGAGAAATGACTATGAATGACCTTTATTGACCCAGATTGACCTCTCTATATAGCAAATGTCTTCTCCCGTTAAAAATGTACACCTATCTCAGTTTCCCAAGTGCAAAATTGTAGCATACAATTGTTTGGATTGGCTGGAAATGACCATAAATGACCTCTGGTAACCTTGAAGACCAACTTTTTCTCATCTTTAAGGGTCAAAGTCTCGGAGATTTTTTCACTTTTTGTGGTAAAAATAAGAAGAAACTTTCCTTTTCGATATTAAAGATTGAAATCGATGGGGAACTTTCATTTTTGATTTCTTAAAGTCAAAATTTAGGGAAATTTTCCGGAGGTCACAATCTAGGGGATTTTTTTAGTTTCATTTTTAGGGGAGAAAATCGAAAATCGAGACTTTTTTTCTTTCTTGAGATCAAAATCAAGGAGAAACTTTTTTCCCTCCTAGTAGACAAAATCGGAGTGGGAAGCCATTGAATGGGAGTTTCCATCTTTTATCTCTAGGTGTCAAAATCATGAGTGAACTATTCGGTCACTTTTAGTGGTCAGAATCAGGAAAGGAGTACTTTTCCCACATTCAGGGGCCAAATCAGGGTTGGGATTCCTTTTTTTAGGATCAAAATTGAAGGTTTTTTTTCATTTTTAGGGGGCTAATTCGAGGGGGACTTTTTTCACAAAAAATCAAAAGGGAAATGCTTTCTCCCTTTCATGGTTGAAAAGCAAGAGGGGACTTTTTTTTCTATTTTTTTCATCTCAAGTGGTCTAAAGCCAGAGGGAACAGTGTTGTTATATTTGCAGTTTAATTTTCCCCCCAGCAAAGCCGGGTATTATTGCTAGTTATCAATATAATTACGAAAAATGTTCATAACACATTATTTTTTTTACTTTTTTGGCTATTGGTGTAATGGTTTTCATCTCTTGTAGTCGCATCAAATTCATTTACAAAAGGCTTCTGTTGTCTGTCCGATTAATGGTGCGCCTGATAATGGTAATCTTTGGCTGTCTCTTCCTAATAATGCAAATTAGATTTGCGCCAATAATTGAGCTGAACGTTTTTCACAATTTCCTCTATCATTTAATTACAGCTATTGAATTCTCTATATCGGTTATGTAATAGTACTGCGTTTATTGAGAACCTGACTGCTGCTTAGCTAAACTGAGTGGCTCTGTACAAGCAAGAACTGTGGCCTGTTGCTATGGCAATTGCCTCACTCTTCCTACATATATATATATATATATATATATATATATATATGTGTGTGTGTGTGTGTGTTCGTGTGTATGCATGTTTGCGTTCGTGTTAGAATATGCACACACATCCCCCGTTTATCTCCTCATTACACGTAAGCGTCACACCTAGATGCGCACACCCGTTTATATGGGAGTTAACTGTTTGAATAAGTGAAACGAATCAGTTCGTTTGAGGGTAATACAGAGTTGTCCAAACGTTCAGCGGCACGTTGAAATAGAATCGTGAAAATGCGTTCAAATTGCAGTTAGTTTGTGTTCACTATGGATCAATGTTCAAATCAAGGATTAGCCCAACCGCTTCTACTGGGTAGCTCAAGACAACCCTTTGCATGTTACTTGGAAAGGAAATGAGCACTGTTAAGTAACGTCCATTGTCCAGTGAAATGCCATGAAGGGTCCTGCATGCTACCTCAACGATAATAATGATATATATATATATATATATATGGTTCATTCCTGTCTTGGTAAGATGCATTGATATGGTGTCTGTAAATGAAGATTCAGCCATACAACAAGAAGTTGACCATGTTTCAACGATCAAATTGGATTAAGTCTTTATAGACTGATTTCTCAACAGTAAAGCATTGCTTTCTCCCTGTGATAGCAAAGGCTATTCCATATGATGATCTTGGTATTTAGTGAGCTCTATTTGACCCAGCACAAGTTCAATTGTAAGAATATTCTTTATTGATAATCCAAAGAGAAATCGACCTTTTTCTTGACAAAGAGAGTCGCCTAGTAATTTTTCTATGTGACAATGTCCTCAGGTTGCAAATGCAATGCAGAAAACAATCATAAAGCTTAGATGGAAAGATCTTCCACGTAAGGTGTATTGTCCAGATCTGTCACCTTCGGATTGTCGTTTGTTTGTCTCCATTTGTTCTTGCACCAGACTAAGCTGACATTAATCTGTAGCTTTAAAGGTTAGCGAATTCATTTATCTGATCGTCTCGCACATGCAGTGAGTTCGATTCTCACAGTTTGTGCGACTTCCGTGGCTTTAAACAACACCGAATAAATAACCATTACAACGTAGTAAGATGTTTGAATTCAGATTTTCCCTTTTTCTCAAACTTTCTTGAAACATCTTTGATCATTTTAATTTTGACTTGAAAGTAAATAAAACAATATGACTAGCTATGGGGAAATGTGTTTAAGGAGTTGGTTTTTATCCAAGATTCAAATCAGTTTGTTGTTTTTTTTGTTTAGAAAAATCTAGTTCAAACAAACAGGAAACAAGCTCGAGGTGTCTGAATATTAGCAACGTAACCCAATCAAATTTGTATCCGTGTCTATCCAGCAAAAGCTATAATTTATTTAAAAACATATCTGCGTCGCCCGTGTGGACATAAAGGCGGGGACGGTTGCAGTGATTATATCGAGGCTGAGCAGAAAATATCGCCTGGAAGCCATCTTTGTCATGGTTTCGTCAAGGTCGTATTTATCGCCCTGTTTGACAATAGCCAAAGTAGCCGCCCACGTTTAAATATATACAGAATCGTTCATTTGAATTTTTTTCTCTTCTCATTCGTTTTTTCTTTGCAAGGACATTTCGATAAAAGTTTTTTTTATTCGATGGTCGAAATGATCGACCAACAAATGACTTGATAACTCTATCAAATCGTAATTACAAATTAAGTTGGCACGCAGTTCAACAACTGCATAATCCAAGCGTCACTCAGCTAGTAAACAAAATATTCTCTTCAGAGTTTGTCCATAAGCACGTATTTCATGGGGTAGCGAACGACCTGCTAATATCCAAAATCAAGCACATTTTGTCAATACCTTTATAACAATAACGTTGAAACTACATTGGAGATGAGAAGAATAATTCAAATTGGCCGAAGAAAACTTGGTATCAATCATATTTGTTTGAATCTTGAAGAGTTTGTTCCGATCTTCGAACCACAAATGCAGAAAACCGACTGATTCTTGTTTGATTGGGCCATCATTTGCTATAAAAAAAACTAAAAAGAAAGCAAGAAGAAATGATTAAGATTCAGATAAGGGGAGCGCAATCTTATAAATACAATTTTCGGCTTTATCTCCTCATCCAAATATTATCCCCCATCCAATAAAAAGAACCCTGACATGAAATACTCACCTTGATAGTCATATTGCTTAAAAATTAATTAATATCATTTGCTTGGAAAAGCATAATTTCATTTCGTGTCCACATAATATTTAGCAATTGTCAAAATTGACTACGCATGCACATTATCATTCCAAAATGGTCAATCATTTATTCATCAATATTGCCCATGGTTACAGCAAATAATCGTAATTCAGTATTTCTCATATTTCTTTTTATTTGTACACCATTTTAACATTGAATGAACGAAAGTTTGACACTTTAATACGCTCGTTAAATGTAAACAATCCAAACAAACTTACGAAGGCAAAGAGGATAGATTCAATTATATATATATATATATATATATATATATATATATATATATATATATATATATATAACAAGAACCGTGTCTGTCACACTTATGGTTACAGTTGCAGTCATTGACCCCTCTCCGTTCTAACCCTACCATAAAACTACCTAACCTCCTCATTCTTCTTCCCTTATTTCTTGATAACTTACCTAACTTTCTTTTCCACTATCCCTTTCTATCCTCCTATTAAACTAGGTTACCTTTTTCTCTCCTCTTACTTCCTTACGTTCTTATGAAAGTATCAAACTTTGTTCTCCTCTCTCTTTCTCCTTTGCACTTGTGTCTGTCACACTCATAGTGTCTTTGGTAGCCATCAGCCGAGCCTGTTGTTGAGAACATATGATAATCATTAGCGAAGTGAAAAGATCCTGGATCAGTAATTATAAACAAGGAAAGGGGAATATTCCAAATAGTTTATGTAACCGTCCGTGCGATCTAAAAGATAAAATTGAAAGAGAGTAAAGCAACAGCGTAGCAAGGGTTCCCGGTACCCTGCAGCAAAGGCAATACCCAGGGACAGATCCGCTATATCCTAGGGGGTAGGAGCATGATTATTGATTAACAAGTATAATAGACCAGAAGAAACTCTGCACCATTCACACACCCGTGCCCTTGCACTCCCGTCTTCCAATCCCCTTGCTACGCCTCTGGGGTGAAATGAGAAGCAAACACCACAGCCCGAGCGGAAATTGTGGAATAGATGGGTAACGGTTGTGCCTATAATCAGTAGAAAACTGAGAACACTACAAAGAATTCTCAAAAAGAGATAGGCGCAGTGGGCTGGCCATGTTGCAAGAATAGCGGACAGGTGATGGACTCACGACATGGATCCCTCGAGATCACATAAAAAACCGAGGCCGGCAGAATATTAGATGTAGAGACGAGCTAGACAAATTCAGAAAGTACTGGCTCCGCGACGCCCATGATAGAGAATTGTGGCGAATCCTGGGGAAGGTCTATGTCCAACGACGGACGTTGAAAGACTGGTGATGATGATGATAATCGGAGACTCAAGAAAAATCTATGACAATACAGAAAACATCACTGCTGATAGGGGACAGCAATAAATTATTAACACTTATTGTCACTTTGTCCCTAAAGATAGACTCAATAGTAGAAGTTTGACAAAAAAAAAAGGGGGGGGGAGAAAAGGTCTCCTTTGTCTAATGGTTAATCCTCCACTAGCTTCGAAAGCAAGGAAGAAATAAAGAAAATGGCCTACTTAGCCTAACGGGTATTCCACCACTGGCCTTAAATGCTAGTAAGAAAGAAAAGGGGCCCACTCATCCTAATGATTAACCATCCACTGGCATTGAGAGCAAGAAAGAAAGAAAAATGTATAGCCCCCTGGTGAAGATCTAATAGTGTCCAGCTGAAAACATTAATGTGATATTGATATTCATTTGTGATTTAGGCAGACATCATATTGTTTACACGGTTCTGTTATATTAAGCGTTTTAATGACGTTCTTAGTAGCACATAATAAATATCTATTTACATGTTATGGCAATCTTTGAAGAGTTACATCCCATAAACATTTTTTCACTGGCAATTTTGAAAACCTAAAAGAGGCTAGAACTTTTAAAATGCCTGTTGGGTGAATATAATTGCCAAATAACTGTATATCTGATTTCTTCTGTATTAACGTTCATTTTGAATTTTAAAGTGACTAATAAAATCATCAAAGGTAACATTTATAATTCACATGCACGGATATTTCAAAAACTTATTGATTTAAATAGAATATTTTGATATTATTGACAAGTCCGCTACAGGCCAGAGGTCTTTCCCACTCCTTTGCGTTCGAATGGTACCTTTATTTTCATTCTTTTTTAATTGCTTACCTTAAACGAGCATATTGAGAGAACGTTTATTTTTTTCGAATCATTCTTTATTGCACGTATTACCATCTCATCTCGTTTAATTCTTAACCAGGATTTTCTTTAAATCTGATACATTGTGATTTTTACGTTAACATGACTTTTAGAACGTGAATTGATAGAGATACGGACAGGAAAGTATAATCTGGAAACAATATACCTTCGATTCGTTTAGCGTTTACTTCACTTACTTGAAAAGAATGTCAAGTCACCAAAATGATTGGTCAAACTGAAGCGAATTTACGAACAAATATATCAAGATAATATCGTCACATTATTCTTCCTGGTGTTTGCAGTAAGATTTGATAAGGAGTTTGATGATAGCAAGAAAGTTCCTTTCTGAGTAGAGCTATGGATTTACATCCTGTGCAGAGCTCAACAGATTCTCCATTGGCTTTTTTTTTTCTTTTGTCAGTAAATGATAGCACTAATTTCAAAGAGTCTCACTATGGCTCTACTATATTAAAAGCATTGAAGAAATCTGACACCGCTATATTTGTTGTCGTTTAACTCGTCGGGAGGGGCTGTTTGTGTACGTCATTGTTTTACGTGCATGACTCATCGGTTTTTATTGAAGAAAACTTGTTATCGTGTGAAAAGTGAAGTCTAGAGTTTCACAATAATACTAACGCAATGACAATGAAAAAAAACTGCTATAATAATAATAATAATAATAATAATAATAATAATAATGATAATAATAATAATGATAATAATGATAATAATAATAATAATAATTACGCAAATCGATTTGCGTTCGATCATGTAAAGAAATGGTATCAGCACAAATAAGAGACCGTTCCCGAAAATAAAAAGAATCAGATACTCTGGGGCTTGGACAAATAGCCTACCAAGCGAGAAGACAAGATCTGATTGATGTGAACTGCGAGATCGTACACAGGATACGTGAGAAAGGGAATGCTTACCTCCAAAAGCATTATTAGTGCAAAGTGAATGCAGACTCAGTCGGTGTTTGAACTTGGTTGGTCACTCCCATTTTCCGTGTTGCTAACCGTCAGGCCGCTAGCACCTCATCAATGCAGATAAGAATTATTATAATAATATCATTGATAGAATTAACAGTAACAACAATCGAATTACCAACCATAACCAAGGATAAGGTGTTAATGATATCAACACATAACAATTATGCTTACTAGCGGGAAGTCCGGGATTTCCCCCTGTCATTGCCAGATATTAGATTTATGATGAGTGTAATTGTTCCAATAATTCTGCTGAATTAATTCGCCATCAACGTAACGTATAATATATTCACGTGCATCAGGTGACTGAACACTTGATGCCCCCCAACGAATTTTAAATTCAAAAGATAAGAAGCGACCGATAAATAATAGAACGATAAATAATTTTTTTTTTCCCCCAATGGCTTCCGGTGGTAAAGCACATCTAAATGCAAGCTAGATTTTGATTTCATCATATTCAGCTTATTATTCACGCCGAACATTTCACCTTCGTTGATTTTCTTCTAACGATTTAATTAGATATTAGTAAGAAGGACAGTAAACAGATTATTTCTGAATTTCGCACGATCTGCGTTGGACAGGATTACGAAAAAAAGTTGCCACCTGATAGGCGTATTTGGGGTCCATCCAGAAAGTATCCAGCCGTTTTGAGTAACTCAAAAAACCATTGTGCAGACTTGATGTGACCCGACACCCAATTCAAAGGAGTTCTGCATGAGTAAGATACCCCCCCCCCACTTATCAGGCAGTGGAACGCGATTGAGTGGGGTTGTGTATTGTGTGCCCGTCGCATTCACAATGATTGAATGAGTTTAATCTTCACGTCTCGTGTTGGGTGTGGGCAAAAACTTCACATCACGTAGGCATGTCAATCCAACCTTACAGCCTGGATCTAGCTCTCAGCAACTTCTTACTAATCACCTTTGAGAGGGAGGAGGTTTCGGACCGTGAACAAGACTAGGGAGAATGTAACAAGGCAGCTGATTGCGATTCTGGAAGAGGATTTCGTGGACTGATTGGATAAGTGTATGTTGTTCCAAGGTGACTATTTGAAGGATCGATGTATTATGTAAGCTATAGGCCTCAACCCATATATATATATATATATATATATATATAGAGAGAGAGAGAGAGAGAGAGAAAGAGAGAGAAAGAGATAGATAGATAGATAGATAGATAGAGAGTAATACCTTGAATGGCACAGTTATGAATAATGTTGATATGTTACTTCTGTACAAATGACTGTATACTAAAGAAAAAACATACTAGGATATGATAAGATCTTGAAAAATACGGAAATTTCGGATTGATTATGTGTGTGTGTATGTATATATATATATATATATATATATATATATATATATATATATATATATAATTGTTGGGTCATCCACAGACAGCTGCTTCGATGTATTACATCTCTTCAGTGTGGCTATAAACTTTCCATAATCCCATCCTTCAGACTTTCAGATCCGCAAGCCGATATCCTACCTCTGGACTACGCAACTGGAAGTCAGTAAGGCTGAATTTAAGCGATATATTTATTTACACAGAAATCCCTCATCCACCAGAGAAGAAGAGCATTGCATAAGCTTACAATGGATGAGTTACCTCACTTAAAGAGTGCTCAACCCTGAATAGAGGAGCATTAATTATTGTGTCATCCACAGACAGCTGTTTCGATGTATTAAATCTTTTCAGTGTGGCTATACACTGAAGTACAGCGAGGCAGAATTGAAACCTTCAGGCCGATATCCTACCTCTGGACTACGGAACTGGGTGGTCAGTAAGGCTGAATTTAAGCGATATATTCATTTATGCACAAACTCCTCGTTCACCAGAGTGCTCTATTCCTATGGAAGAGTGTGTGTGTGTACAGTCGATCCCCTTCAATGCGTCAAAAAGATATTAGAACCAGCTGCACAATATGACTGATCTTGTAAGAACCGATTCGATCGGCTTGGTTTTAATGGCTAACAGAAAAAGGCTTTGAAATCGTGTTCTGGTCTGGCGAATCATTGAATGCGAACCTATTAACGGACTTTTGTAGTTTTATGCAAATAAAAGTAACACCTGGAAAATTGTCTTATGAAGGTGACAGTGAGCGTCTCCAGTTGTTGATTATCTGTAGAAGCTGAGAGATTCAATAATTGGCGAGACTGAAATATCGAATTTTGCTGAAGGTGCGCATATTATATATTGATATGCTGCGTGATACGCATATCCTTTTTGTGTATCTATAACATCATTAGTGCAATAATTTCCAAGTTATAGGGAAAAAATTTTAAGAAATTTGCCTGGTCCGTCTTTTATAAGTTAATATGCATAGGTACACAAATGATACGATACTATCATAATGATGATAGCAATCAGGAGCTTGAAACAAATCGAGTAGAATAAGCAAAGGAATACGAAGTAAATATTCTATTTTTTCAAATGTATACAGGATGGATTATAGTTCGGACTATCCCCATCTTGGTTGTTTTCCATACAACGTTTCGGCTGTTGTACTCTACGGCCTTCATCAGGTATCATCTGGTAGGTGTGGGGGAAGTAACGAACTGAGCCCTTTATTTGACCGACGTGGGTATATAGACTGCACTCTCCTTCTCGCACTCTGGATTCACAAGAAAACATGGCGTAGTGGTTAGAGAATCGGACAAAATTACTGCAAGTAATCTAATGGTTCCAGATTCAATCTCAGTGTGAGATAATAATAATTCGAAAATACTACTAGGGGAGTGCAGTCTATATACCTCCGTCGGTTAAATAAAAGGGTTCAGTTCGTTAATTCCACCACACCTACCAGATGATACCTGGTGAAGGCCGTAGAGTTCAACAGCCGAAACATTGTATGGGAAACAACCAAGATGAGGATAGTCCGAACAATAATAGTGATAATAATAATACCTCATCTCAAAAATTAAGAGAAACACGATACAGGATGTAGCATGGTGATCTTGCGTGCGGCTGAACTTATAATATACCTACAGTAAAATATCATTGTAAATGGATATATACTGAATTTAGCTTATACTGGCACAGGGCCATGATTATAGAGCTCCGAAGAAGATTGAAGGCAGTATTCAAACTCTATTAGGTATTTACCTGGACACTAAACTATGACACCGATGGAAAAAATGGGCCAATAGAAGAAATGCAAATAGAAAGATTGTGTTGCGCCAGTCTTCCAAGTAGATGATGACTCACCATTTTGGAAATTGGCGATTGAATTCCTAACGTTTGCCTACGTTCGAATACTATTGTTTTCTGCTTTGAAAATTAGCATTCGAAAAGGCGTTTTTTTTTCAACCTATATTGTATAGCTGGTTCCAACAACCAGGTAGGAGATTTACTGTAAGCTTAGAAGACAAAATGGAAAAAAACGGAGATTGGAAGAGTGCGTTGCGCCAGTCTTCGAAATAGAGATAATCTCTCGGCCTCGAAAATGAGCATTCAAAATACTGGCTTTTTACCGGAGCTCGAACACTGACTACTAATACTGGTTAGGAAACACGCAACTACAATAGCTGCGATGCAGGCCAGACAGAAAAGCATTTGAAAGAAGTGTGCTCAGTTTATGTGAATATCAAGACTATGCTGTTTTTCTTCGTCGAAGATCTAGATACTGAGTTTATTATTTCTCGTGATTCAATTTGCTTTAAATGTCTGAAAGTGCCTCAGGTGGAACCATTCTGAACCAAAACATTTTCGACGAAATATGTAAACAACAGCTGATGAAATGCCGCTTTGTGGTCACTTCACGAACAAACAATTCCAGGTTGATAATCACTAAGATTCCTACTTCACTCGCTGCTTCTGGTAATGGTTGTGTCATGATCGCCACTCATTGCTTCCGTTATCAGTTATATACGAGCCAATAAAATCGAGGGTTGACTATGATTTTATTTATCCAGGCTCTTCTTTTCTCTTCTTCTCCTGTTTACCCCTTCCCCTTCTCACTTTCTTTATTTCTGGACTCACACCTGCATTTTTTTCTATCTTTCTTTCTTTCTTTCTTTCTTTCTTTCTTTCTTTCTTTCTTTCTTTCTTTCATTTCCCTTCCTTTCAAGTCTGACGACTCCAAATCATATAGAATCTCCGTAGCCACAATCAACGACCCAACAAATTGAATTTTCTAAAAGCAGGTTTGGAGATTTTCGGAGATTTTCTCAATGGAAATTTTTTGTGTTTCCTTCTTATTCTTTTGGATCTTTAGAAAAAAATCCTTCTTTGTTTTGTTTTTTTTTTTTGCAAAAAATATTAGGGATCTTTGTAGGTTCTTGAATAATTGTTCTAGTGCTACTGGACATACTACGGTGATTTACTTAATGACCAATCTTTCTTTCTTTCTTCATTGTTTCTGCTTTTGTTGTCTCGAGGTTACTTGAGATCTCTAAGTAATATCGTAAATTTCGTTATTGTTGAATTTCAAAACAGCTTAATGATCATGCAGTTTGTCGATGTGAGGGTATGAAACAGGGTTGGAATTTGTAAAGTACGAAAGATGAACAGGCAGACACGTAGAATGACAGATACGACTAGGCTGATAGGTGGACGGATTAAGATTTACCAGAAAGAACAATGGAGAAAACAGACTACAGGATCACAAAGAAAAAAATGTAACTGCAGCCATGTTTTTTTCGCTAGGGTTGTGTAATTGTTAGCATGTCCTCCTCACATATAGAAGGTCCTGGGTTCGATTCCTGGTAGGATTGAAAAATGTGGAAAATTCCTTTTTTTACGACAGATTTCCCTGTATGTTCAGTACACTCCGAATAGCGTGATTAGGTTGGAGGTATCCTTTCGATAGACTTGTATCCTACTAAAGGGCTGGTAATGAAAAATTGTTGGTACAAAGCCTGGGTCTAGTCTTGACCTGACTTGGGACTAGCAAGAATCACTAAGCTGACGCATGTAACAGAAACCAGGAGTTCGTCACCGGTAGTTATACTACACGAGAGACGTGACATTTTAGCTTTACTATATCGAGATGGTAGTCATATTTAGAACGTATTGGAGCTTCTACTGCAATACAGTGGTTAGCCCACAAACATTCAACAAGTACATTGTTTCTCATAGTGTGATCCATGTATAAGACCCATTTCGAAATCGGCATAATCCAACAAATACAGACATACGATCTGTCATTCGGAAACCTTAGCGCTAGACTCTTTCTCAGGAATCAGAATTTTTTTCGGATTTTGGAATGGTCGTATAGGTACAGTACCGATAATGGCAGATGCTTATTTTTATGCTTCCCACTATTACCCATAGGAGAATTTTTAAGCTATTCTAACATTTGCAAAAAAGAGAAAAGATCATAAAAAATGAAACAAAATATCAGTGAGTTAAAAGTGCATCTGCTAAGTCCTTCTAACAAATAGAAGCACTGCGACGCAACAAAATGACGTGGGTTGTGCCAAGGCTGCTTCAAAATAGACATTGTCATTGTGCTCTTGAAGTCATAGTAAAAAGCAGTAAAAGTAAACGGGGTGGCATTGGTTGAGCGTGGGTCGCGTTGGGTCATATTCGGCACCGAACGAAAGCTTAGGTGTGCAGACGAAATCCCCAAAGAAAATTTTCGGTTTTCGGAGCTTTTCTGTCCTCACAATTTCGGAAAACAGAATGAGTGACTGTGGTAATTTAGCTATCAGATCCCATTCTATGACAATTCTATGAAAGCACTTGGTTGATATTTTAACAAGTCCGCTTGCATTCGATATAAAGTCACAATCAAATATCAAACGTTTCAACATTGGCTTGCGGAACTAGCTCACTAAAAACCACTTGAAACCTGAAACCTCCATGTCCCTTTTTTGTGAGAGTTTGTTTTCTGGTACAAGTCATAACAAGTGGTGTGCTCATTGTACTACGTTAGGTACATCTGTAAAAACAAGGTGAAATTATCTTAGTGGACGTATGTCAAGTTCAAGTAAGTGAAAGACATAGTAAAGAATACAGTTAGTTGCAAACTCACAAGCAATTCGTCAGCTAAACTTACTTACAACCCATCACACTATGGGAACCGAGTTGGATATTTATTAAATTTAGCCTCTTCTGACCCAAAGACACTATAGTAACGTGTGCAGTCAGACTCAAACTCATTAACAAAATATTGCAAAACTATTGAATATTGTGCTTTGAGTGCTTCATGTATTCATTGGATCTGTCCAGACCTATATGGATTCTGAAATATTGGGATTTCGATCGGTTATCGGTTTTTATGATCGATCACAGAAATCTATTGTCAACAGATATAAAACGAAATGAGAGTATAAATATATCATCATCATCGTCATTAGTCTTTTAACGTCTATCGTTCGACATAGACCTTCCCCAGGATTCGACACATTTCTCTACCATGGATGTCACAGAGCCAGCATTTCCTAAATTTGTCAAGTTCATCTCTCCATCTTGTGTTCTGTCGTCAGTTTCTTATGTGCTCTCTGGGGATCCATGTTGTGAGTCGCGATGTCCATCGGTTGTCTTTCATCCTTGCAACATGGCCTGCCCATTGCCATTTGAGTTTTTAAATAGTTTCTATGATGTCACGGACACCTGTTTTCTTCCTTATATACTGTGCAGTCTTGTGATCTCTCTATGTAAGGTTGAGCATGATTCTCTCATGCACATGCTGCATACTTCTCAATTTGTTGGTCTGTCTCTTGGTTAGGTTCCATGTTTCAGCTCCATAAGTGATTATCGGTTGTATACCCTTCTCTCCAGGATTAATGGGATCGTCTGGTTTTCGAAAGTTTGAAAGAATATATATATATATATATATATATATATATATATATATATATATATATATATCGTTATGTTTGTAAAAAATTCCATTGAGGGCACAGAAGTGCAAAAGAGTGACACCCTGATTCTAGATAAAACGCGCAGATATTCTTAACCTAGACAAAGGCGTCAATCCATACGTAAATGAACTCATCATTTTTGACAATTACTGTGTTACTAAATTATCTCAGAAAAAACAACAACAAACAAATCACCTTCATCATCGACAGTTACGTGAAATGTGTACAAAAATCTAATGCTGTGCGTTTTCCTCCGTGAAAAGAGTTTGTATACACTGTATAACACGCATTAATTCATAAATTATTGTTATCGAAGTTGCTGGAAATGGTTGAATCACAAAACCAGTGGAGCATCTGTCCAGCTGCTTGATGCGAACATGTTCATGCATAGTATATAAATAATTCAATAATTATTAGTTACCACATTATCTTGGGTAACTAACCTTTTGTGCGCACATTGATTTCCTTTGTGTGCTGGTTGCAGAACGTGTGCCCACGCGTGTGCACACGTGCTCAACTTAGAGGGAACTATGGTTACGGACATCCAACGTTTTTGCTTAGACTTTCTGTCGTAATGTAATTCTACACTTCTTTCTTAGGAGAAAATAGACAAGTATTACAGTAAATAATAATTACTGCTTGTTCCTCTGTTACAGAGAGGAAGAGAGAGAGAGAGAGAGAGAGAGAGAGAGAGAGAGAGAGAGAGAGAGAGAGGAAGAGAGAGAGAGAGAGATGGCCGTACTGTCAGGGAAATAATAACGACAATGTTTTTAATGACAATGAATAGTTTGGCTTGAATAAAGATGATAATAATGTTGGCCGTAACAATAGTATTGATTTCAGGAGCATCTACATCTAATTAATGGGCATTGTGAAAGAATCACTTCCCTGCTATTGCCCGTACGCAGAGGCCTTCTACCCTGTGGCAAAAATCGGGATAGAGTATTAGACAGATAGGATGCATTAAAGGCGACTTGTTTTGGAGTTGTATTCCATACTGAAGCCATACAAAAGTCATTAGAGAATAATACCAGAGAAAATGTTCTAGGGTGAAGATTCTATTGCATTTATGCGCATATTGTCTTCAGCAAGACTTTACCACACATCAGCACACACACACACACTTACATATATATATATATATATATATATATATATATATATATATGAAGTGATGTGAAGTTGATAATAAACAAAAATCCAATTATCTTTCAATGTTATCTTGTCGGATAATTCATATCCAAATACTGGTCATGGTAAGAGCAACGCAACGTTGAAACAGCTACTCTATCGGTAACAGGTTCAATTCCTACAGCAACCCCATTTTCTTCAATTGTCTGTTCTACTCACGTTGCCGAGGCAAAGTAATACATTAAACGTGACATGACGGGAGATCATTTAAAATAAGAGTATCTACAAAATATAGTACAATTCACTATCATTCTTTCGGATCATATACATCCATTTCTCTCCCTTTATACATACATATACATGTATGCGAGTGTGTATACAGACTGCTGCCTAGAAGTTGAAGGAGTTTAACTTTGAAAAGAACTGACTCTCTCTGACACTTAGTTTCTATCTCATTCGAAGTAGCCCCTTAAGCGAGTATACAACGATTTAAAAAAAGATAGCGTATTAACTGAGCGTACATTAAGATTATTCATATTTATGCATGTGTTTGAGGTGAGAGGGAGATTTTAGTGCGTATAGATCGGTACAGAATGAAAGTGTTAATAGATAATTAAGTAAAATGGTACAAGAAAACTTATTTGGCAAAAAAGAAATACAAATGAAGTCAAGCTTTTAATAATAGTGCATCAATTTATAGAGTATGATCCTCATGGATGCCACATACACACATACATTATATGTATATATATATATATATATAGATAGAGAGAGAGAGAGAGAGAGGTTTTCATAAATATATATATATATATATATATATATATATATATATATATATATATATATATATATATATTTAATGTTTTGTATAAAATAACATGGATATACAATACATTATGTTAATACCCAATATAGAATAGCGAACTAAATGTATGACAAGAGCTATATATTAAAATCATTGCTGAAAGGGAGGTGGTGTTTGATCAACACTGCCGGAGTACTAAGTTGATACAACTGTTTTGCTTTTAAAATCCCCGAAACGGTTAATTGGTCTAGAAGGCTTTATAGCTTTGATTCGCCTGATGAGGCCCGGTGAGGGTAGAAACATGAGCTAGTCTGTGTAGCAAATCCACATTCTATTATTTATTTCCAGCTCTACTCTAAAACAACTTGACTTCAATAGTAAAAAGTTGTATGTATCGAGCACTCTATGAAATAAATCCATTACATATCAGAAGTGACTTTATATTATTAATATATTATCATTATATCATGTTATACTGCTAGCCTGATTTGTATCACATGTGCAATATATATATATATATATATATATATATATATATATATATATATATATATATAAGTGTGTGTGTGTGTGTGTGTGTGTGTGTGTGTGCGCGCGCTTGGTTAGTCCGGAAAGGATCAAGCTATATTTAATATCGGCGAAAAATAGCCCACGAACATGTTCCACGGATAGCCTAACGCTATTGATGGGTCATGACATGTTAACCCTCAGATTGAAGGATGGTGTCGGTCACGCGCATGCTGCACTTCAACTTAAAATCCAATTCCTACAGGTCCAAGGGCTATTACTTTACACCTGCCTCGCGCACTGCCCGTAGGCCAGCAACGGGCGCAGTAAACCCTCGTAGATCCTCGTTAATGAAGCTAAGCTATGATATGGTGTCTCATCACAATCATAATGTTTAATTTAGAATAACAGCACAGAAATAGGCGAGCTACAATTGAATAGCTGATTTCTGACAGAGTAAAAAAAATAATTGTCAGTATCTTCCTATTCACAATGAAATGTATTGACTAAACCAGTAAAACAAATATAAATTGCTGTATCTCTTTCTATTGTCTGAAAACTTTTCGACATCGAGGAACTACAATATCACGTTCCATTTGCAGCTCCTGCCCCGTCAAGAGTTGCCTTCAAATAGTCTAAACAACGTCTCGATGAATAGAGTATGGGATTCAAATATTCGACGTAAAGCCTCTCCAACTTGAATGTGAAACAGTATATAAATCTTCCTTGGTACATTCCAAGTCTTATTGCGTTTCAGGGAAACTGTGTCACGAAATGAAACACACGATCAACGAACACGTGGGTGAAAAATCAAGGTTCTTCAAACAAAACTGACAAAAGGGATACCTGATATTAGTAAATCAGGAAAGACTACTACGACACTTATAGTTAACAATTATTTTCGTCACTCTGAAGACAAAATCAACTCTCTCTCTTCGCTCTTTATGTCTAATGATAAAGATATGAAGTTGTATTTATAATAAAAGTGTTCAATATTTCGAATAAATAGAGCTAGTACAGTAAGTACTTATAGTATCCTCACTACGAATTTGTTTCACGCTTATCTGTAATTTGGAAAGGTCCCATTAAAGATCGATACAAAATCGTATGTATACTCCATTTTGGTACGTTAAATCCTTACTGGCGTTCTGGATTTGAATTTTTGAAAAGAAAAATGTATTAGAGTCTTCGTTCTGGATTTGAAATTAAGATAAAAGTATGTGTGACAGTTATTAAAAGCTAAACCGTCGCCAATAATTTAGCTCAATAATAAGAACAACGCTACGTTGAAGGGGCTTCCTATTGACCGCAGGTTCGACACCTGCAGACGCCCAATTTTTCTTTTACTATTCACGCTGGCTTGGCTAAGCGATACATTTACCGTGTAATAACAGGATATAATTTCAAATAGAATTTTAATATAGAGCATGCATAATGTGTATGAAATATAAAAATATATTTATATAAGAGTCAAATTACTTTGACTTATATGCGGTTGTTAAGGTTTTTAATCGTTAAAGTTGTCGTTCAATGTATTAATATCTGAATTTTTAATAAAAATTTTCTTTGTGCCTGCATTTAGCTACTAATTCTTTTTTTTCAGAAGTATTTGATCGTTGAGGAAATCGATTTCAAGTTTTTCTTCGAGGCATAGGTAGGATTTTTACGATATTTTTGAGAACCGATGTATTTGCTATGACTTCCCTCTTACTTGGTGTGTTTTTTCTTCTTTCAGTAATCAGATGTATTTTGATAGAGGTGTACTCTTTTCTCTATTCTTCATTTTGGAAAGAATGTTTGTGGTTAGCGAACCTAATTTTAAAGCTGGTGAATGACGCCCCCACATAGAACCTCGATTCATTAGTTTTGTTTTTATAGTGTTAACTGTGGCTTCATGAATCACATTAAGTAAATTAAATTTTTGTCCAATTGGACGATCATCGGTATTTCTACAATTGCAACTCAGTGTTTTCATTTTGTGTTGCCGGTTCGTAATTATTCTATTGTTGTGCAATTTGAAAATTTTAGTTTTGTTGTTGAAGCAGGAATAGCTAACTTTTAGGATATTTTTATTAGACATTTTATGTAAATTTACTTCTTTGAATTGTGTGCTGATTTCTATTTTCAATAAAGAACAACGACAAATAGTTTGATATAGCGATGTCAGCATACAACTTTGCCGAAACTTCTGGGCTAATGTGAATATACACCCTAAATATCATCAAGAATGTAATAAAAGAAGGAAGCAGAGAAATATATAGAGATGGCGGACTTATAATACTTAAACATAACAAACAAGTATAAAAAACAAAACAACGAAAAATGAGAAAATGATCAAGATAGCCAAACACTTTTGGTTCAAAATAAAAATCAACACCCAATTGAGATTAGTAAATTTCTAAGACATAAATCGAACCGAAACAATAATTCTCAAATATCTTTTAGAAAAGGTTATGATACCCGACTATATATAAGCTCTAATTCTAACCACTCACCTAGCATCATTAAATGAAAATGTATTTCTCTCGGGGAAAGACTCTCTTACAATTGCACGAATGAAACAATGCTTGACAACATAAAAGACTTAAGACTAAGCAAATTAAACTGTAAATTGGAACACAATCCTAATGAAAATGAAAAAAAAACGTAGAAGAAATAGTAACACAACCAGGTTTAATCCACCTTATAATTTTAGTGAGAAAACAAATTATGAAAAAATATTCAAAGAATTCGATTGCTAAACATTTCCCCAATGATCATGTTTTACATAAAACGTTTAATAGAAAACCCTTAAAGTTGGCTATTCATGCACCACCAACATACCTGAGATTATCAAATCGCACAACAATGTAGTAATTACGAACAGACAAAAAAAAAAAAAAAAAAAAGAGAACACGCCTAGTTGCAATTGTAGAAACATCGGGAACTGCCCAATTTGACAGCAATGTGATCTAGCTAATGTGATTTAAAGCCATATTCAACCCCATTGGAAAAAAACTAATGAATCAAAGTTCTTTGTTGGGGTGTCATTGACCAGCTTTAAAATCAGGTTCATTAACAGACATTCTTTCCACTTTGAAGTTGTTGGCCACAATATCGCACCTAAAATGCAAAATTTTTGCATATGGATACATCTTTTAACGGCTAAAATTATCAGTAATGTGAGCCTGAGGCTGGAGATCACTAGAGGTCACTTCTGGAAATTGTAACTAGGCACAAGGACAATCTCTCAAGATCGCTGGTCTTCAGCTGAGTTTCCCATGGTTCACAGCTCTATATCGGTTGTTATAGGATTGTGTTCTTGTA
>OY735208.1:36280337-36302837 GCA_963457665.1 Thysanoteuthis rhombus | reverse complement strand
AGAGGAGTAATGACTCTGGAAGAGGCAGGAGAACAATAAGTTGTAATCATATGAGAGAGAGAGAGAGAGAGAGAGAGAGAGAGAGAGAGAGAGAGAGAGAGAGAGAGAGAGAGAGAGAGAGAGAGAGAGAGGGGGAGGGAGAGAGAGAGAGAGGAAGTGGGGAAGAGGGGGAGAGAGCAAAAGAGAAACAGAGAGCAAAGAAAGAGAGTGAGGGGAAGGGAAAGGAAAAAGAGAGAAAGGGGGAGTGAGGGGAAAGAGAGAGAGAGACAGAGAGGGGGGAGAGAGAAGGAAATGGATAAGGCAGAAAAAGAGAGAGAGAATGAAAAGGGTGCGGGAGAGTCGAGATACGTAAAGATGAAATGGAATGTCGAGAATTGAGTAATGGAGCAAAGCTGGAGAGGGGAACGGTTGTGCAGCATGGCATTTGTGCCCTCCCCTTGATATAATCCAATCCCCTTGCCCCTCCCTCCTTCCCCCCTTGAGATAATGACTTATGTCATTACCGATGACATCAAGGAGGCAGTCCTTTCCAAGCGCCGGAAACCTTCGTGCCATTCATAGAAAACAGTTGGATCACGGAAGGGCCGACAGATAAAATTAACCTCTCTGCGTTATATTGGATGCAAGTGACCAACGAATTGCACCGACAAACCTATCTGACCAGACAGGCGCACTCATCTGACTTGAGCATCGCACTGACCGACATATGGCTCGAACAAAACAAAAAAAAAGAAAAAAAAAGAAAAACTCGTTGTAACTGATAAGGTAATCAGCTGTATTAGAGCAATTGCCAGCACGAACTGACCAATAATATGGCTGTTTCATTATATTACATATAGATTTGGCTCTACCTGTTTTGGCGTACAAAACTGCAATAAAACTAAAAGTTTTATGATACACGAGTTAATACCTATGAATAAATTCACGGATATATTAGAATGTCTGTGGATGGGTCTTTTGAGAAAAAAAAAATAGTGGAATGTCTGTACTTCGCTTAAATGAATCACCGTATCCTCTGCATGAACCAGAGAAATTTACCTGAAATATTATCTAAAAAAAGTTGATATTTTATCCGAAAAAGAAATACTCATAAAGTTCGAAATGTCCATAGATTTCTCAAAAGATTTTAAATGGGTCCTAGTAGTGTGCTCACGTAAACCTTCAAGGGTTGTAGCGGCAGAAATGTGATCAGGAATGCCCGGGACAAGAACAAACATACAGAGAGAGAGAGAGAGAGAGAGAGAGAAAGAGAGAGAGACAGAGACAGAGACAGAGAATAATCTGTAGCTGGACCTGGCTGATTTGTCGGGAGTGGGCCATTTGTGGGGCAACGGTGATTCGATTTGTTTCAAATGAAGAGTCCATAATTCGATATGTTGGATAAGAGCTATTTCATCAGCAGAATTTTCCCCCCAGAGTGGAAGAGTCCAGTATTACGGACAGAAAAACAAAAATGTCGCATGTTTCATTATATAAGTATATTACCTTGGCATGAGTTAGTATCAGGCCATCTACAGGATCAAACCCACTAACAACATCCAGCAAGATTAGCTAGCTGATCATTGCTACGTGACGTGCATACTGATCCTTTTTTCAATCATATTACTCATTGACAAAGCAGTTTGATATCAGTCCATCAATAATGAGGGATTCAATAAGGATTGAACCTACTAACAACAGTTAGTATGATCATTGCTATAGAACGTGTGTCCTGATCTGTTAAAGACAGCCAACATATTTTGCATAGGTTTGTTCAGATTTTAAACTTTTAAAATTGACATACGTCTTTACTAATCAAAAAATTAAGCTAAATCAGATTTTAAAAATTAAAAATCAAACATATCTTACCCTTTCAGTTTAACAAATATTTTGAGAAGAACGAGATATTCATCTAGACACGGCTACCTTTGCACATCGTCTTGAGTCCACGCCGTGAAATAAGCACTTTGTTCACTTGTGGGGTCAGAATATATGACCAATGTATAATTGCAATTGACCTTGTTTTAGAAAGAAATATAGATTTATCTAATAGAAAATTCACTCTCCGATAAGTCGGCCATTAACGGCAGTTATGAAGAGACATACAAGAAAATTTACGTCACACAGCCCTATAAAAGAATATATAAATGCAACGTTGTCCCTTTGCGTTGGGAGGTTGTATCATGTTATGAACACATGAGACTCCTTCTCGGTACATACGACACCACCAGCTGTTCTACTAAACGCTTTACTTTCATTATCTTTCCTCTGTTACTCTACCTCTGCTAGATATATTTGCCTCACGTGACTCCACTGGGATCGAAAGAGAATAAAAAGCAGAATAAATGTCTGGAATTTACCAGAAATATAGAATAAAATGTGAATACGAATATGAGTGTGGCAATTATTACTGGGGTGTTTGAAATCGTCAATTACGTGTCGTTGAGTGCTAGAGAATGTAGAGGACTTGTTATCACTTGATCTGCATCGAGACCCGTCGGAAATCATTGGCATGGAAATTCACCGAGCACAAAATAATGAATTAGGACAAACAAGCAGAGGGAGATGTGGAATGGCGTCGGTCGATACTCGAACCCAGTCCGCCGATTCTGTTTTTTGTGCGAGTAACCATTACACCACTCTAACCCTTCTGGATTCAATTCCCTCTGTGATGTTTTTTTATTTTTTCCAGACTTTTGCCAGGACACTTTCAAGGGAATCGTAGTTTTGGGGGGTTTAGTCCCCAGTTCAATGATTTATGTTGGAGTCTTCGTGATGGGTTTTTATATCGTAAGTGGTATTTTTATCTATGCCCCATGCACGGTACCATGCGGAGAAAGAATTAGTTGAAACGTCATGAAGAGAAGAAAACGTAGATAAGGTTACCTACTTTCCCTTAAGAAAAAAGAAAAAATATTCGCCTTTATATCATTTAGCATTTTGGAAAGAGGCAGCGTTGACTTGACAGCCAGAAGACAGCGAAATTTTTTCTTGAATCTGTAGTCGTAACAATAATAAAGCCAAAACACTCCCGTTATTACGGCATCCTCGGAGTTCAAGAGTTGATATTCTACGAATTGTTAATATCATTTCATGATTGACAGTTGTTGGATGAGAATCACTGGTGGCAATAAATTCCATAAATTCCAGGGTACAAAACTGAATGTTATATTCGGAAATTAGTTCACTTCTACAAACACCCCGTTCCACCTTTATCATTTCAAATTTATCAGTAATCGGCGAGACTTATCTTTTGAATTACGTCTCAGATACACGTGTTGTTTTAGATGGCATTATTTCAAGGGTTTATTTATTTTAGTTTTTAATATAAAGCATGAAAATTTGAATGAGCAATCACAATAAACTCATCACCGGCAACAGTCGTAAGCGATCATGAAAACAAATGTTCCGTTAGAGCGCAAACGTCATTAAATAGTACCGTTAGAGCGAGAGTTCATTGCATGTCACTTACTTTCAGAGATGCCCTGTAGTCCTCGAGTGATTAGATAAGGACTGCGAAATTAACGACTGAATTATTTATTTGGGACTTCAGCCATGAGCAACCTGACGTCTGCCTCATTCTGCACGCCCTTCAATTCCTTCGCCCGCTACTCTGGACCGGTCAATAAATAACTCGAGAAAGGATATTGCAATGTTTGGTGGTGATTATTTCTCTGTGTTATAGCTGTGAAGACGTGTAACAATTCCGCTTTAAGCCATCACAAATTAGATTATCAACAGAATGCACTAGTTATGGCTTAGACGGTCATTCGTGGCTATGATTATCATGATATTAGAAATAAGGATTATAATAATGTGCAGATTACCCTCTCGCACATGATAGAATATGAAAGGAAATAAGGCGATGATACTCAGGTTTGAATGTGTAAACAAATGATTCCCCCAAACACAAATCAGTTGCCGACGGAGAAAATAAAAAGAATGAAATACTCTGGGACTTTAACATCCAGACCGACCACCCCATCTTCGTAAAAAGGTCGGAAAAGAGAATCTGAGAGCTCGTAGATGTAATCATGTCAGTAGACCAAGGATGAAGAGAGAAAGCAAAAAATTGAAGAAAAAATGATAAAATAAAGACCAGGACCTTGCCACGGATAAAAGACGAAAATGGTGCCTTTTTTTTAAGAATTGGAAGATTCACAATTGAATGGACCAATATTTAATTTCGAACAATTAAACACGTTTGTGTCCCTGGTGTTTTGGCCGATCTATTCTTCAGACTTCTTCAGGTGTATGATCCATGAGAAAATAAAACCTCATATCTTCAGAAAAATAGCGATAAAGGTGGTCATTAATAAACCAACCGTGAATACTTTTTTCCTATATTATCAAAATATATGATTCACTTCTTATTCTATTCCTAAATTGCGAAGATTTATTGTGGAATTTCATCAGAATCATCTATTATTTTGCTATACTTACGTTTCATTGAGCTTTTCGTTTAAACCAGTGGTTCTCACAGAGTGGGCCGCGGACGAAAAGTGGTCCACCAGCCCCATGTAAGAGTTTCACGAAAGGGAAACTATTTTAAAATAAATTTAGTTCCTGAAAACTTGTGATGTCTCAAGTTCTACAATAATCACCTAAACAACTAGAAAAAAAACTTGATGGATTCATACATAATTTTTTAGAACATTAGGTGGTCCGCGGGGAAAAAAGATTGAGAACCACAGATCTGTATTATGCTAAGAGCCTGAGTTAGAACGGCCATCTTGCTTTCATACCATAATGTCCTCGTCTATTAGTGTTACAATTCGTAAAACCTGTGATAACATCGTGATTTTAATATGAATGTATCCATCAACTTGAGTGGTTAAATGATACGTAAGCTTGTTCCGTTTTTCATCGTGGAGTCAGATTTAATCGCGTGAACGTCGCATCACTTTGCCTTGCATGAGGTAGTAATCTGAGTTTCGATGAAGGATTCAGAAGGAAAAATGGAAACAATCTGCGTAACTATGGTAACAAGGGTAATAAAACTATGTCGGATATTAGCAAACTGTAATTGATGCCTTTTGTTGCAGGCTCTGAAGATGACGTCGTCATCATCTCTGCTATTCAGAATGCTGCATCTGTAGTTGTTACATTGCCGGGTTAAATATGGACAGCAACGATGATTATGATAAACACTATCATAGTATCTGTGAAAATGGCAGGATTATTTACGTTCGGATAAGTTAAACACGTATATTTTTTCAGTGTAAATGTATTTGTCACAAATGAAAAAATACGTACCTCGAATGGAATTCATCTTTTGTCGACTTCCTACGACTATTTTTCTTATACGTTTTTTTTTTAATGATTTAAAAAATTTGCAGTAACAAAATTATACGAAAAAAATTTCCTTCTTCAATATGAGGGAAACGTCGGTTTTATTCATGAAAGTTCAGTAATGCCTATACCTAGTGGAGCGGTTTTCCGTACTAGTACTGAGACATCATCAACAGTAGTTGTAACGATAGTCTTAATGTGGTGGACTTGAACAGACAGAGCTTTTCTGTACTCCTTGCCTCTCTGTTCGATTTAGCGCGATGATAACTAAACCAACAAACAGACAGACAAAATACGATGAGGATATCGCGAAAAATGAATAATGATTACAATAATGGAATCTGATGGAGAAGGTGTCGCCGAAGCTTCTGTGAAAATAAACGGTGATGCGAGGATTCTTGCAAGAAATAATGAAATCTAGAGATAAGATCAATAAACACTTGTGATAATTCAGCTGGTGAAAATAATGGCTTTTTTTTATTACAGAAAACAAACCGCGAGGAAAATCACGACATACCTCAATAAGCTTTACAATCTTGTAAATTTTTCTTATGATATTTTATTAGGACCGATGAAATTCAAATAAGTTATCATCGGAAAATTTACAAGATTGTATATCTTCTAAAGGAATGTCAGGATTTTCTCAACCTTTGTCTTTCTAATGTAAAGGGTTGTAACCCTAATGAAACTGATGATGAGAAAAATAGCAGGGGGTAAATGGACAACAGTTAGCAGTACAGAAAATGAAAACGACTTATCGAGTCCAAAGCTCACATGAGACAGATAGTGTTCACTACGGGAAAGGTACGAATCACCACCCCCATTCCTAGCTAGGGGTAAGTAACATAGAAGAATGGGCTCTCTACCCCCAGTTAACAACCGATCTTGGAGACTGACGACTCTGAAATCAAGCCGGAGAAAGTCTTGGCCCTTACCCTGAGTCATGAGAAACTGGCGACAAATAGAGTAGGAAACGGTCAACGGGGCTCTGGTAAAAAATTTCTACGGGCTTGGCAAGCCGGAAGTAGATTATGATTAATTCGCCCTCCAGTATAAAGGAAGGAGAGAAGGAAGGAGAGGAATATTATTGCGGTAAACAACAACAAGTGGAAAAACAAAAAGAAGGGAAGAATCAAGAAAAGGAATAACAGTAACAAGAAAAAGGAGAAGAAGGGGAAGAAGAAGAGGAAAATGCTTGTATTTAGCAAGAGAGTGCAGGGAATACACTTTTCATGCTTTTCTGGAATGTTCCTTTCAGTTTACATGTGAAATTTCCTGTTGACAAAAAAAGAAGAAAATATCAAATCAGTTGAAAAAATACATTATACTCAAACAATGATTATTTTTCTTAATTGTTCATATTCCAAGGAAACTGTAGTTAAAGGACAACTATTGAATTGCAAAAACGATAACATGACTCATCTGCCCCCGGAGCTTAACGGGAATGAAGGTTTTCACAGCCATATTTTCGTAACACTATCCCGAGGTAGAAAAAAAAAAAGCAAAAAAGCAAAAAAAAAAACAAAATAAAAAACACAGAAAAGAAACGAGATTCTGCTGTTTAACAATGGGCAATACAAAAATAAACCAGGATTAGTGCGTTGCAATACTCCCTGGCGGGTATGAAAATCTCCACCCCACGTGACATCGACGACAACCGTCTGCACGAGGAAGATGTCCACGTGAAAAACGGCTATTTGTCATTTTTGTTCTCGGGTCAACAAAATGGCCAATGAGCGTTGGAAAAGAACAATGCCGCTGGAAGAAAAAAATACATGATATGAAAAGTCGAAAATATGTGATTCTTGGATTAAATCGTACAAAAGCAGTTATTCCTACTTGACCTGACAAGAGATCGGGTACTGAGCGCTTGATCTGATGTCAGGGTCGTTTTACGCTTCTTGGAGATCAGCACAATGGTTCAAGAGATGGTTCTTTTGTTGAACACCGGATATCCTGTAGTAGGATTATCGTGATTTATTTTTTCATTAGAATAAGTATTTTCTACCATTTTTATTACATTTTTTTTTTATCAGAATTTCTTTTCATCGTAAATTTAGTTGCTTTTTATCGCAATTACTCATGTTGTCAGTGTACTTCAGTGAGTAAATGATTCATGCTTTGAAAAGTGAATCAACGTAAGAGTTGAAACACTAACAAATATTTGATATCGAGGAAAGATGATGGGTAGGTCTCACCATTGAGCTGAACAGTTCGACAAATGTTCTCCTTTATGCCTCTGCCTTTCTGTTGGGCTGTTTTACCCAATGGTATGAGCAACACTACATTAAAGCGGCTAACTAATCGGCTGCAGGTTCGATTCTTGCTGCAGTACCATTTTCTTTAATTGTTTATTTCATTTATGCTGTCTAGGTCAAGTGACACATTATCTGCGTATCAACAGGAGGTAATTTCAAATAAAGTCAAATTATAATATAATGCATTCATTGTCACTCTGTCAAATTATATATCCATCTCTTAATAACATCATAAGTTGGTTTGCATGCAGTCTGAGATTGAAACCGACACAACAGATTTAATAATCACAATGGTGAACATTCAATAGAAACGACACGTACAGCGAGTCATGTCTGTTGTTATACTTACTGATCCCTCATCGCTAAAAAAGTTTTTTTTTTGTAATCTATGTAAGTAAGCCCTGTTTCAAAAAATAAATATGTAGTATAAAATACAATAAAAATACAGTACTCATAAAACTTTATATAAAATGACTAGTTGCATGAATGACTTTAACTATATAGTAACGAAGGGAGATGGTGTTTGATCAACACTGCTGGGGTGCCATGTTAATTTAACTGTTTTGTTTTTAAAATCCCCGAAACAGCAACACGGTAAACCACTGATGATCCCAACAAAAGACAATTTTTTACATTGTGCCATAATCACAAAGTGTATGTGGAATAGAGAAAAACATTGAAGAAGATTACATAAATTGCATTGACAGATATTGGGAAATAGGTGACCGAAGTGACACTAAGAGTCTTTTGAAAAATTTTCTTTTTAATATCAATAGTGAATAGATCCGTTGTGTCGCTTTTAACCTCAGACTGCATCAAACCAACTTATGATATATATATATATATATATATATACATATATATATATATACATATATATATATATATATATATATATATATATATATATATATATATATATATATATACATACATATATATATATATATATATATATATATATATATACATACATATATATATATATATATATATATATATATATATATATATATATATATATATATATATGGGGAATTTGATAAAAATAAATTTATCACCCAGGTTTCACCGTCTCCATCGAAGCAGTTCTTTTGTTAGCCAGCACACTGGCCCATAAAGAGTGATCTTCTCAAAGAATTGTGCTCTACACCCGGTTCGCGCCCGCACCGTTCCTAATCCCCAAACACTGGTACTTGGCACTTATAAATAGGACTCCACATAACAGTTCATATGTACGTATATGTATGTGTATTGGTCCATTAAATATTGTAGATGTTTATTACAAACACACAGACTGATCACGGTGAAAGCTTTGATCTGGAGATATTTTCCCTCATGTTTCATGAAATGATCAATACCGTTGTCTTTTCAACTAACGTTTATGTATTTATAAGTTATGGTATTGGCAATATCTATGCAAATTTGAAACGTCTGCGTTTGAATATAGATATAGGCAACATTATTGGTATGTACTGAACTCTTAACCTAGCCTGTTGGAAGTAGAGAACATATGTTCGAGCAAGTTGGAATGATCTACCGGCCTTTAAAATCAGCATCAAAATTTTTACCTTTCTACCTCGTATCAAACGTTACACATTATCACTGATGTGTAAAAGGCGGTTTTTCTATCATTGCCTCGACCTGAAATTCACCCAAAATTTTGATCTTCTCCTTCTTCTTCTTCTTCTGTCTTCCTTCCTACATCAACATGATTTCCTCTTTAGTCTCTCATCTGATTTTTCTTTTCCTTTCATTCATTCTTCTTTCCTTTCTTTCTTTCTTTGTCTAAACGACGACCTCCCTCCATGCAGTTCTGCAGTCTACTCACAGAACAAGCGAGTGTAATAAACATTTTATGGTCGCAATGTTTGCGTTAGGGGTGCAAACAAATCGTGGTCAGCTTTATTTTGCTGGAAGAAAACTACTTTTGCCGGGGGGGGGGTATCGAGAAGAAAAAGAAAGAAAAAGAAGGAATAAAACAATAAAATGAGTGATGGAGGGATAGAAATCAAATAAAGTAAGAAATATCTAGATTCAGAAGGAAGAGAAGAACTTTTTTGTCGATAGAGATATAACAAAAATAAAATAGAGGAAGGGGAGTAAAATTCGAATTAGATAAAGATAGAAATAAATATTCTTAAAAAAAAGGAAAAATGAGAAGAGAGAGAGAGAGAGATAGAGAGAGAGAGAGAAAGAGGGAAGGGGGAAGGAGGGAGGGACAGAACAAAAGCAAGAAATTAGAAGAGAATGAAAGATGGAAAAGAAGCAGCAATAAACAGAGAGGTGGGGAGAAGTAATGAAATGAAAGGAAGGATGAAAGAAAAAAGCAGGGAATGAAAGAAAAAAAAGAAAAAAGGATAAAAGAGATGGGGGTACGAAAACGAAAACAATGAAGAAGAAGAAGAAGAAGAAGAAGAAGAAGAAGAAGAAGAAGAAGAAGAAGAAGAAGAAGAAGAAGAAGAAGAAGAAGAGAGAAATTTTATAAATCAAGGGAAAGAAGTAAAGAGAAAGAAAGAAATGACAGAGGAGAATGACAATAAAAGACCACAAAAAAGAAAGAAAAACTAAAAAAAAAACAAAGCGACAAGTTTGATTCGGTAAAACTTGGCATTTCTCAGAATAGTTACAGAGGATCGAACTCTTGCCTCTCTCTGCGAATGACTCGTGCTCCTGGCTCCACGATAACAACACCTATATACACACAGGAAGCCAGAAGCATAAAAAGTGAAAAAAAATACAATCAGTAACATGGAAATAGAACATCAAATAAAGAGCTGCAATAAAACCAACTCTAAGAATAAAAGATTGAAAAGATATGAAAACTGCGTAGATTTATACTAAAGGAAAAATGGGTATTTGGTCTATTTCCATCATTCCGGCGTTACAAATCCTTTGCGATTATATTCACTGATAACAGCAGGAAGATTAAGTAGGGTCAGTTTAGAAAGTTGCTGGAAATTGAAAATCTGATTTCATAGTCTGGTTATTTTGCTCGGAATCGTGAACCGACGATACGTGGCGAAGGTAAATTTGCTATTTTATTGTTATCAATAGATAGGTAGATATGAACAGAAATCCTCTGAGAAAAAAAGGGGAATAGATAGATAGACAGACAGACCGATAGATAGACAGATCGATAGATAGATACATAGATAGATAGATATGAAAAGAATATAGATAGATAGATAGATAGATAGATAGTGTGTTAAACTGATAGAGGTGAATTGTGTTAGGGTATCTATGAACGGGGTGAAAGGAAGAGAATTTTTATTGGAAGAAAGCAAGAAAAAAGGGAAGGTAAAAAAAACAAAGAAGAAAAAAGAACAGTTAATCGAATAAATAAAGCTGGGTATATTAAATAAAATGAAAATGAAAGACATTATACGAATTGGGGGAGAGAGAAATGACGCAAGTAAAGATTTTGAAGAAAAAAAAGTAATAAAAGACGTAGAGAATAGTAAGTGGAAATGGCAGCAAGATTTATTCAAAACACTATCCATTATGGATGCCCTGAGAGGAACGCTTTTGCCGCCATTACAATCGCCGGCATCAGCGTCTGCAAGTCGAGGTCTTCGTCGTTGTACACATTGTTACCGATGTAGCCGCCAACGTCTGGGCTTCTTGTAATGAAATGAAAAACCATTAAGGGACGCCTAAAACATTTCATTTCACTTGACTTGATTTCACTTTCTGATGTGTTTGTTTTGCAGAGCGCTCGCAGACAAGAGAGAGAGAGAGAGAGAGAGAGAGAGAGAGAGAGAGAGAGAGAAGGGGGATGGGGATCTGAGAGTAGGAGGAGGAAGAGGAGGAAGAAAGATATTGAAAAAACAAACAAACAATAATAAACAAAAGGAGTCATATTTAGGGTTGTTGGAGATTTTAAATGCCAAAACTGAATTCAGTATCATGTGTCCATTGATTCCTTTACTTGTTACACATTGATTCGTTCAATTGCGGCTATCTGCCATAACTACAATTGACACTTGTAGAAAAGCAACGCTTCAGTATTCTTGCTGTCGTCTGGATGGTTTCAGTTCTTTTAATCCCTTTGCCAGGTTCTTCAGGACTGTTCCAAAATCGCTAATAATGACGGGCATAACCTTTTTTTTTCACCTTTCTGGCAAGGTAATGATTATTATGATCATTATCATTATCATCATCATCATCTTCATTTTGATCTCTCTCCTTTACAATCTATTGCCGAATCGTTACTAACACTGAGCAAAAGAAGGTTGAAGTAATATACAATTTCCCCCTACACCAATATTATCTTACCGATGTGTTGTAGTTTTTTTGCATGCGTGTGTGTTTGTTTCCTGTTAGTATACAGAAAATGATAATGCTCTTCTCAATATACAGGCAGTGCCTGTAACCACTATCTTCTGGATTTCACGGAAAGGAAGGTCGCCAGGAATTTTGTCGAAATTATTATTATTATTATTATTATTATTATTATTATTATTATTATTATTATTATTATTATTATTTGTCAGTTGCCTGGTGATCACCTCTGGAAACTGAATGACAGCAAATCTCCTCAAGTCTCCAGCCCTTCTCGTCACACTCCCGGAGTCCACAGTATTGCTATGAATTATGGTTTCACACCATTTGCCATGTGGTTATCATTGGGAAGTGAGTGACAGTTAGTCTTCTCAGGTCTCCAGGCTCCCTTCCATATTGTCCTTACCTATCACGGCAGTGCAGTGGTTCATACTACCACAGCCATGCTTTTTTCTTGGTTGTTAGGCCATTGATACCAGCTTACAATTATTATTATCATCATCATTATTATTATTATTATTATTATTATTATTATTATTATTATTATTATTATTATTATTATTATCGCTGGAGGCTGAGTGACAAAAGTCTCACCAGATCTTCTGCCCTCCTCTCATCTCTCCCTCACCTATCACAGCAGTGCTGTGGTTCGGAATTCTACCACCATTCGTTATGTGCTGTTTTTTTTTTTAATTCCCCGCCTTTTCTCTCTGTTAGGCAACTGCTAATTGCTAGGGTCGTTGATCTCATTTTTCTTGTACTCTCCCCAGTATTCGTGCAGTCCCCAGTAGTGCTGTGGTCTGTATAGTCTCAGTCCATCCTTTTATCCCTAGTTCCTCCAATCTCGCTCTCAGCGTTTTTGGTACAGTTTCGAGTGCACCTACTATTACTGGTAATACGCTGATTTTCATGTTCCTCATCTTAAGCTCTGGTATTTTTCCAGTTTTTCACTCTCCTTCCTATTTACTCTGTGGTCTACAGGCACAGACACGTAAATTATTTTGCAGGTTCACCTCTTCTTGTCCACGATTACTAGGTCTTCTCGTTTGAATGGGGTGGTCAGTTTAAATGTTAAGATCTCAAAGTAATTTGTGATTTCCATTCTCCAGGGCTGGCTCCAGTTTGTGTTGGTATCACTTTTCTGCATGATTAAATCCCATTCGTTTACTCAGTTCCCAGTGTATCATTGTTGCGATTCTATAGTCTGTGTTTATACGCCTTCCGGGCTAGTTGACTACATTCACTAGTTATGTGATTGACGGTCTCATCTCTTTCCTCCACATTGGCGGCATTTGCTGTTTGTCTGTGTTCTGTCGATTTTTGTTTGGTATAGTTTATCCTGATGCATTAGTTTTGGGCTGCCATGATGAGCTATTCTATTTCTCTTTGCAGGCTTCCTTTTTGTAGCCATGTCCATGATCTCTCGTCTGCCACATCCTGTATCTGTTTTTTAAATTTTTCGTATAGTTTCTTCTTTTCCCTTTTTTGCAGTGTTGTTCCATTGATTTCCACTTTTTCGTTGTTTGTAGCCGTGCTTCGGCGGTTCTTTATAATGTCTCCACTGTTTGCTTACACATACTTTTCGAGACCTGTTCTGGCCCTCTGGACATAGTCTTCAATGCTGATGAGTCTTTGCCGCCTTCTTTTCTATTCACGTACAGTCTATCAGTGTCATCTCAGGGATGTGGGACCTTGTATATTGTCATAAGGTTTCTTCTTCGCCGGTCCATTGGTTGGAGTTCTTCCTTTGTCCATCTAAGGAATGGTCCTGTGTATCTTACACAACCTATGTGTTCATTCCTTTTATCTGGTTCCTGTGGTTTTGTTTGGTCTCTACTATTTTCCTTATCCTCCTAAGCTATTCTTTTCTTATTTTCTCCTCCATTTCTTCCTGTATTCTCCAGGTATTTGTATTAGTGTGGTCAATGTTAAGATTTTTTTGCCGTCCAATACTTTGATTCCTTCTGCTACTACAAGCTTTCCTTTGTGCATTACCATAATTGCACATTTTTCTATTCCAAACTCCATCCCAATGTGGTCACTGTATTCCTCATCTTTGTTAAACAACGTTTTGAGCTCTCCTCCGTTCTTTGCAAATAGTTTTATGTCTTCAATAGGGTGGTTGTCTTCCCTTTGCTTTGGAGAATTAGTATCCTTTGTTGTTTTTCAGGATTTTGTTGAGTGGTATCATTGTCTAATCAAATGGTAATGGAGGCACATTAGTGGTATGCACGTGATTGGTCTATAATTGTATGCCTGGTTCCCCTGTTTAGGGTCTGTTTGGATGTGGTTGGTTATGCCTCTGGTTATCCATTCTGGGATCTCACCTTCATTTAGGCAACTCTGGAGTTAGTAGGTGAGCCTTTCGTGTAATGTGATGAATTTCTTAAACCAATATCCGTGGATCCCATCAAGTCCTGGTGCTTTCCAGTTGGCTTTTTTTGAGAGTGTGTTTCAATGTGGTTTCAGTCAATACTATTAGTCCATTGTCTATGTCCTTGAGTTCTTTTTTCTTGCTCTGTAACCATCCTGGGGTTTCGTTTTGTGTTTTCGAATGTCCCCAAACGCTGTTCCAGAAATTGTTTATCTCTTTGACATCCAGCTTTATGTTCAGTTTTTTTTCTCTCCACATATGGGTGTGTGCAGCAACTAACAGTGTGACAGAATCTTTGTCCGTCAACACCTACTTGAAATCTATAGCACTAAGCTTTGTTTCTCGGCTACTCAAGTTCCACTAGTATGTTCATTCATCTCCCTTATTCAAAAAAAAAAATCCCAACTTAGTAAGAGTCAAACTAAATTCTAGTTGTGTTGCTCGAAGTGGCTAGTTATCTTCCCTCCCCTACAAGCTATTTGGCACGTTGAAATTCGAAGAAGGGTTGACGATTTATACGGAAGAGGAAACAAATTCAATTGAATATTCACATAGAAAATAGGATTAGTTTTGCATAAAACAATTCATTATTATTATTATTATTATTATTATTATTATTATTATTATCATTATTATTATTATTATTATTATTATTATTATTATTATTTGGAATCTCACACCAGTTGCCTGGTGGTAACCGCTGGAGTTTGAGTGACAGCAAGTCTCCTCAAGTCTCCAGCCCCCCTCTCCTAGTACTCATAGGTCGCAGTAATTCTGCGATTTACAGTTTCACCATAGTTGCCCAGTGGTTATCGCTGAAGGCTGAGTGACAATAAGTCTCCTCAGGTCTTCAGCTAACGTCTCCTCTCTCTTTCACCTATCATGTCAGGGCTACAATTCGTTGCAGTCCTTTTATCACTAGCACCTTCCTCAGTATCCGTGCAGTTCCCAGTAGTGTTGTGGTTATCATCATTATTATTATTATTTTTCTGCATTCATTGAGTTTTCACACCTGTAGTAATTGATGGTTCACGCTGGAGGCTGGTTGACAGTAATCCTTAATGTTTCAACACTTACTTAAATATCATAGTTGTTTTCAGTAGTGTGGATGATCTCAATTCGTCCACGGAATCCCTGTTCTCCCAGACTTTTTCACCAATTGGCACAACTCCCATCTTCATGTCCCATACTTTTTTTCAGTCTAATGGTGAAATCCTGATACGTATCCGGCTTTCCACTTCCTCTTGATCTTACTCTGTGATTTGTTGGAACAACAGAATCAAATATGTCACACTTTGAAAAAAATCCTTTTTTTATTTTCTAAGACAGATTCTACTCTGTGCATTGATCTGCGTGGTCGAACTGCAGTCATTTGCACTGTTCCCAGCGGAATACATTTTCCACTGTGTCATACCTATTTTCCTTGAATCTGCTGCAATCACTTGAATATGGACGAATGATTCACCTCTATCTTTACATAGTGTCAATTCTTTATTTTCCAGTCTTCGTGTATTTGCTTCTTGTAGCATTGTTCGAGGCCGTCGAAAATATCAATTTGGTTTCTCTTGTTTAATTTTCCCGTTGTCACAATGTTCATGTTACTCCCGCTGCAATGACCACATTTTGTCTTCTGAAATGGTCAACCATTGTCTGGTGTTCTGGTTTTCTATATGTCTTTCCATTAGCTCACTCGCAAATTTAGCTTTCCTATGGACATCACGACCTGCAGAGATCACAAGGCAGCACAGTATATAAGGAAGAAAACGAGAGTCCGAGATATCATAGAAACTATTTAAAAAAAACTCAAATGGCTATGGGCAGGCCATGTTGCAAGAATGAAAGACAACCGATGGACATCACGACTCACAACGTGGATCCCAAGAGATCACATGCGAAACCGAGGATGACAGAACACAAGATGGAGAGATGAACTGAACTGGACAAATTCAGAAAATACTGGCTACACGACGCCCATGATTGAGAAATGTGGCTGATCTTGGGGAAGGTCTATGTCCAACGACTGACTCAAAAGACTGATGATGATGATGATGATGATGATGTCGATGTCTCTCTTCCGTGTAGTCCTAAAGTGTCCTGATCAAAGAGTAAATGCAATCCCCAATGCTGATCAGCTTTCTTCTTTTCTCTTTACATGGAGACTTCTAACGTAGAACCCTTCAATTCCAACAAACAGTTTTTGTTTTGAATTTTTAAAAATTATTTGGTTTCTACGTTCAGATCCACTAAACCCACTTTAATTGCAATAAAAAAGGTTGTTCACGACTGAATGAAATTTCATATTTTCCAAATGTGATCAATAATATATTAGAAATTTTTTAATAATTTTCCATGGAAGTGTCGTTTGGTGGTTTATACATAAGAAGTCTTTACAAAGTCTATGAACATTGTTTCCAGGCTGCAAAGCTCAATACATTGCTATCAACTTCCTTGTTTTTCAGTTCAGATTTTTATGTTCAAGATTAAGAAGGGTATTGAATATCTCACAACAGAAACTGTCCATGTATTTATTCCTTTGATTAAATTTCTGGTGCTGTGTTTGGTTTCTGATATTTTTTGTCCTTTCGAGGAACTATTTACCGACATTTTCCTTTATTTTGTTCTACTTGATCGTATCCGCTTCAGGAATACCCACTTGTCCTCCGTTGAGTGTTATGGTAATTTCCTGGTTGAATAGCTCAAGTTTTCTGTTATTTCGTTCTTTCCTTTGTTCCTCGCCAGCATAGCACATTTCTCGACTCCAAATTATTATCATTATAAAAATAAAATTCTTATTATTTGAGTGAATGCCCCAAGATCTAAAAAGCCAATGACTATAAAGAAAAAAAAAATCGTGTTGTAAAGATAAAAATGGATTTCGAACGTGAGCAAGAAATAATCTTTTCTTTTTCTTTACTTTTTTTTTGGTCGTGGTCAAAACATTATTATTAGAATTGTGATAGTTTTTACCGATTTCTTAGTATTTGGTTTAAGGTTGGATGGTCAAATCGCTTTGTTCTAAATGCGCAACGAATTAATGAAAGCAATGCTGTAATTGTTCAATAAAATGGTTGATCAAACGAATCAATACATTGGAAATCAAACAGGAGTGGAAAGAACAAAGATGTTTTGTCTTGAACTTTACAGACGCTCACAAGGGGTGTCTACCGTATGTCATGGTTATCAGTCTAGTCCTGTAGTTTATTGAGTATGAGCCTCACTGAATATCCGTGTCCTTGTTCCTGATTCAACTCTTAACTTTGTAGATATTCACACCAGCAATGGAATTTAAGCTAGTTTCATAGACAGTTAGTTTGCTTTTATCGTGTGATAGAAAGGTAGAGATATATCAGTCAACGTTGCTAGCTAGCTAACTAGCAAGCAAGATAGATACGTAGATAGATAATAAAACTTGGTGAACATGCGCACACTGAAACAGAATTAAATATATATGAGAGCAGGATATGAATTGGGTTGGAGAGATACGATCAGATTTATTGTATGTGTAAATATGCATGTACTTATCTCTCCATATGTCTACATCTGATATAGTTTGATACATCAATAATAGAATATACAGACATACGTTACTTCATTCGGATTAGGCTGATTCTTCTACTAATTTACAGAAAACTCAGTTTAAGCTCGTAGTCTCCATTAATGCCAAGAGCCTTCAGAGTTGGGTCGCCAAGCTGGATTACACCAAACAATCGAGAGATAAGGAATTCTACTTCTTTTTCTTCTCTTTCTTTATCATCATCATCATCATCATCATTATTATTATTATTATTATTATTATTATTATTATTATTATGATTATTATTATTACTTGCAATCTCACACCAGTTGCCTGTTGGTAACCGTTGGAGTTTGAGTGACAGCAAGTCTCCTCAAGTCTCCAACCCTTCTCTCCTAGTACTCATAGGTCGCAGTAATACTGCGATTTACAGTTTCACACCGGTTGCCCAGTGGTTATCGCTGAAGGCTGAGTGACAATAAGTCTCCTCAGGTCTTCAGCTAACGTCTCCTCTCTCTTTCGTCTATCACGTCAGTGCACCAGTTTGCAATTCCACTTTCATTTCCCTTCCTCTGTTGGTTCACTGTTGACAATTAACGTTGCAGTCTTTATATTTCTAGCACTTTCCTCAATATCTGTGCGGTTCATAGTAGTGCTGTGGTCTCTACAGCCTCAATCCTTCCCCTTATCCTGATCTCCTCCAGTCTCGCCCTCAGTGTCTTTGGGACAGTTCCCAGTGCACCCACTATGACCGGCACTATACTGGCTTTCATGTTCCACATCTTCCTCAGTTCTTTCGCTAGGTCCTGATATTTTTCCTATTTTTCACTTTCCTTCGTCTTTACTCTATGGTCTGAAGGTACAGTCACGTCTACGATTTGGCAGGTCTTCTCCTTCTTGTCTACTATTACCAAGTCCGGTCTTCTTGGCTGGATGAAGTGGTCAGTTTGAATGTCAAAGTCCCAGGGTAGTTTGTGGTTGTAATTCTCCAGGGCTGCCTCTGGTTTGTGCTGATACCACTTCTCCACATGGTTAAATCCCATTCGTTTACTTAGTTCCCAGTGTATCATCGTTGTTACTCTATCGTGTCTGTGCTTATACTCCTTCTGAGCGAGTTGGCTACATTCACTAGTTATGTGGTTTACGGTCTCATCTCTTTCACTGCACAGGCGGCACTTGCTGTTTGTCTGTGTTCTGTCGATTTTTGTTTTTATATAATTTGTCCTGATGCTTTTGTTTTGAGCTTCTATGACGAGAGACTCCATTTCTCTCTTCAGGTTTCCTTTTTGTAACCTTCCCATGATTATTGAAGACTGGGTGATAGTAAGTATCCAAGGGTCTCGAGCCCTTATCTCATCGTCCTCGCATTTCACAGCGACGCTGTGGTTTATAGCGTACTACCCCCACACACACTTCGCATGTCTTCCTATTGTAGCTGTTAGTTCTTAGCTGACAACTGGAGGTCATGTCACATATTAGCAGTACTCTCATCAGTATTTGCACAGAACCCAACAGTACTATGGTCTGCATGGTCTCGACCCTTCTTCCAGTTCCTCAAATATGGTTTTCAATGTTTTTGGCATAGTTCCCAATGCACCTACTATCATTGGCACTACCTTGACCTTCAAGTTCTACACTTTTTTCTGCTCCCTTGTAAGGTCCTGATATTTTCCTAGCTTTCTGCTATATTTCATATTCGCACAGCGATCTACACGCACTCAGCCAGGTCTATTATTTGGTAAGTTCTCTTCCTCATGTTCAACGCTACCAGGTCCAGTCTTCTTGCTTTGACTGATCGCTTGTTTTTGATGTCGAAATCCAAAAGTAATTTTTGAGTTCTGATTTTTTCAAAAGCCGCTGGTTTGTGCTGGTACCATTTGTCTACATGGTCAAATCTAAGTTTTTTGCATAGTTCCTAGTGTACAACAGTTGCTACCCTGTCGCATCTGTCCCTGTTCGGCCAGTTTACTACTTATACTGGTAATGTGGTTTACCGTCTCATCTTTTATTCTAAATAGGTGGCATTTAGTTTTTGTTTAAGTTCTGTTTATTCTCACCCTGACATACTTTGTCCTGATGCATTGGTTTTGGACTGCCTTGCTGCTATTCCGTTGAACTCTTCAGGTTTCCTTTGCGTAGCCATGTCCTTGATTCATCGTCAGTGATATTTTGTATCCGCTTTTTGATTTCCCCGTGTATTTCTTTCTGTTTTCATTTTTCTTTCCTTGTTGTCTGCTTTGCAACTTTTTTGTTGTTTGTTGCGCTGCTTCGAGCACTCTGTATAATATCTTCACAGCTTGCTTGCCCCTACTTTTGTAATCTTGTTTTGGCCTTTTGGGCATAGTCTTCTACGCCGCTTTCTTTCCTCTTTATATACAGTCGATTTCTATCATAAGTGTGGTATAGAACCTTGTACATCTAAATAAGGTTGGAATTCATCTTTTGTTCCTTCAAGGAATGGGCCTGTGTATCTTAATACCAATACTGCCCAAGTATTCATTCCTTTTAATAAACTTCTGCTATCTAGCTTAGTCTCTAATATTTTCTGATGTTTATAAAGTATTCCTCTTTTTAAAATTTTATCTTTTATTTCTTCCTGTTCCACAGATTCACATTCGAGATCCCTTCGGTCCTGCGCGGCTGATACTTCAATTTTGTTGTTGTCCGGTAAATCAATTTCCTTTGCCGCTATAACCTTTTTTCCGGTGGATCACCATTAGCGTGCATTTTTCTTTTTCGAACTCCATCCAAATGTCATTGATGTATTCTCCAACTTTGTTGAATAACATTACGAACCCTTCCCTTTGCAGCATCATGGTTGAGACAAATAGTGGTCAGAATCCCCCTCGAAAGAAACCCCTTTTTATACTTCCCTCTGCTAAATTTTCTCTTACTAGCTGTCAAGTCTACTTCCCAGTTTGTCATAGAGTTGGCTATAAATCTCGCTACTAATTCGCTAATCTTGAATATCCTGAGGCATTCAAGTATCCAGCTCTGTAGGATAATGTATCTTTTTTGTAATCAGTCCATCCAATCGCATATTTTTTCCCTTAATTTTCTTTCCCTTATTTCTTTTAGAATTATCTTGTAAAATTGAGCATGTCATTCGCTCCTTTTGTTCATTGTCGGTATCCTTTTTGTTCTTCTGGTACTTCTCTTCTTCCCATGGATATATATATATATATATATATATATATATATATATATATATATATATATATATCCCTTCTATTTGTCCGGCACGTAATTGGTCTATAGATGCTTGCCTTTAATCCCTTTTTCTCGGAATCCTCTTGCATGAGGGTTTTTTCCGCGTCTGGTCATCAAGTCTGCTTTCATCTAGGCGATTCTGGAGTTGGTGGATCAGTCCGTCATGTAGTGTAGCGAATTTCTCAAACCCATATCCGTGAATCCAACCTGGCCCCCGGTGTTTTCAAATTGGTTATTATTTTGGAAAGTGTTTTTTAGTGTTTGTATCTAATATAAGTTTCTCTCCCTCATTTATGCCTTGTACATCTTTTATTGATATTATCTTATCATTCTGTAGATTCGATGTTCCTTTTTCGACATCATCCTATGTCGTTCTCTGCCTCTATGGCCTCTAGTTTCGTGTTTGTCATCTTTCTCCACTCAGATCTTGGTGAATTATTTTTATTGTTTTAGAGAGCACGGTTCTGTGTACACTTATCCCTTGTCTATATCGTTTTATAGATAAATTTTCTTTGGTATATTTCTTCCACAGCAACAAGAATTCCTTTTTGTCTTATCTTGTATGTATTCCATAATTTTGTTCGTTCTCCTTGTTCGGCGTTTCTCATTGCGTCGTAAAGATGTCTGTTACACATTTTTTCACCAGCATAGATGAGGTTATTGAGCTTCGTTGTGTTGTAAGTTTCACGATGCTGTAAAAAAACAATTGACACTGAATCTTTTTACTTTTCCTGCACATTGCCCCTAAGGGGTGTCATTGGCCTTCCCTCGTCTTGCATTCTTTTATGGTTGGGATCAAGCCTTTTCCTCCTTCTGCTGGCGTGTCAACGTCCCTTTCTCGTCTTTGAGATGTATTTCGGTCGGGATAATAGTTTATATTTGATTTTACACAACCGTTTATTGTGTTAGTTGAATCAAAATATTCCACTGAAGGTCACTTGCATTCTTCTTTTTCTATATTCCTTCAGTTCTGTCTCTGATAGCCAAGTTTTATTTTTCCAATTTGTTTCGCTTGTCAGATGCTCACTTGATATCACTGGTCTGAATTTTCCTCCCATAATGTGAGCATACGTTTTTTGTAATATCTATCAGAATATTTGCTGTTTAGGTAACAATAAATGACTAATCTGCGGCCCCATTTCATCCATTTTTTATTTTATTTTGGCCAACGGAGGCTTGTGGACGACGGTGTCCAACCTGTAAGCCATCAAGTGAAACGTAGGATGATGACTGAGTCCTTCCTGAATGTCATTATGGGAACATCTGCCACGTATGACCCATAAATCTTGAATTTGTGTCCCATTTTATGATGTTATGATTTACAAATAAAACATATTCCTAATGTCCAATAAATACGATATTTATCTGATTCTGTTATTTTCTGATGCTCTGCCTATAGAAGAAGCACCTCGATGTTGAACACGTCTAAATGCTCATTTAATACTATTAAACAGCAGACGTATATATATATATATATATATATATATATATATATATATATATATATATTCATATAGCAGTAGAATCAGTCATCCTTGGGTATTAGAGCAAACTTTAACATGCTTGTCAGTATCTTTTTGGAGAGTATG
>OY735208.1:36252837-36277837 GCA_963457665.1 Thysanoteuthis rhombus | reverse complement strand
CTAGGTAATGGTGGGGTTCCCGGCTCTTGGCGGGCTTAATATCAACCAAGCTAATGTAGTGTTTGCTCCTCACTGGCTTCCAGACAGTTATGATCATGTATAGAAATAAGGTAAACTAATCAAATATCTGAGCGTTGGCCAAAGATTTCGTCCTGTTATTTTTGTTAGATGGCATTAGTGGTGTTTAGCTTCAACTTGGTCCAAAAATATCGCTCTGAATCCAATTGTGACAACTGTAGCATATGCACGCATTTCGATAAAAAGTCAATATTGGCTCATTTAGTTATTGATTGAACATTGGAGAAAATTACAAACATTCGATTTTGTTTTTCTAATTCTATCTTTATAAGGGCACAAATCCAACTCAAGAAATGTGGACTTTATGGTGAAGGTACTACAAATGATCGAACGTGTCAAAAGTGGTTTGCAAGGTTTTCGGGTTAGATCTCTTGTTGAACAATGTCTAATGCCCGACGGTCAGGTAGATCTGGTTGATAAAGATTTTTTAAAAAAGCGTTATTCGAGAATCACCAACTTTGTACAACGCAGAAGTACATTGAACGCATTCTTATTGTTGAGTGGTCTGGATTCTTTGAGCGTCTCTTGGTCGTCATTTCTGATCGTTGTTGTCGATTTTCATCACAGTTCTCTGGTGATTTCACATTCTGAGACCCTTACGACAGCAGCATTGCTCATAAATGGCCTCCGGCAACACTAGAATTATTCTCCTGCACCTGTTGAGCCTAGTCTGACATGAACGACGCTTCACTCATGTGACCATCGGAAGTAATTCCAATTTAAACATATTGCTTCATTTTTCCATACATTCGATTCACAGCGCGTTATTTCGTCTGTTCAGACCTAGGTGTATTTGGAACAATAGTAGTAGTTATAATAGTTGTTTGTTTTTTCACCAATGTCGCTTGATTACCTTTTTTACGCTACTAGTACTACTTCCACGAATAAGGTGTTTACTTCTAGGCAGAGATGGTGGGTTTATTTAACTTATGCGTGCATAATGCTCGACTTTTGGGGGTAAGTGTATTTCTGTAGCAAAACAAATAGAGAGAACCTTTTCCGTGTGCTCATATCTGTATATTTGAACACTTTCTAAGAAACTCTATCGTAACGCCTCGGAGTAACAATAAATATCGATAGCATCACCGAATATCCATGGAGTAAAAGCAAATAATCATTGCAACCCAGACAAAAGCTGTAATTTATCACAACCATGTTTCCTAAAGTGAACACACTGGCACACACACACACACACACGCACGCATGCACGCACACACACACACACACACACATACACACATAAATATTATACATAAAATATTTATATAAGCCATACTGTACGGACAAATGAATCTATCTATCTCAGTTTGTTCACGTGCCTATTCATACCTACCAACCCACCTATCTATCTATCTATCTATTTATCTATCTATCTATCTATCTCAGTTTATTCACATGTGCCTGTCCATATCTATCTATCTATCTATCTATCTATCTATCTATCTATCTATCTCAATCAGTCCATCTTTCTCATCTATATATCTATCGATCTCAATAAATTCACCATTTTCCATTTGAAGATATCTACTTATTCTTCTATCTTATATATATATATATATATATATATATATATATATATATATATATATATGTGTGTGTGTGTGTGTGTGTGTGTGTTGGAAAACAACCTAAAAGCTTGTTTTTTTCTATTCATAAGAAGAGGGAAGCAGGTGCATGCATTCTGCCCAAATGTTTTTCTGCAATCGATATATTTTCTTAAAATTGTATGTTACTCCTTTTGTATTTATTTGCCATACTGTTCATTCTAAGGAAAAGTCTGCACGCTCAAGATTGGTTCACTTGTAAAATTGCACCCAATACACGCATCTGTCTCTATCTCTCTCTCTCTTTCTCTCCACTCCCACACACATGAAAATACAAGAACATTCTCGAACCGAAATTCACCTCCATCTATCTGTCAGAGACACCTGCTGCCGTGCGATGGTTAAAAATCTCATCACACCAAGCATTGCTCGTGATTTCATTCTCGACTCGGTTTATAAATGGGGCCTTTTGGTCCGCGTCAGAGATTAAGGATTTGAACTGTACATTTATTGAATCACACTTTATTTGCAGATCATCATGAACACTAGGTGAATTATTATCAAGATAGGTACATAGATAGATGAAGATCAGATCGTTATTATCGGTGTGAGCCGGAAATTGAACTTAACGATATTGCATTGTTTTTATTTTTTTAATTTTCAATAACTTACTTGTTAAAAATGCCTGGAGTCCCATTATTAGACAGAAAATCAATGTAACATTAATATTTCTCTAAGTTGATTTCCCTCCTTCAATCCAACTTAGTTTCAAACGAGAGAAAGAGGTTTCTATACAATTGTCGTTTGCCTTTTGATTACTCCGAAATTTTACCAATCAACTGATTCAAATCCTGTCCAGAGCGTTGCTCTCTTTTTGACTAATTCGAGAAGATGTTTTCAATACGCGCGTTCATGACGGCTCAAAAATTGTCGGCGGGATTGGATTCAGATGATCTTCTTTCCCACTTGTTGAATGCATCTTTACAGAAAAAAAAATCAAGCCTTTTCCAATCCGTGCACGGCTTCGAACGCTACACACCCAAACCGTTTCTCCGCTAATAGTGCAGTTCCTGAGTAACACTGTCACATATAAACAGACAGACATTAGGTAGAATATTGTAGAATAGCTTCGTATTCATATTGTGTAGCCTTGTATTTAACTAACTAAGCTTAGTAGATATTTACTTGCCACACAGCGATGGCCTGCAAACCAATTTTGCAAATTATCACTTGTAAATCCGATCCACATTTACTGCTTAAGGTTTCGTGTAAGGTTTGGATAAGCTTTGTAAATAAAGATATGTTCGCACACGTGTTTTCCGAGTATATCATTTGCGAATATACATACTTATACACACATGCTGAGACAGATGTTTCCACACTTGGTATGTAAAAACACGTACATGAACATTTCTATGTAAACAAAGGGGTGCCTATCTCTGTAAATCCATTTGCATGTATGTGTGCATGTGTGTGGGTGAGAGAGAGAGAGAGAGAGAGAGAGAGAGAGAGAGAGAGAGAGAGAAAGAGAAAATGTTAGATAGTAAGGTTATTGCCTAAATGCTGTACTACAACTGCTGACGTTTCACTCTTGTTTCCATATTCACAAGGTAAGACTTCAAGAGTATTGGGGACAAAAGATAGATTCGATATCGAGAATATAAATCGAGATACGAGACCATCTACGATATAATGCGAGATCAGCAGGTTGCCACGCATGGGTACGATCGATTACAAGTGAAGCAACAAGTTCAAATCAAATACAGTTCATTAAAGTAAGATTGTGTCTTAGTCAGTATTGAGAATGAGCGATGGGCCCAGCAAATGTATTCCGAGATATAACAGCTCAGAGTACTACTAATGGCGTTGATTCTAGTCTGGCAGAATCAATTACAGCCAGGCCAAGACAAAAAACAAGTCTTAGTCTGAAAAAAGATGGAACATATACTGAAAATCCCATCAACACAGACAAACTGGCTAAATAATAATTAATGATTTTGCTCGTAATAAAACCCCTTTTTTTTGCAAAAGAAAAACAGCAAATAAACGTACTATCAATACTTTCAATTAGTTTATCACCAGAACCCGTGACGAAATTCAGCATAAAGGTTGTTTCAAAATAAATCTAATTTTTTGCGAACAACAAAAAATCATGATACAATTAATATTTTTTTTCATTGATTTCGTCTCTTCACGAAATCTAAGCTATTCTCATAAGTGATTGTTCATTGGTTCTATCCTCAATATGCAACGTGCGCATGAGAGAATCATGCTCGGCCTCACATGGAGAGATCACAAGACAGCGCAGTATATAAGGAAGAAAACAGGTGTCCGTGACATCATAGAAACTATTAAAAAAACTCGAATGGTAATGGGCATGCCATATTGCAAGAATGAAAGACAACCGATGGACATCACATCTCACAACATGGATCCCCAGAGATCACATAAGAAACTGAGGCCGACAGATCACAAGATGGAGAGATGAACTAGACAGATTCAGAAAATACTGGTTCTGCGACGCCCATGATAGAGAATTGTGGCGAATTCTGGGTAAGGTCTATGTCTAACGACAGACGTTAAAAGACTGATGATGATGATGATGATGATGATGATGATGATCCTCAATGGATACTGGACAATTATGGATTTGTGCCAAATTTGGTACGATCAAACTTACTATGTGAAGTATTGAAGTTATTCAGTCAACAAGGATCGTGAAATAGTATCAAAAAACCAGAGATACAATTGTTTTATATTTCTAAGATCCATCAAGTGTTGTTGGTGTGTTCCTTTCAAATCGACACTTCCAGTTGCGGAACATCGGTTTCAATATCAAGCACTCTTTCGATAAAGCAATAAGAAAAGATGGAGAACTGAAAAGTTTGAATTTTCGGAACTTAATCATGAAAAGCATCATTCAAAACGTGACCTGTTCCACAGCAACCATACTGCTTTTTAATTCATTTATCATAAGATCCACGAATCGTCCGTGTTATAATCTGCATTATGAATAATTCGACAGACGGATAAAAAAACGAAAAACAAAAAATAAAAAAAATCCTGAACAATCACGATTTTGTTCAGCTAGAGAGAATTGCAATTTTCTTTGGAAATATTCGCGGATGCCTGAAATGTGCGGAACAGATAATCCATTTAACCAAGTAAAAAAAACTAACGACGATTGTGTATTTTAAAAGCCGATTGAAGATCAAATTCAATGTCTCTCAAGATATCACAATGAACTCTTGACTTGAAAATTCGACAACCAAGATCTGCCTACCTCTCTGTCTCTGACTTCCTGTCTCTGTTTCTCTGCGACTCTGTCTCTGTTTCGTCTTTTTCAGGCGAAACAAGAGATATTTTCACGAGCGACAGTGTAGATTTGGTTTGGTTTTTCTATTAAGAAGAAGTCCGTTAGAAACATCATTTAACGTTATGTAGGTTTTCCCTGCAATCCGAAACCGTTCATATAAAAACCTTTCGTATGCGGAAATGGCGTAATGCGAAGGAGCTGTTACCATTAATTTTTTTATAGGCAATGTCTTCTAACATTCCTAGACCCCCCAAATGGTGATGATGGTTAGTTAGGCTGATCTGTCAAAGGTTAAGGTTGTAGGAGGTACAGGAGATTGAGGATTAGGAGAAGGAGGAAAAATGAACGCACTGGCAGATTAACAACAGCTCGCTACAAAATAAAACACTAAACACGATTCTTTTTGATTTTCATCTTTTTCCGAAAGCCGTTTTAGTCCACTACGTTCCGTCCACGACGAGTGAGATTGCGCTAACCTCTGCCATTCTTTTCCGGCAAACCTTTCTATGTAATCTCTCCGTCTTGTGTGTGAACTTTTCTACTGCGTTCTTTCACCTATTGGCGCCACTTGCTTAGCTTTTTGTTTCATCAGTTGTCATTTCTTCTTGTTATGTGCTTTGCCCATATCCATTTTTTTCTTTGCTTAATTGTACAATATCTTTAATCCTTGTCTTCCTCTGATCCATGTTGATCTTTTTCTTCCGCTAAGGGTTATTCCTAAGATTGCTGTCTGGGTAGTCCTGAGTTGGTTTTCGTGTGGTTTGTAAGCTTCCAAGTTTTATGCATTGATTATATACATTACATTATAAGGATATTAGCAATTCACTTTTCAGTATGTCTCTGTTTATACCAAATGTTTTCCAGCCAATCATTATGGATTGTCTCATGTCATTTCCGTGGACCTTCTTTTGGTTTTAATCGTCTGGACAAGGTAAATGTTATCTATAGCTTCTTCTAAGGCTTCACTGTCTATTCTTATGGTCTTTTCCTGGACTTTATTATTGAAGATTACTTTCTTTTATTTTGTTTGTCTTTAAGCCAATTGTTTAGCTTTCTCTATTTAGATCACTTAAGATGTTTTATAGATCATCAGCAGTTTTTGATATTCAAGCATTATCATCACAGTACCTTCAATTGTTCAAATAGTCTCTGTCTATATTCACTATTAGGTTTTCCAAGTCTGTTTTCCAAAATGTGCTTTTAAAGGTCGTTGAGAATTGTTTTAATGATGATATATACCCCTGACTCACTCCTTTCCTAATCTCCACCTTATTAGTATCTTTATAAAGTGTAATTATTTTCAGTGCTATTTTTGTATATGTTCTGAATTACTTCAATATGATTCTCATTTAAACCTTGTTCTCGGATTGAGTTGAAAGTTGCTGTTTGTTCCACTGAATCAACGTCTCTTTAATAGTCTACGTAAGCCAAACAAAATGGTTTGTTGTATTCTGATGTCTCTTCAATTTGCTGGTTTAATGGATGTGAGTAGTCTATAATCGAATAACCACTTCTAAAGTCTGCCTATTCGCGCGGTTAATTTTAATGTAGAGAGTCAGCTAATCTATTTGCAAGTGTTTTCGATAATAGTTTGTAAATATTGGATAGAAAATTAATAGGACAGTAATTGCCAAGGTTTTTAATGTCTCCTTCCTTGTGTAGTAGAATCATCATTCTAAGATAGGAATGTTGTCGGCACTTTCCTTTGTCAGGATTATCTAAATTATTGCGTTTGTCATTTATAATAGACCTCTTCTGTATCTTCTAAAAGATCTGTCATTATGCCATCTTCGCTTGGGGCTTTCCGCTTTTCATATTTCGTAGCGCTGCACTACTTCGTCTGTTGTTACGTCTGGAATATCTCTATCGAAGCGTCGATTTGTTGTACTTTCATATCCATGGCATACAGGTTCTCGTAGTATTCTTCAGTTATTCTAACCTTTTGTCCTTACTCTTGTTAATTTTGCTTTTTCTATCTTTTTATCCATTTGTTTATTAATTTCTGCTTTATTGGTTAGGTTTCCTTTAGTTTTTAATTCAATATCTCTCGTTTTTTTAATTCTAAAATTACCTGTGAGTATTTCTTACGTGTTATCTTTTCCATCTGTTTCAATTACCATATCTGTCGCTTCTTTGATTATGTTCGTCATATTTTCACTCTTTTCCTTTGCACTACTTCCGTTATAAGACCTCAAATCAGTTCTATATCGTTACTCGAAGATCAGTAATTCTCTCTATCTTACCGAAGCATGTTTTTCACTTGAGAATCATTTTGTTCCTCTCCCTTTTAAATTGGAAGTTAATCCTGCCTGCTACCATTCTATGGTCACTTCCTATATCAACTTCCTTGAAAACCATAATGTCTTTCACATTATTAATTTTATAACCTGTTATGAAGTCGATATTCCGATATTTGTAGGACTATGTAATTATAAGAGTGAATGTATTTTATGTTTAAGTTAGAGTTTGACTGCATTTTGCATTATTATATTGTATTCCTATAACTTGTTTAAGTTTGGTAAATAGCTTCAATTTTGCTATCGACACTGAATTTTGAAGTCTCTGACACTGCCGACTGATGCAAAACGGCACAAACAACTTAGGAAGTAGAGAGATTAAGGACGAAGCACATGATGGGGAATAAACCTCTTCCAACACAAAACAATGAAGACAGAAAGCACTGGGAAAAAACTAGGCACACTTACTGAACCAATGTGCATTGTATTAAATTGCATAGAGAAAAGCAGGGAAGGTTCCCGCGGCGCAAATCGTGACCAGTGAATGACAGCATCTTTCTTGCAGTGCTATTGTATAGAGTTCATGTAGAGGGTCGCTTCTTTTTTTTTTTTTTCCGTTGCCAGTCATCAAGAACACAAAAACGAAATGACCGTCAACAACCATTTTTATTGTAAAAGAAATGGGCCTAAACAGATGGGGGTAGCAGATTATGGGGGGAGGGGTACTCCCCCATGGTTGAAGCAAATACTATTGTATTTATTGCTTCACATTACAGTACTGTACTCTATTGTCTTATTTACGTCTTGGAAAAAAATGCTTGACATTATATTTTCTATGTATCGTTCTGGTTCATTTATTCCGTTCTGTTACTTGTAAGAACATCGTTACGTTCCTTGTTTATAGCCTTACAAAACACAAATGTATTTAATACTGATTACAAAAATGCTTAATGAGCAATTTCAAATGGGGCCTATATCTCCTATTTGGCCCGGGTAAATTAACAGTTTTTCACCGGCTAGGCGTGTACTCCGTCAAAATGAGTGCCTCGATGTGTAGTCCATGATCCTAGGTCCTGTAACCCAGAACAGAGTTTTCCATCCCCAGTGTTGGGTTGTTGGGGTACCTATTCTTCACCAATGTGTTTTAGCAAATACCTCATGTCACCAAATCGTGGAAAAAATAGGCTGCAGGTTAATCTTGCCGCCAACTACTATTGAAGTGAATTCGATTCTCACTAGGTGCACCACAGTTTTAGTGTTTTAACAGACTAAACTAAATGGTGCATCGCTGTGGAATAATAGTAAGCCTGTCACGTTGAAGAATGATTAATACACCTATCTCGGAGTGATAATAATTCCATGAATACGATTTTAACTGGGTGCTCCACTTTTGTGACCATGTGCCATACTTATCTAAACGATGCCTCGCAGTGAAGTAGTGATTAGTAATCTGGGTTTTTTTTTAAATAATTGTTTCCAAACTCTTTGTATGCCACGCTCAAATGGTTTTGTGCAAGACTAGGTTGGGTTTTTGCAGCCTTGCTCAAGACTAAGCAATGTTTAGTAACAAGCTACTTCTAAAAAACGGAACCAATCATCTTGAGAGATTTCAAGATGTATTTAAAGAGATAATTCCTATTTTTTAAAAACTTTTAACCCACCATCCGCTCATTAATACGCTATCTGGTCCCCATCGGCCAAAAAGTTCTATTATAGTCGATCTATGAAAATTGTCATATCTGTCAATATTGTATTCAGTCCATTTGTCTGATGTAATTGTCTATCTTCTTATCTCTTTGTCTATCGATCGATATTTGTCTATGTTTTTTCTTTGTTAAGATTGTAGTGTATTCGGTCCCAGTGTCATAATAGTTGGTCGAGTCCAGATTAACTCCAGGATATATGAAAAGCTGAATCTGAAGGTGAGGAGACCTTTACTTGTTTCAATATTAGTACAATACAATCATCCTATCTTTTTTCAAGTCAGTATATTGACCAAGATAAATAAATACGTTTATGTACATAGATAAGTGTTTTGCTCACACATAATCAGAAATGCATTAAACTCTGAGTTTCTCTCTGCATGTACTTACATACTTAGATATAAATAAATTTATGTATGTAAGTCTATTCAGATAGATTGATAGATAGATCGTAATTGAATTGTGAATTACGACTGGAAGGATACACTAAAATATGAAACGTCCACCTTTCCTTTTTCAAAGCTTCCACTCCTCATACATATAAATATCCTTTGAAACTTTTCATTTTGCCACTGAAAAACATTTTTTTTTCAGAAATTTCATGAATTTGATACAGTCCGAAACCATCTAATAATGTTATGCAAGTCAGTTATTTTCTGATCGTTGTTAATGTATTATGTTCAAAGTATTCCATGTTTTATGCAGAATCTGATTACATTCCTATTATTCAAAGTTGAATCCTAATGTTACACGCTTGACTTATATTGTGAGGAACATCAGCTGTATATCATGGACCTGTTTCGGGGATGTGTCAAAGTTATTTACTCAGCTGACACAAGACCAAGAATGCAAAAAACTCAGTGAGAATCGAGATCACTGTAGTATCTCTAGTGTACTGCTTGAAAGTCGTTTCCCAGATCATATTAGAACATATTGAACACATTTCAGAACAATGTTTTATTTCAGCTTTTCGTGCAGATGTATAATTCTCCATTTACGAATATGTGAATTCAGGCAAATTTAACGTGTTTGCGTGAGTAAATGTGTGCACGCGTGTGCGTGTGAGTTCTTATGTGCGTATGTCCGCGTGTGCGTGCGTGTGTGTATCAGTGCTGTAGCCGAAGTAAATAGCCCCGAGCGTATTATCCAGACACAGTTGCCCTTAGAAATGGGCCGTTCAAAAGAGCAACTCAGTTTTTCCTAATAATAAACGTTAATGAATTATCGTTAATCCAAATGGATTTCCAGTGCAGGGAATTGTGCTTAGAGCGAAGAAGAAAAGCTCATACATACATGCCAAAGGATATGACATGGCACCATATACCACAGGAGGTCACATACGGAACGTCTTGCATGCATGATGAAATAGTATCTAACAGAGGGATCGCCATTTTTTCTTCTTCTCTTCTTTTTGATAACTTCGACGCCATCTATCGAGTATTTGCCGAATCAAGTTGACCATCAATGCGCATGTCTAAACCACATCTAATCACTCAACTTGGCATTTTCTATCTGTATTTTCTCCATTGAATTTCTTTCCTTTTCTTTTGTCTGTGCCCAACAGCACTCTCCCGGTCGGTCCCTGCCTCCCTGCCAACCCATCCGCCCTTCACCCCTACGTCCTGGTTCAATCACCGCACGTCGTTTTCAAAATGAAAAGATCTCCAATCAGCACAGAACCGAAGCCGATAATACATTTCCGATTACTTTTCTGTCCTGTTCGATACCTTTTCATGTATTTCTACCTACTCCATTCACTGGCTTTTATTCCTCTTCCTTCGTACTTTTTAGTCAATACAGCGATTCTATTCACTTTCATTTGCAGTCTTGTTCTGTTCATCGATCAAAGTGTGAATATGCCTATCCTCTTCTCTCTAGTCTCGGTCTGTTTATATCTATGTCCAATACTATCTTCGGCAGTTCCTTTATTTTACCAAGGGAAAGAAAAGTTAGAGAGAGGAAGGACAAGGGGGTTGAAAGAATTTTTGTGCATGAGAAAGGGAGAAGGAGAAGGAGAGAGAGAGAGAGAGAGAGAGAGAGAGAGAGAGATGGGGGAATGCTTTGAGTGGAGTAATGGTTAGTTTACAGACCATTACTATTGTACTGTGTTCGATTCTCTCTAGGTGCCATTTTGTGTCCTTGCGCTAAACCAATCTTAGTATATATCTATGGCCTGCTTCGTAGTTAGAGAATTCATATATTTTCCACTTACTGCAATGGTCCTATCCAAAATAAAAACTGCTGATCCAAATGCTGATTTTCAAGGCAAACGAACCACGTCGTCTTTAAGAATTGGAGCAACCCATTTCTTTCCGACTTTTATATCAGGTTGACCTTGTCACGTACTGAGCCAACTTGGTTGATGTTAAGACAACAAGACAGAGAGAGAGAGAGAGAGAGAGAGAGAGAGAGACTGTGTGTGTGTTTGCGAATGAGAGAGGGGGTCGGATGAGAGATTGAATATTGAAGGAGACGTAAAATGTGTTGAGAGAGTGCAAGAGAGAGATAGAGTGTGTGGGTGTGAGAGAGAGAGAGAGAGAGAAGAGGTGTAGAATGAGAGATTAAATATAGAAGGAGACGTAAGAAATGTTAAGAGAGAGAGAAAGAGAGAGAGAGAGAGAGAGAATGGAAAGGGGGGCTCAAATGGATCAGGGTATACATTATTGAAGAATTGTAACGAGAACCCAGATGTCGTTTCGTAATTTTTGAATACCTGATATCTGTTCTCCTGTAATATTATTTATGGCAGGGGCTATTTTTGTATTTTATCAAATTACGTTTACCTTGATGAACATACAGTATATAGGGACTATATATATATATATATATATATATATATATATATATATATATATGTGTGTGTGTGTGTGTGTGTGTGTGTGTGTGTGTGTGTATGTGTAGTAAATATATATGCACGTGCATATATGTATATATACATATATATATATATACATATATATATATATATATATATATATATGTGTGTGTGTGTGTGTGTGTGTGTGTGTGGGTGTGTGTGTACATGAATGGCTATACGTATGTATATTCGCATTGTGGATGTGAAGTGATCCGACAGAAAGTTGATGAAAGTGAAGATTGGAACGAAGAGAGAAAAACTTGAGAGAAAGCAGGTGTTACATCTCAATATATATATATATATATATATATATATATATATATATATATATATATATATATATATATATATATTTATATATATATATATATATATATATGGAAATGCATGCGGCTCTGGGAAGGCTTGCGTTGAAATCCCTGCCTGAATGATTACGCATTAATTTGTAGTAATAGTTTCTTTTCGAGCATGAATACCCACACGTGTGTTGATTTTTTTTTCTCCGTAACTTATTCTGAGTGTGCCCTTCTTGCTGAGAGTTGGTTAGCAATGTAGTCTCGCCGAAGCCGAGATACCGTATAAGAGTCCCCATGTGCTAGACCAAGCTATGCTTTGTAAGGATCAGATTAAGCTGTGTTCAGAAAAGCTCAATTGTTAGTGTTAAGAGTTTTGTGTATTCGGTACCGGTGTCATAATAGTTGGTCGAATCCAGATTAAGCCAGGATACAGAAAGCCAATTTTGAAGGTAGGATGACCTGTACCTAGTTCAAGATTAGTACAATACAATCATTCTATCTTTTTTTTAAATCAGATCTTTGACTAAGAGGAATAAACACGTTTATATAAAGATAATATTTTGCTCACATAATCAGAGGTGCTTAGTTACATTGGTTGCACATTATTGAGGCCTCGTACTAAGGTAAGCAATTCCTATCTTTTACTTTCACTTCTCAGTGTCTCTCAGTTTCTCTTCTTCTAATTCTTCACTCCTTCTCTTCTTCTTCTTCTTCTTCTGAAACTCTTTTTCTTCATCATTATCACTTTTTCCAATTTCCTCCCTCATTATAACCTTTTCTTCTTCTTTGCCACATGTTTCTCACCATTTTTCCCTTTCCTCTTTTACTGAAACTTTCACTTTTTCGCTACCTCCTTCAATTTTTCGTTCATTTTCTTCCCTTAATTGTTTCATCCAATCTCTCTCTTGCTTCCCTGCCCTCTCTTTCTATTTAGTACCTCGCCCCTTAGGCTTAAACCTAGAAGCCCAGAAGGAGGGTGCCCGATAGCCAAAACCCCCCAAGAGGTTTGAAGGTACATATGAGTATTTTACATGATATTTCAATACTTTTGCATATACATTACACGTTCAGTAGATTATACGAACATAGTATTGTGAAAATATATAATTTAATGTGACAACGTCCCTTCATTTTATTCAATGAATGATGGGGCGAGTGGGCAAGGTCGGGGGTGGATTTTTACTAAAGCTCAGTCTAGGGGCCTGGTGGAAGATAATCCGTCATTGCCCCATCCCTTTCAATTGAACAACTACCCTCTTTCAACGCGGTTCTTTTTACTTTTTTTTTTTTTTTCCAGAATTCTTTCGCCCTTTGGATCTTTCTTTTTTTCTTTTTCTGTTGATTTGCCCTTCTTCAGTGCCGATCCTGGTTCTTTAATCGATCTGACAATCGACGTTTCGTCTCGGCTGGTGTTTGGCCAGTCAGACGAACATCGATAACTGCGTCACAGGGACCGGTTTGTTTTATCTGTGTTCTCACAAGGTCAGCAATAACAATGATTATGAGGGTGAAGATGACGGGGAGGTGATGATCGTACGTGATGAGGGATTGAAGAAGAAGAAGAAGAAGAAGAAGAAGAAGAAGAAGAAGAACAAGAACAAGAACAAGAACAAGAAGAACAAGAAGAACAAGAAGAACAAGAAGAACAAGAAAAAAGAAAAGGAGGGAGGGAAGATGGGGAAGAAGAACAACAAGACAAAACAAGAGCAAGAAAAGGAAGAGCAGAGCAGGAAGAAGAAAATAAAGAAGATGAGACAGGAAGAAGAAGAAAGGGAAGAGGAAGAGAAAGAGAAGGAAGGTAAAGAGTAGGGGGAGGAGAGGAAGAGAAAGGAAAGAATAAAGAGAAGACAAAGAAGAGGAAAGAGAAAAAGAAAAAAAGAAGAAGATTGGTAGAAGTACAGATATGAAAAGAGGTAGAAGCGATGGAATAGTGAAAACAAAAAATGAGAAAGAATCTGCGAAGGAGAAATCGAGGGATAATGGGGGGAAATAAAAAAGCAAATAAATGAGGTGAAGGAGATAGCAAAGAAGAAGTGGGTGTGATAATTCTGAAGAAGAATTCAGAGAGGAAGAATAAGAGTTGAAAGAAGACGAGTCGAGAAAAAGAGGAAAAGAAAAAAATTAGATAGATGTGCATGTTTTAGAGAAGAAGAAGAAGAAGAAGAAGAAGAAGAAGAAGAAGAAGAAAAAGAAGAAGAAAAAGAAGAAGAAGAAGAAGAACAAGAACAAGAACAAGAAGAACAAAAACAAGAACAAGAGGGAGAAGAAGAAGAAGAAGAAGAAGAAGAAGAAGAAGAAGAAGAAGAAGAAGAAGAAGAAGAAGAAGAAGAAGAAGAAGAAGAAATGAGGTAGACAGAAATAAAAGAGAGAAAAATGATACCATAAAAATGCAACAAAACTCTCAGTACATGATTTATACACAGACGTTTTTTTTTCTTTATTAACAAAGCCGATGCAGACCCATATGAGACGTTCAACTGAAACGCGTCAGAATGAAGTGGAAAATATAGGGAATGGTTATAGCCGTCCAATATCAAAGCATTCCAACAAGATTATATATCTTAGCAGAATTATCAAAGACAGACTTAATCCAGCAGACCGTATGCGTCATGAATACAAAGAAACCTTTGATTACATCGCTACAGAATGTCCAATCCTAACAAAAGACATTCATATCACTCTATCGACACGGAAAGCATCATCCTGACATAAACTTGGAAAGTCGTGATCACAAACTTCCTCAGATTAGAGAAAGAATACAAGAATGGTCGTCTACAAGAAATGTTTAAAAAAAACAAACAAAAAACTATTCCTAGCAACTTATCTACATACTGTATACAGAGATTGATTATTAAGGGATTTTTGTAGTTTATCAGATGAGAATAAAAAAAGGTAAGTGGGTGTCATGAACTCTAAAATAGCAGACTGGGAGACAACAAGCAAGGAAAATTGGTCGGCTGAAATGAAAAATAAAATTTGTAGAACAAAGCTGAATACTCGTAAGATTGAAAAAAAATAATTCCATATCTGATGGTGTTTATGACCAACTTATTTCAGCTGGGAATTCTATGAAGAAAACAAACACATTCCTCTAGATAATTCTCATTTATTAATATTTTTTCTCAACTCCCCAAGTTCTGACTAATACGAGACTGGACAACAAATTTACCCGTTGAGACATTCGGGTTGGGTTGAGCAGGTATATACTGTCAAACACATTACTCAGTCTGAATGTTCTTAAGTGATTTTTATTATTTTATATAGGTTGGTTCAGACTAATTTTCTCATCTTTTTTTGTTTATAATCACGATCCTTTACCGTTTTACTCCTTGGCCTTTCTTGGATAGCTGTTATGTTATTGAATGTCGTTGAAACTTATTCTGGGAAGCCTTGCACTTCTTTTGGCTCATGTTTCTCGATGGCCTACAGAAAAGTACACGGTCGTTATCCAATGAAAACGGACTAGAAATATACAGAATATCAACAACAAAAAAATGAACAATAAGCTAGTCATATTCTGCTCCTTGAAAATTAAGCCATCCATTATAGGCTATAAAAACAAATGATAGATTTTTGAAAAGAAAATAGAGCTCACAAGAAATATGAAGCTAGAAAACTTAACGATCATAGCAAGAAAAAAAAACTTGAAAAAAATTTGATATCTCACCCAGATCTACAAGTACGTAATCCAAAAGAAAATGAAAATAAGGAAGAAGTTCTATCAAGGGAAGAATCGGTGAACACCAGACATCATAAACAAGGAAGCAGAAACTGACAGAAAGGAGATGCGAGATTTAACTTGAAGATCAACACAAGATCTACGTACAGCCACCCTGACAGAAGAGGGAAGAGACCGAAAATGAATGCACGCGAAAAACGATACAGGAAACGAAGACAGTGCTATCATCCCTTTGAAGCAAAGATTGGAGAGGAGCGAAACGAGAAACCAAAAACGTCAGTAAACATCAAAAACACATCAAAGCGAACAACATGATGGAGTGAAATAGCCTGATCTACGTTGACGCAAGAATGTTGCAGGAGAAATTTACAAGAGAAATCTGCAACTAACAAGAAGGAGAAACCGTCATGGGAAATCGGATTATAAAGTCATTTTTCGAAATTACAAAGAGACGAAAGATTATCAAAAGACGAGTTGAGCAACAGGAACGCGCGACCCACCCGGGAAATATACAAAATACAACAGGAAAGAATTCCCGTAGCAGTGGAAATAATAACCTATAACAATTGGCCAAGAGAAGGAAAACTAAAAATATTCTTACAGTGGACGGTGCAATATGCACAAAACCGCCCGTTCCAAAACAATGGAAGTAAACTTTACAAAGACATGAATCAAGAGAGGAAACAAAACAAAACTAGATAGAAAAAAATACTTTCTGTGATCATATAAGGGAAAATGCAACAGAGAAATATAACGAAGCAGCGTATTGGTTGGTACGAATTTAAAAGGAGATTTTGGGTGTAAATAAGATGCAACAAGCATCGGAAAAAAAACTTACCAACTTGTGTATGAAATGTCTGTACTTATCATGAATCAGTAATTAATAAGTTAGCCTGGCGGACCATCATTACTGTTGTGAGTTCATTCTACACTGGCTACTGCTCACTTTGGGCTTTGTGTCAGACTAACTTTAGTATGTACAGTACTGTTCTACAAGTAATGTTTAGCTTGCCAATCTTGAAGGACATTACTACAGTAGTGATTTTAGTCACCATTGAATATCCCAAATGTATGAACTCTTGCCATACAAAGTTATATTAAGTAAATGGCAATATAAATAGGGGGGGGGGATACAGGACTAACGTAGGATCGGGGAGAACACACGACAAACTCATTTTATTTTGGTTGCATTACATAACCAGATGCTGGGAATGTCCACGCGAACGTGACCCATTGCAGCTTTGCTGGAACATTTTCCCCTGCCAAATCAATCCGACTTTAATTCAATAAACGGGAAGAACTCTCAGAAGGGGAGGCAACCTAAAATCACTGTCGAGCGCAGAGAAGCAACATAATCCCAAACTATGAATATTGTCGCATTCTAACAAGTTTAAACCGGAAGAGAGCAGGCCAATGTCGGAGAATAAAACCCGCAAGGGCACAAGAATGATGAAGACCTATCTTACTGAGCCATTTGGAACCACGGAGAAAATGAAGAAAAATGACCTACAAACATCCCCCGTGACATGCAACCATCCACGTTTCAAGAGTGCGGACGGCGTTGTGCCGACCAATTTTACAAAGCCATGGGCATGTTAGATAAATAATAAATTCAATACCACTAGAGATGTGAGGAGGCCGATGAAAAGCGTTTAAAAGTGTATCGGCAGGATTTAGCAATGCTATGAAAATAATTGTTACTACCGATGTTGAGCATTCAATTTTCAAAATGATTCTATACGAACATCTGTCTTTTTCGCTGCATATATTAAAGCAAGAACAAATGTAATGAGGTAACTGATACAAATGTATGTGTGTGCGTGTATATACTCTTTTACACGCACGCAGTAAAACATTTACGCACACAATACATATACATTTAGACATTTCTTCTTATTTTGAATATTGTTAATCTATGCTTACCCCCAACACACACCTTCTCTATAAATACATACATAGGAATCCATAGAAAACAACTGAAGATCGTTCGTTGAAGAGTGCGAGAGGTATGAAATATTTACATTCACCGGGTACATGTCCTTGTAAATATTTTTTCTTTATAAATCAATTGCTCTATTTACTGAGTTGAATATTGAGCATTGTGATTAAGCATCTACAACGGTTAAAATCTGTTTTTATTTGTTTTCTGTTTGTATATATATATATATATATATATATATATATATATATATATATATATATATGGTGAGATACCTGGTGTTGCCCGGGAGAAAAACTTCAAATCTAACAACAACGGAAGGCAAATGATATTTCATTGAGGAAATGTATGGAGTGGACGTTCACATGCACACCCAGCAGTCGAGTAAGAACCCAACCCCCGCCGGGTAGACACGTCCGAAAACCTTGAAATTTTCCTTTTCAAAACTGAAAATTCTTGTGCTGACTTTTGATGTTAGTAGTTCCCATGTCAAAGCAGACAATCAGATTTACTGTTGCATTTAGATTCGGGTTGAGATTTGGAGTAGGATTAAGGTTAGCGTTGACATTATATCATCATCATCATGATCATCATGATCATCATCATCATCAATCTTTTAATGTCCGTTGTTGAACATGGACCTTCCCCAGGATTTGCCACAATTCTGTATGGTGGACGTCACAGAGCGAGTATTTTCTGAATTTGTCCAGTTCATCTCTCCACCTTGTATTCTGTCGGCCCAGGTTTCCCATGTGATCTCTGGGGATCCATGTTGTGAGTCGTGATGTCCATTGGTTGTCTGTCATTCTTGCAACATGGCCTGCCCATTGCCATTTGAGTTTTTTAATAGATTCTATGATGTCTCGAACTCCCGTTTTCTTCCTGAATTACTGTGCTGTCTTGTGATCTCTCCATGTGAGGTTGAGCATGATTCTCTGATGTGCGCGGTGCATGCTTCTCAGTTTGCGAGTCTGTCTCTTGGTTAGGTTCCATGCTTCAGCTACAGAGGTGACTATCGGGAGAATGCATTGTTTGTATACACTTTTAAGGATTATTGGGATCATCTGGTTTTTGAAAGTTGAGCTTGCTTTGCCGAAGGCTTGTCATCCTAGAGGGATTCTTCGCTTGATTTACTCTCCTTTTGAGGATCTCATGGCGGTTCGTTGTCCTAGGTCGATGTGGTGGTCTACTTTTCCCAGTTTTGCATCTTTGATCTTGACAGTTAAGTTCTTTTCCTCAATGTGATCGTTGCACATGGTTTTCCGTTTTGCTTAAGTTCATGTGTAGGCCGACTTACTACATTGTAAATAGAACCTCTCTGATAAAGCCATTAAATATATCCTTTCTCAGTACCGATAAATTTTCGAATGGTTTCAATGCCTAATAGAATGGGAGCACGTGAATCTAAAAGAAAAAAATTTGAGTGAGAAATTTTTTCCGCCGGGTTTTGAACGCATTCCAATTGTATTACCTCATTTCTAAACACTTGCTTTCACTGATTTCTCTAACAATCGAATCAGTTCATTTTCATATGAGCGCAAACGCAGACCCTATACAAATTAAGCATTTTTTTTTTTTGTGCAAAATTCGACCAAACAATGTGTGGTGCAAACATGCTGGCTTGAGATATGCTTCTGTTTTTCCTCAATGATGAGTAGTTCTCGACTCAGAAGAACACAAACACACATGCACGCTTTGCTATTCTACTGTACAGATAAATAAACACATACTCTACACATACACATGTGCATGTGTGCACGCACACACACACATACGTGTATACATATATAATGGAGTGAAGACTCACTACGCAAAAACGACTATGTTTCTGTCCTGTTTGGACTGTTTTATTATGATATATTGTATTATATTGCATTCCAGATTTGTATTACATGTATACATACATATATATATATATATATATATATATATAGAGAGAGAGAGAGAGAGAGAGAGAGAGAGACAAACAGACAGACAGACAGACAGACAGACGATTGTTGCACAAGACACTGTAAAAATTGATTATGCAATTGGCCGCGGTTTGAATACGCTTGGTGTGATCCTGCACACAAAAAAAATCATTGCGCATGCGTACTTGGATTGCAGGAGAACGTGTAAACGACTTGCAAATAAAATAAAACGGAATGGACGTTCTACTTCTTGAGTAAACTAAATAGCTCTGTGCGTTTGAGAGATTTTTCCATCTCAATTGTTAGACAGCAAATGGATAGCGGGGAGTGTAACGAAAACATTTCTGTATTCTTGACTTTATATAACAGTTTACTTTGCGGCGACACAGGGTCGTGCGTCTCTTGACTCAAACACCGTGTATTAATGCTTGGCGTTTCTTTTTCTTTTTTTTTACCATTGTAATAATTATCATTTTTTCTTACTGCTATTATTATGGCTGATAGCAGTAGTATTTCTTTCTTAATCATTTTTTTCTTTTTTTAGAATTTCTTTCCTTCATTTTTTCATTTCTTTCCTCTCTCGCCATTATTCAAATTTCTTCTTTTTTTTTCCCATTTCCCTCTTCTTGAGCCATTTTTTAAATTTACTTTCTTTTTGTCTTTCTCATTTCTTCCATAGCCATAATTTGGATTTTCTTCTTTATTAATAGTAATAGTTGTAATAGTTGCAACTGCAGTAGTAGTAGTAGTAGTAGTAGTAGTAGTAGAGGAAGTGTGAATGGTCGTTGGATTCCAACTTGACGTATAATCTTCCTTTTTTGTCTTTTAATGGTGGCTATTGTTTAAGTTCTTTTTTCATCTGTTTCTCGTTTTATCTTGTCTTTTTTTCTGAATGTAAGTTGTTGGTTAAATTGTCTCGCTCTTTTCCCTCAGTATCTGCATTTTTCTTTTTCTTTTTTTTCTCTTTCATTTATCATTTCACTCATTCATTCATCCTTTGTAAGCCATTTTTTGTTTTGTCTCTAGTCTTTTTTCTTTCTATCAATCTTTCTTTCTTTCGTTCGTTCTGTTTTCATGGCCATTATACGAACATTCTTCTCTTTCTTCATTCTTTCTTTTTAAAACCTCTTTCCCATTTCCTACCTTATTTTTATATTTTTTTATTTGTTTCTTTGGAAAAAAATTTGAATAATAACTAACATTATTCGAGTTTTTCTTACTTTCTTCTTTCTTTCTCAGCCCTTTTCTGAATTTTTTCTTTCTTTTTCCCTTTCTTTCTTTTGTATTCTTCCCTTTCTCCCTCTTTTTTCCTTTATTTGAATTTTCTGTCTTTGTTCGTTTCCTCTTTTGTTCCTTTCCTTCTTTCTTTATTTCTTTCTTCGTATACACTCAGTCTTACTGAGCCATGTCTTGATTGATTTAATCTTGTTAATGAGATTTATATAATCCATAAACATTCTCAGCGCCATTCAATATCTCACATCAAAGACTATCAGTGAGGAAAGTTCAATGATTTCAACAACAGCAGAAAAAAAAACATTGCCTGCATTAATGACTCGTACAATAAAAATCACTCAAATTAAAATAATCAAGTCATATTTTCCGCTTCATATTGCAAATAACAAAAGAGCATTACATTATACATTACGCAACCAACACTTCCCATTGTTGCTGTCGACAACATTGAGATATAGGGGTTTCAGGAACTGAAAACACAGACAAGCTCACAGACACACACACACATACACCAAAGGATGAACGAATACCAACACATACACAAAAATACACAAACACAACAATACAAAAACTCACACAAACATGAAATAAGCACACACGCAATGCCACGCATACACGCAGTAAGAAACACACATTCACCTTCACGAGGTATAAGTATATACGAAGTTCATCGTGCACACACATACACTTTCATAGATAGAGAGATCAATTATATGATAGCATGTTGCTTAATCAATTGGTCTACGATTGATTGAATGCAATGAACAAAACCCGAGTTTAATATTTGCAATAAAGGGTTACAACTAATTTCTTCATAATTGGTAATGTAATTTTCAATAACTGGTTGGTAAGGAAAAGCAGCAGATGTATTAATACAAACTGGAAATATTCACGTCTGAAATGGGAAAGCGGTTGTAACACAATATATTTATATATATATATATATATATATATATATATATATATATATATATATATATTATATATATATATATATATATATATATATATATATATATATATGAGCCGTCGTTTCCTTTGAAAGGGATTTGCATTTGTTGATGATTATTGATTACGTTTTATTCTGTTATCGCACGATTGGTCCCACTTTGCAGCTATCCCTTGTAAACAATGTTCTGCAAGACACTGTACTTGCTTGAGAATTTGCGTACAATTTCCTATTTTATTGCCAGGCTATTTCGCTCTATTTTGAATAAGGAATGTATTAATAAAGATAATTTGAATTCTGCTTGACTTTCCCTGCGGGGATCTGCGTAGAAACCTTTCAAACAAACAATAATAATCGGAGCATTTCATATTCTGTATATTCGGGAGAAATAGCTTTGATGACTGCAAGGTTTTATCATTCTTTCCCCAACACGGGCAATATTGCTTCCTTACAAATTCAATTTCGGGCAAAGTTTTGTTGTGGAAGATAAAGAAAAGAAAAGAAAAGAAATGTTCATTGGATAACAGAATTTGCTTCGTTTGGTGAATATCTTACAAAAGATTAACCAATGCGGGTAAGATTCATTCAAGCATGAGATTGAAATAGCAAGTGAAAACTCGCAGGAACCACTCGTTGAATAACAATCTAAATTAACGTAAAGAGACTAATGAAATTGTGATTCTCGAAAATAATCACATTACTCTATTCAACAATCTGGTAAGGAATATCCAGCCATTTCATATCAACAAAAAAAAAACCGATTGTCCACATACGGCGATGGTGCCTGACTCCCATCGAAGTAATCTTGGGTCCTCCCGTCCCAACCTCTATTTAACTTTTCAAAACAGTCCTTGAAGTCGTCTTCCAGCCTCGCCCCTTCCACCTTAATGTCGTCCAACGTCTAATATTTCTTTGGGGAAAAGTCAGAAGTCACGGGGAGTCAAATGTGGATTGTAGGGGTCGGGGCTGATATACGTGGGTGGTGCGATTCTTTAATAGAAAAAAAGACCCCGCAAAGATCGTGAATAATGACTCACTCACTCGTTTTGAATTCGCATAATACACGAGCTCATTAAATGGCGTCTCACTGCCTACGAAGTAATCTTGCAGGACAGCGTCTGTTCACCCATGCGCAGTAATGTACCCCCGAGTGGTTGCTAAGATACATAAAATGCGCAACCGGTTCTCGAAAAATTTGCTGAATAATTTCCGAACAGACCTCGTATTTGCCAGGATTTTACTGAATATTTGAGCTTATGCCTTACCCTACAGGAATCACTATTAAAGTGACACGGTCGCTTGAATAGTTTTCTCTCTCCCTGAACAATTCAGTCACAACCGAGTTGGTCAACAAAGGTACAAGTGAGCTGGTTTGAAATTGCTTTGCTTAGTGGAACATATCTAGTTCTCCTTCGAAGAGTAGGCTGAAATCAATCCTTTTCATATCAAAATGTATAAGCTTATCAATATTAATGATTTCTAGGTTGGTCCGATTGTGGGGAAGGGGAGAAGAACAGCAGGATTCCTTAGATTAATTCAATCTCATCTTGTTCCGATCTGCTTATTTATGCATGACTCTATTCGATATAGACTAAGATTCTGGGTTGCTAGGAAGGAGGTGGGGTTAGTGAGCGGAGAGGACGAGAGAACAGGAACAGAAAGGAAATCGTAAAAAAAAAAAGCACGTGGAGAGAAAAAGAAAGAGAGAAGTGTAAAGGAAGGGAGATTTTAAGAGAGAAAAACGAAGCGTGTGTGAGGGGGAAATTGGAGAGAGGAAGAACAAATAAGGGGAGATTTACGCGATCCTGAGAATTGGAAGGAAAAAAAAGGACGGAAAGAAACAAAACTAAAAATGGAGGAGAGGAATGTAATCGAGAAAAAAAGTGGATTGTGACGAGGGGGTTTATTACTAAGCAGAATGAGGATTAGCGAACACTAACTGAGAGAATAATGACAGGGGTGCCAGAAAAAAAGACGGGTGGAGCAATAAATGGAAAAGGAGAAGAAAGCGAGGAAGAGAGAGAGAGAGAGAGAGAGAGAGAGAGAGAGAGAAAGAGGGGTACAGACAGAAAGAGATTGATTGATACAGAGAAAGAGTAATGAAGTAATGGCAAAGAAGACGTACTTAGTTGTACTGATATCGATCAGAAATAATTAATGATTTTTCGATCGGCAAACTTGATTGTGTAATTACTATGCTAGATAGCTAATGTGACTTTGTAAGGGGAACCTAAAGAAAGAAGCATTCGCTCTTAATAGCTGTCCAGAATAACTCAATTATACAAAGGCTAAGATAGAAAAGACACAGGAGAATATCAATGTAGACAAAACAGAGATGAGATAATTGACCACATGGTAACTGGATGCATCAAACTAGTCCAGGAGGACTACAAGAACGGACAAGATTCAGCGAGGTGGGGGGATGATCCACTGAGAACTGCGCAAGCGAGTTTTAATCATAAAGACCAATGATGCATACATAGATCTGAATCTGTCCTAGAGGATGAAATATAAAATCCCCAGGGACTTTCAGATTTAAACAGGTTGCCTTATTGAACCAAGAAGACTAGATCTAGTTGTTGTTGATGTAGTTTTCGTAAGAGAAAAGGACATGTCAAATGGCGGATATTGAAAGGAAGAGGAAATGAGAAGCCATATAAGTATCTTGACCTTGCCAGATAACTAAAAAGAATGGCGGTACATGAAGGTGATAGTAATAATACCAGTCACGGTCGGAACTCTGGGAACAGTCACGAAAAGCCTTGCAGAGATGTTGATAAATAAATAAATAAATAAATAATAATAATGATAATAATAATAATAATAGTAGTAATAATAATGATGATGATGATGATGATGGACCATAATGCATTGGGAACTGTGCAAACAATTCAGATTCAAGTCTTCTGACAGGTGATATCAAAACAAGCCAGAGTCTGCCGAAAAAAAAACTGAAATAATAAGATCCTCTAGAACTTTGACATCAAAACCGACCAAGCTATCCATGCGAAAAGACCTGGTATGATAATTTTAAACAAAAAAGGAAGACCTTCATGATTGTAGATATTTGGCAGGGTCAGTGGAACACTGGATACTACCGAAAGAAAGAGAAAAATTGAAATATACCACGATCTCTCCCGAAAGCCATGAAAGGTGTGGAATGAGTAGCCTAGGATTGCACACACACACACACACACACACATATATCTATCTATCTATCTATCTATCTATCTATCTATCTATCTATCTATCTATA
>OY735208.1:36227837-36250337 GCA_963457665.1 Thysanoteuthis rhombus | reverse complement strand
GTGTGTGTGTGTGTGTGTGTGTGTCTGTGGGTAATACGTATGATTAATGTAGAGACAATACACTTGTGTTGGAATGTGAAGCGTCATAGAAATGCACTCCCCTATCTGAATTATTTATCAAGGAGCGTGTTCACACGCTTGCGCATGCGCCGGTGGCGAAAATCTTTCACCAATTGTTTCTCTCGGCAGCGAGTGACGTCTCCGATAAAACGAGTCGGCGAACAAAGATGGCGGCGCTCTTCAATAAGGAAAATTAATCAACAGCAATAACAACAACAACGACGACGACGACGACAATGACGACGACGAGACAACAACAGCAACAACAACAACAACAACAACAATTCGCGCCTCATCGATCGATAAGGCATCATGGCGGCCAAAAACGTTCATCTTCCGCTTGATAATTTGTCAGTCAACGCTGTCGTTCAGCAGACGTGTCGTGGCGTTTATCGCGTTAGACATATTTCTTTGTTTCTGCCCCTTATTGCTTTAGAGTGCGTTGCTTGTTAGAAAGATAATCGTTCTGCATTTTTTTCTTGCCTCCTTTCGTTTCTTTCTCTCGTATTTTTTTCTCTTTATTCTAGATTGCTCAGTTGTATTCTATCATTGTTCTATTTTCGTACATTTTTTCGATATTCTCCGTTAATGTAATTCTAGATTTCTATTTATTTATTTATTTCCAAATCAAAATTCTTTATTTCATTCCCTGTGTCCACCATTATTTCCCTCTTTTTTTTCTTCTACTTTTCATTCTTCCTTTTAGAATTTCCTACTGTTATGTTTTTCTCTGTCGTCGCTATCTTTAACTAACCTTTGTTTTATTACATGTTTAATGGGTGAACTTTTCTTTGTCCATTCCATTAATTCTTTTTAGCCGTTGTTTTTTTCTGCTTTTTGTTCGTCGTTATTGCTTTTTAAAAAACAATTAATTCTTTCACCTTAATGTTTAATGGGTTTATCTTCCTTAATCCTTTTCTCTAATTCTTTTAGGCGTTTTTATGCTTTCATTTCTCAGTTATAATCCTTTTTTTTTTCAAGAAAACTTAGTCTCGTTTAAAGGATTTATCTTCCTTTATCGTTTTCATTCTCTTTTATGTCCTTTTCTCATATTCTTTTTTAGTTATTACTCTTTTCATTCATTTGTGGTTTCGCTTTCACGTTTAATGGGTTTATCTTTCCTTTTCGTTGATTTTTCCAGTCTTTTTCGGCTTTTATTTCGTAGTTATCCCTCTTTTTAATCATTTTTTGTTTCACCCTCATATTTAATGGGTTTATCTTCTTTTATCTTTGTCATTCATTTTATCAGCCCCTTTTCTGTTTTTATTTTGTAGTTTTTGCCCTTTTCAACCATTTTTTTGTCTCACTATCATATTAATATGTTTATCAACCTTTATCTTTGTCATTAATTTTTTCAGGCCCATTTCTTCTTTTCTTTCGTAGTTTTTGCCCTTTTCAACCATTTTTGTCTCACCCTCATATTTAATGTGTTTATCTATCTTTGCCATTCATTTTATCAGCCCTTTTTCTGCTTTTATTGCGTATTTTCTGCTCTTTTCAATCATTTCTTGTTTCACCCTCATATTTGATATGTTTATCTTCCTTTATCTTTGTCATTAATTTTTCAAGTCCTTTTCTTTTTTCCGTAGCTTCTGCTCTTTTCAACCATTTTTCTTTTTTCACACTCATGTTTAATGGGTTTATCTTTCTTAATCTTTGTTTCCCTGGCAACATTTCCGTCCAAAAGTTTGCTTTTCTTCCGCTTTCTTTTCCCATGTTTTACAATTTTTTCCTTTGACAAAATCAGTTTTTATATCTTGTAACATTTCCTCATCTTCTTTCTTTCTTTCTTTCTTTTTTCCTCTCAGCTGAATTTTTTTTCTCTTTGTTTATCTTTTTATCCTTTTTTTATTCCCACACTTTTTACTGATTTCCTTTGTTTTTCCCTCCCTTTTCTTTCTTTCTTTCTTTTTTTCTTCTCAAGTACGTCTATTCTCTATATTTTTACTTTTCTTGTATCATTTTCGAATTTTTATTCATTTCTTTTCATTCTTTATTTAATTTATTGGTCCTTCTTTCGTTTTTTTGCATCATTTTTTTGGTATCCTTTGTTTATTTTTCTTCTTTTTTCTATGATTCCCACATATCTGTTGATTTCTGGTTGTCTTTTTAAAAAATCCATTCTTTCTTTCTTTCTTTCTTTCTTTCTTTCTTTCTTTCTTTCTTTCTTTCTTTCTTTCTTTCTTCCTTACTTTCTTCCTTTCTTTCTTTCTTTCTTTCTTTCTTTTGTGACTCAGTCATTATTCCTTCTCATCTTCAAAACAATTCGTTCTTTCCAAATTCTCTCTTTAGTTCTCTATTATGCACTTTTTTTATTCTTTCCTTCACTTATCCTTTCTCTCTCAATACTTTCTTCCCTACTTGATTCATTCAAAGTCTATTTATCCGAACTCACCAGCACCAAACCAGCAATTGTTCGTCTTCGCATTGTCTTCGTGGAGAATCCTGTTATTCCGTGATTCTGATACCGATAAGCAATGACTAAAAGATAGTTTTCTTTAATAGCAATGTTTTACCGCACACCAGGGAAGTCATGAACTTGAAAGTACATTGGAAAAAAAAAAACAAAAAAAAAAACGCCATCTTACGAGAAAATACCAAAACGCAAACGCTAGTTCGAACTAAACGGGTTGGGGGGCAAAGAAAAACAAAGATCAAGAAACTATTACTAAACAAAAATTCCAAAGGCGTATTTGAATCGAATAACAAAAACATTCGAACAGTAAGACGTAATGGAGAAAGTTGCTTTACTGCACGAATCGCAATAGATCGTGTACCAACGGTCTATTTATTTATGTCAATTTATATTCGACTATTAATTCTTACGTGCAGCAAGGAAACTGGTAACAGCATAATTTGTTTTCGACTACTATTTTTTATGGATGAAATGTAAACCTGGTTATGCTCCGACCACGAGAACCCTGCAGTTGGGAGAAGATCAAATCTAGCCTTTAAACCTTTCCTCTCTCTCTCTCTCTCACTCTCTCTCTCTCTATCGTCATTGTTTTTATAGTAGTATTTGTGGGAGCGATATTATCTTGATTTATTCTCCATCAGATGGAGCACTGTCAATGATTATTAATTTTTGATGTATTTTCTTTCATCTCAATTTCTGATCTGTTAAGTGGGCAAAAAGATGGATAAATAGATAGAAATATATATTGATCAATGGATAGATAGATAGATAGATAGAGGAGAGAGAGAGAGAGAGAGAGAGACTTTGTCGAGGAACAATTGAGGTTAATATACTGGTTTTGTTAGCCGCTTGGAGTGATTGCGATTTTCATTTAAATCGCTAGAAACTGACAAATCTGTTTTTTTTCTATAAATCCACTGAGTCTGATTAGCACTGAATGCCACACACTGTTGGCCTTGTGTACGACTAAAACAAGCTTTGTGAATATATTTTACGTGTATTATCTTTCACAAGGTACTATTGAGGCCATGTGTGTGCGAGTTTTTTGATCATTTTGAAGTGATCAAGATTCTCACTGAACGTTCCAGAAATTGACCTCATAATCAAGATAATAGAATACGTATTTGTTAAGCTTGGTTCAGAATAACACAAAGCTACAAATATGGGGTATTTGGTGATGATCGAACTCACCACATAGTTGGAATAATCTGCTGAATTGGCTCGCTAACCATTAACCGACTGTGAAGCTACCATATCATATATACAATAGCCAAGTGAGTAAGTATTTGTTGTAAGAGGCAAAAGATAAATGGACTCTAAAAATGGATGCATTCGGGATCGTGCGAAATTTGTTTTAGTTTTTTTCTCATTCTCTTTCTTTCTCTCTCTCTTTCTCCCCCCCCCTCTCTCTCTCTCTCTCTCTCTCTATATATATATATATATATATATATATATATATATATATATATATGTATATATATATATGTAAGGGAGGTAACTCATCCATTGTAAGCATTATGCAATGCTCTTCCATTAGAATAGAACACTCTAGTGGATGGGGGATTTAAGCAAAAAAAGAATATATCACTTAAATTCAGCCTCATGGACCATCCAGTTCCGTAGCTCAGCGATAGGATACTGGCCTCCGGGCCAGGAGCGAAGGTTTCAATACTGCCTCGTTGCACTGGATGGGGAAGCAGATTGTCTATAGCCACACTGAAGAGTTGGAATACCACGAAACAATTATTATATATATATATATATATATATATATATATATATATATATATATATAAGGCAGTAGAAGAGACCTTTTCAAGCATGCTCATAAATGTTCTTATCATGACTTCTTAATAATCGTAATCTTCTTTTCATATTCATGAACTTCTCTCTGAGAAGCAGCAATGTTTACACACTTTCAAATGTCGAACGCATTCAACAGACTCTACATTCAACGTGACTTCTCAACAACCAAGACTAAAACGAAAATATAAATCTGGCAACTCACGCAGCAAAAATTTTGAATCAAGCAAAAAAACCGACAAAGACTCCGAACAATAGAACCATTATCTCAATAAAGAAAAAGGAAAAAAAGGCTAAATTAGTTGCCATAACACAGCTAACAAAGCCCCAAACAGATTTGATACTGGACCAAAATCACTCTAGAAGAAGGCTGGACACTGAAGCGACTTGAATGTTCTGGGGAAATTCAGAAATGAGGATCGTTTGAAAACTCATTGATTATTAACTATAAGCTAATAATTTGAAAATCAAACCTCTGACCTTATACAAGACGAATAATGGCGAGATCGTTTGCTTGATATTAACTTTCGAGTGGTATTAATTTCGTGTTGATTTCTATTGCTTTTCATCTTAACCAATCTGACTATCATCCTACGGCCATTAGTGAACGGCCTGGATCGAAAGTAACGAATAACCTTTTAGTCTCCGTTTGCTTGATGCATATTCCACGTGTAGAGTAACATAAATTGTTTTTTCTATTTTTAATGCAAATACCACGACATTGACTGCATACAATAGAAGATGCTTTAAAACTTAGTTTCAATTGTAATGTAATATATTTTTGTTGCTATTGAGTGTATGTGATGGTATAATTGAATGCGTTTGCCAATTCCTGTGTCCTTCAGTATCTAATATCGTACCATTGTTCGCAGTGTTCTCTTCAAGCAGAGGATAGATAAATGAATAATTGTATGCATCTCAAAATATCCTTAGATATTCACGTATTGTAGACGTCGTGGGTTTGACTGGATGACTATGAATTGAGAGAGCGGTCAAAACTCTCCTTCTTCAAAGTGAATTTATTCTAATGCATCAGTACCGACTCAATACAAATATTAAACCTTATTACATTTTCAATCGAACAATCATTCACTTACATTTAAACGACATTCTATTCTTATTTGACTGCATAAAAGACCTCACTTTTTGCCCCAAAATATAAAACGTAACCTTCCTTGTCGAATATCTCGTCACTCATTGGCCAGAACTTGTGGAGGGGTTTTGAGAAAATGGTTAATAAACGAGAAAAGTTCAGGGAAATTAATTCAAGGAAATTTCCTAATATCCTCTCTAAAATAAGGAGCTCATACGCCATCAAATACGACACATATATTCAAGAATAGTAATGGAGTGTTTCATTATAAATTTTGATTAACCACAATATACATACGATTTTAGTCAACAATAATAGCAAAATATATTTTCATAGATCTCAAAAGATCTCTGACACCTATGAATTGTTGTAGATGTAATCACCTTGGAACAGAAATATAAACGTTCACTCTAAATTAAAAATTAAAAAACAAAATTCTGTGAGATTGAATGCTTTCCGGTGTAACCCTAGGAAACCTTGAACGAGTTGTATAATGTCCTGGATTTTAAAACGAATTATTTTTTGTGGGTACACCGTATTTCGAGGACGCCCTGGCCTAAAAAAACACACCATAATGTTGCCAAAAAATGAATAGATAAATGAATAACATTAAATTTGAGTATTTTTTTTGTTTGCACGATGCAGGTTGAATTTTCAAAACTTATTTCAAGAAAAAATAGCGACTTCGATATCGGGAAAATGGTAATCAGTTGAGAGAAAAACAACAAAACAACGTCTTCACCATGGTCGCCATAACTGGCGCAAAACCCAACGTGTTTGCCTGATGGGCCACGGCCGTCCCTACCCTGATTTGGTGTGCCGTCGTTATGCATGATATTGCGTATTGGTTTGGTTATGTAGGATTCTGGTCGCGCTCCGCTTTGTGCCCGTGTGTTCGTCAGCGTATTTTCCCCCGCTCAAACCGACAAAAGAAGTAAGTAAAAGCAGATATCGATATAAACCGTTCCACAAAGCAATTCTACACTAAAGGATTCTTTCTTCCTCTCAAACCTTCATATTCTTCTTCTTCTTCTTCTTCTTCTTCATCTTCTTCTTCTTCTTCTTCTTCTTCTTCTTCTTCTTCAACAAGATTTCCATATTTCCTTCTTTTACGTTCGCTTTCCCAATCATCTCATGTTTTTTTCATTCCGACATTCAACCCACCGCTAGGTTCCTCTCTTCTTCTTCTTCTTCTTTTTTTTCTTCTTCTTCTTGCATAATAGCATTCTCATTACCAGCCCCCCCCCCGCTTTCTTTTCTTTTCTCTCTCGCTTTCTCGATAGTCTCTTCGTTCGATCTCCTTTCATGGCCGTCAGCTCTTCCGACGAAAACAACGAATAATCTCTCTCCTCCCCGTCCTCCTCCTCCTTCCACCCCTTACATGCATCATTCATATCTTCCTCTTTCCCCCGTCTTGTGGCCTGTTTTTTTTCATCATTTCTCTCTCTCTATCTCTCTCTTCATCTTCTCCGCTCTCTCTCTCTAGCACACACACACACACACACACACACACACACACACACACACACACACACGTGCACACACATGCACACACACACACACGGATAGGAGGGAACATTTCTTTTTTCTTTCTCTTCCTTCGTTTCCTCATACTTTTCCCCTGCTTACCGAGACGCAGTTCCAGCGCTTATCTCCTCCTCCAGCTCCTCATTCTCTGTATCTTCCACCTTCTTTTCTTCCTTTCCCCCCTCCAGCTTCCACCACCTCTGTTTGTCTGTCTGTCTCTCTCTGACTCTCTCTTCGCTTCTCCCTAAAACTGCTACATTTCTCACCCTCCTTTTTTCTTTCGCCGTCGTTTTTCTTTTCTTTTATTTATGACCTCATTCCCACTTTTCCGCTGTTTCCTTTCCTTTTCCATCTATTTTTTTCTGCCATAAAGAAGAAAAAGAATGGACGTTGAGAAGAAGAAGAAGAAGAAGAAAAAGAAGAAGGAGAAGAAGACACGCGAAGAAGAAGAAGAGGAAGAAGAAGAAGAAGAAGAAGAAGAAGAAGAAGAAGAGGAAGAAGACGTGCAAAGAAGAAGAAGACGTGCGAAGAAGAAGAAGAAGAAGAAGAAGAAGAAGAAGAAGAAGAACAACAACAACAACAACAACAACAACAACAACAAAGACAAGAAGAACAAGAAGGACGAAACAAGGAAGAAAAATAAGAGTGAAGAGAGGGAGGAGAAGAATGAGGGATAGAAGAAGAAGAAGAAGAAGAAGAAGATAGGTACAATAGGATTGCTGTACGTAACAGTCTATATTGATACACCTTTTTACCTAGGTTTTCTTCCCATCTTCATCTTCTCTCCTCCTGTTATCCGTTTCATTTCTTTGAAATCCTCCCAAACTGTTATCTCTACTTCTTTTGTTTTTGTTTTTTTCTTCTTGATTCTTTGTTTGTCGTATCGTATCATTCAGAAAGCGTCCAAAATGTATAAATATATCCCTTCCTTCCTTCCTTATATCTTTTAGTTCAACTATTTTGAACCGGTAGCGAGACGAAGAGGGGAAGGCAAGACGAGAGGTGGAAAGAGAGAAAGGGGCTGGCTACGGAAATCGCGTCATTCATGTTCACAAACATCGCCTCTCTTGCTAATCTATCGCAGATCAATGAATACAGACAGAGAAAAAGAAAGGGAGAAGCTGAATTGGGGTGGGGGGGAGAAAGAGAGAGAGATAGGTAAAAAGAGGAGGGACAAAGACAAACGGAAAGGATTAAGGAAACGAAGGTGAAAGACAAAGAAAGGAGAAAGAAAGAGAGGAGAGGGAAGAATGGAGATGGAGAAAAAAGGGGGAAAATGGTAGGAAAATTGAAATGAGCGATGAATATTATTAAAATCTCCCTTTCTTTCGTTTTTTTTTCTTCTTCTTTATCCTCTGCTAATCCAACCCTGAATTAGTGAAGAGAGTAAGATATATTGAAAAAAAAAAAAAAAGAAGAAAGACTGAGGGAGACTAGTGCGAGGGATAGAAAGTCAATAAGAAATCGAACAAAGACAAATGAGAGACACATAAGCAAGAGAGTGTGAGATAGAGAGGAGAGAAAGAGAATTGAGAGAAAACAGAAAGTTAGAGCAAAGGGGGTGAAGAAAGAAAGAAAGAAAGAGAGAAAGAAAGAAAGAAAGAAAGAAAGAAAGAAAGAAAGAAAGAAAGAAAGAAAGAAAGAGAGAAGTGATAACGATTAGTGTGCTCACCCTTTTTCTCTCTCTTACTCCCACTTATCCAACAATGAATAATTGAAGAGAAAAACATATAAAGGAGAGGAGACTGGGAGAGGTAAGAGCAAGGAATAGGGAGTCGGAGAGAGAGAGAGAGAGAGAGAGAGAGAGAGAGAGAGAGAGAGAGAGAGAGAGAATCGGGGGATGGAGAGAAAACAGAGAGGTAAAGAAAAAAAAAAGAATGTGATGATATTTTCCTTCTTCATACTTACTCACCACTTATCCAACTCTGAATTAGTGAAAAGAGAAGGACAAAGAAACAGATAGATGCAAGTGTGAGTGATAGAAAGTCAATGATAAAATCGTACAAAAAAAAAAAGAAAAAAAGAAAAGAAGAACAAGGTCGTGAAGCAAAGAAAGAGAGAGTATGGCCACACTCATTCGCCCGATCACTCAATGGCTTAGTCGGTTTGGTTTAAAGATATCGAAGTCGGCTTGTCTCTCTCAATCTCGCTTCGATCGATCGATAGGGCGACGAAAGACTACACTCCATTACGGCCCTTCGTACACCCTCCGCCCTTACCAGTGGTGTGTGCTTGTCAGTTAACATGGCCGACGCTACGGACTCCATTGGCCTCAGCTTTCTACAGAATACATACTCGCTTTCTTTCTACCATTTTTTTCTTTCGCATGTAAATGCGTACGTAGTGTGCCTGAAGCCTTCCCTATTATAGCATTCCTATACAAGACCGACGAAGCAGCCAGCCAGCAAGCCAACGAACAGTAATGTCATTACGTTAGTGGGAAAAAATTATTAAAAAAAATGTTACGGTCACAATGTAAGCATTTCAGATGCAATCGCTTTCCGAAATATATCTACAATTGTCTTTCTTTCTTTTTGTTCCCTCGGTCACCTTTCCTTTCATCCCTCTCTTTTTTGACTTCTTCTTTCTTTCTCTCTTTCTTTAGTTCTTTCTATCTTTCTTTAGTTATTTCTTTCTTTCTTTCTCTTTCTTTCTTTCTTTCTTTCTTTCTTTCTTTCTTTTGTTCTTTCCTTCGTTCACTCTTTAATTCATTAATTCTTATTTTTCTTCCTCTCGTTCTCTTTCCGCTTTTTCTTGCTTTCGTTTTTTTTTTTTCCTTCCTTTCATTCTCCCAATCTTTCTTTTGTTTTTTTCGTTCCTCTCTCTCTTTTTCCTTCTGGTTTATTTCATTATGTAATTCTTTCTTTCTTTCATTCTGTAGATACCAATCATGCTGCAATGTAAGTTTCTAATAGATAAATTATACATATGTGTATACGTGTGTACGTGTGTACGCGCGTATATGTGTGTGTGTATGGTTATGTGAGAGAAATCGGTAACACCGATCTGTCAATAGTAAACAAAATCACATAAGTTGACATATAACGATTTTTCCTTTCTATCACAGAGATGGGAGGCTATGATTATCTATCTAGTTAGCTAACGATATCTATTTGTGAAAGTCAATTCATGCTTCCATTTTACACACATACACATATACATATATATGCGTGTGTGCGAACATATATATATATATATATATATATATATATATATATATATATATATATATATATGTAATTGATAATATTTATATATTACAGCTGGATCGCTCGGGTGCTTGCTACAGATAGATAATTGGCAGATAAACGTTATCGTCCATTGCCAGTAAATTCGACTTTGACTGGGTTCTCTATGATAGTTGCTTTGTGTCATATTTGGTAGAATTTAGCAAATTTCTACCGATTGAATGACTGGGGATTCCACGATGGATCTTGGAAATCCACATAAAAAAGGTCTCCATCCTATCAGTGATAATGCTCTTGGGAAATGTATGAATCCATCCCCACTCCCTCAGCTATAGGTGAATAGCGAGACACGTTTGCCTCTCAAGCCTTGGTTGAAAACTAGTCTAGAAGACACAATCCGGGGAAGTCCCACCTTTCTTCCAGCATCGTTAGAGGCTAACCATAGACAGCACAAGAAACGTGTTCCTTATATGTACGATTAGTGGGACTCTGGTGAAGCGTCTACGGGCATAGCAAGCCGTTAGTGGATTATAGTAAGCTTCACAAGTAAAATAAGGGAGAATAAAAAACGGTCTGACGAAATAAAACGAGCGATGTCTCCACCTCCTTACGAAACCTTGAGTACAAGAAGAAGATCTGAGAAAAATTGAGTTGAAGTCTTCTTTTCTTTTTCAAGAATTTTCAAGAAATTCACGGAAAATATCTTTTACTACTTTTCAATGTTTGATCTAGTTACTTTGACTGTTGAATTTGGTAATCAAATAGCAGGGGAAAAGTGCAAACAGTTGTCAGAAGCTACATCCTCGCTAGTCAAATTATATTCAATCACTGTTAAAAGTTTTCTTTGTGTCTCATTTATCGTCACTTAATCGGTATTAATACAGTCTTTCACATGCTAACAGTATAATTGATGGAGCCGTAGGCTGTTAGGTAACCTGTCTTAATGGAGTCAACGATTTTTTGTGTAGTGTAGGAATACAGAAAATGTTAAGTGTTAAGATCAGTAAGTAATATAACAGATTTACTCTGCAATCAAAAAATAAGAAAACCTTTCGTGAGTCGAAATGGCTTAAGCGAGGAAGAAGATGCCGTTCATTTATATGGGAAACATTTTTGAGTGTTCCCAGACCAAAACAGTGGTGACGATCGTATATTAGCCCGAACCGTGGGGTGGTTTGGGGTTATGGCAGTTACAGGTGACAGAGATTTTCGAGGGAGAGGATTGCGCTGACTTTATAATGGCTCGCTGCAAAAATAATTGCTGAACGCTATTTTTCACTCGTGACAGAAAAAAATAACGTGACGTGAAGCGAACTCCCGAAAAGCGGGGGATACCTATAAAGGTATAAAAGATATAGACTGATGATAAAAATCGATCTATTGTGTAGATCAAGTCTTTAAGATACTTATCGAAGGGGATTACTTTATTCAATGACTACAGATGAGAGTTCTATAACGGATGTCTCATTGTTAAGTCTGAGGAGCAGATCACTTCTGTCACGCAGAGTTACAATACATACATACGACCGAAATCCATCTTGATAGCTCTGTATAATGGATTATTATGAATTTTGAGGTTCATACAGTACACCCTATCAGCTGATTCTCGTTGGAATCCGTCAAGGTTGACAATAGGGGTAACAGCGTTTTGCTACTATATTCCCGTGTAAGTGAGGTAGTGGAGGAGATAATGAGAGTGCACTTTGTCCAAGTGTTTAATCATCCACTTTATTCTCCGTCAAACATCATGACATGCCCGTGGCGAGATATTGTGGTCAAGATATCTGGCAATGAAACAGACTGCAAGCAGAAGTTGACTGATATGTCTCCCACGGGCATTAATGTGATAGAATCATACGCAACCGTTGCCGAGATTCGAACTTGGTTTTGCTGATTCCCTTTTCGCATCAGTAATTCTCACACCACTTTGTAACTTCTGCCTGATCGTAATACCAGTTGATGCAAAAGTTTCCAGCATTTTCCGACGAAATCAATCATTCATATAAATTCATAACATCGTGATTGAGTCATTAAAGTATTTTCCTCATTCTCTGTGATCCTATGCCATCTTACAGTTAAATCGTGTATTTCATAATAAAAGAAAGATCCCGGTGTACTTTGCAGGGGTTTGGGATCATTTCTTGATATCTTCAACAATCCCATTTTCCTCATATCTAGCTTTTTGAAGTACCAAGACAAAGCTTAGCAAATATTTAAAAAAAAAAATAACTAATCTCAGAAATTCAGACTTAAACCATCAGCATATTTTTAGAATAATTGTTTGCATTACGTTTTAACGCTCGTTGATTAAACTCACCAGTCCGTAAGAACAAAGTCTTGAGCTGTGTGTACAAAATCAATTACGAGTCATCGAAATCAAGACAAATGAATAAATCAAATCTTTGCAGTTCTTTTGAGCGGATTACTGTGAGCCAGTGGTAGTGTACTTACCTTCGGTCACTCTACACCTTTCTGAGGAAGCCTATCTGGCTATTCCATTCAAAACACACACGTGGGACCGAAAACCCTGAATTTTAAGACAGTAGATTATGGATTGAGGAGAAGGACAGAATATAATGATCACTTTATTGACAAGGGAATATGAGTAAGAGCAAGGGAGGAAGTCCACCATTTCGTTACCTCATATAAACCTGCAAAAACAAATAGAAGATGTTCAATAATGAAACAGATGTGCTTCTAGACATCCGCCTGCGACATCAACGTTGTGTGGGATTATTTTATAGTCGAGGATTATTAATCATAAAAACAAAAAAGTGGATGGTGTATTTTGAGGAGCCGTTAACAAAGTCGATATATATATATATATATATATAAATGTGTTTGTTGTGTGGATGTGAGATGATCTGTTTTCGTAAAATGAGAATTGAAAGATGAAAGAGAAGTTTTAAGGCCCTTCTTATTCCAGACCAAACCAGACCCTCACCTACACAGACATAAATTCCTCCCTTTTCCCTCCAACTAAATAACCCTAAGCTCAGGAATATTCCCTTTTCGTTCTTAGAATGTCAAATATGTAAAAAGTATGGAGTTTTCTCCTCGCCGCTTCGAATTCTCTGAAAAGGGTGGCTCGCAACTATCGAAATGCATCAGAATAGGCCAAAGTGATAACAATTTTCGAGATATAACACCCATGTTTTTCTTAGATTTTCTATTCACCTTCCAATTGTCATTTAATCGTCATGTATGTACTTGTGTGTGCGTTCTTATATATTTACTACCATTTGGATATACGGGCTATTATCAACGTGTATAAGATGATCATTTGCATGAATATGTCAGCACATTACCGGCACGGATAAATAAAGTCCAAACTACGACAGACTCTCTCCTCTTCTCTCCCTCCCTCACACACACACATACAGACATATATTCACACGCACACGCATATGCACACGAGTGTATGTGTCGTCAGAGGTTAGGTGGTGGGAGGTACAGAAGACTGGTGTTCACGTACGCACTTCCTTTATAACGACTAATAGCAAAACAAATGCTAAATGATATTTTAGCTTTTCGTCTCTTTTTTGTTTTTAAAGCAAAATAGCGGCGTAAAGAAGGGGGATAACTTTATTTTTTGTCCATATACGTACATCAATGTCTCTGATTGCGTCCATGGTGAGTTCACCCGACACTACGCACCGAAATTACATGCAAAACACTCTGACCGACGGACATGCACATAGACTTATCCAAGTTCACACCTGACCCCTCCACATGTAAGCTAACATATTACTGCATTTGCAATTTGATGAAGAGAGAGAGAGAGAGAGAGAGAGAGAGAGAGAGAGAGAGAGAGAGAGAGATAAAAAGACCGGGGAAGCAAGTTCTATAATATACTAGCTTCTTCCTATCGTAAATATGCCGTGAAGCTGCACATCCAGGAACCATAATATTTCAATGCTGGAAAAACACGTGATAATAAAATGTCTTAGTGCGTGCAGAGACGGAGAAATAATTCTACGCTTTGGTTGTTGGCTGTAATATATAAATTATGAATATTAATGATGAATGGCTTCATGGGCGAATGTACGGGGGTGGGACATATGCCTCCCACGGCCTGTTACTCTTGAAGACACTAAGATATATCAACTGAGCAGCAAACGCTTGGGTTTGAGCTATATAATTTCAAATCTATCCATCTTTCTATCTATGTATCTATCCAAATCTGTCACTATAAATCTATATTTTACTAAGCTAATCTTAGTACGCTATAAGTATGGAACACCCTGTGAGGGTCGAACTCACTACATCAGTAATGATCGAGGAGACTCGATTATTTACTATCATTCCACTGTGAGGTCCCCTATCTATTTATTTATCTATCTATCTATTTATCTATCTTATTCATTTCCTATCTGCTAATATGAGTCAATTCATTGCTATCGTACAGTTGTCCCTTTACTTCTCTTCTTTCTTACATAGGAATCTATCTTTTCTGGCGATATTCAGGATTCTTTCATTGAAAAAGATTCCTTAGGCATCTCTTATTCACCTTTTTTTTCTTCTCCCCACCCCCTTTCTTTCGTTCTAGGTTTTCAACTTTCATTCTTTGTTATTTATTTCTTCTTCCTTCCTTTCTTTTTCCCTTCTTTCTTGGTTTCTACCTTTCATTCTTTCTTCTCCCTTTCTCCTTTCTTTCTCCCTTTATCTCCTTCTTTCTATCTTTCTAGCTTTCTTTCTTATTTATTCTTTCTCTCCTTCTTTCTTTCTTTCATTCTTTCTTTCTTTCTTTCTTTCTTTCAGGCTTTCATTCTTTTATCCTATCTTAGTTTTTCTTTCTTTCTTCCTTTCTTTCCAGCTTTCCAGCTCTCATTCTTTTTTCTTACTTTCTTTCTTTCTTTCATTCTTTCTTTCTTTCTTTCTTTCTTTCTTTCTTTCTTTCTTTCGTAAGCAGTGGGTTCAAAAGCGAATAGTAGGCAAATATTCATAAAGCCTTTGCACTGAACAATCTATACTTGTTTTCCTTATCAGATTGAAAGGAATAGGGTATTTTTGGTATCGTCATATATTATGCGGAAATGTGCTATCCGAAATTTTTCTCTCCAAAATCATACTTAAATTATTTATATTTTATCAGTTTTGTTTCTAAGGAGGAAACCAATCTCTACACTACGCTCAAAACACTGACGTCCAGACTTCTGTCAAGTTTTTTTTAAATTGTTACTACTGGATGATTAAGTGGTAATGTGATAGTGATATGTTCAAACGATTATTCTCCCATCCACTGTATTTCTCGTCGACTATTTAGATGTACCAGTGACGAGATATTTTTTTATCAAGGGATGGCAAAGGACAGAGTGATGTAGATTCTTACTTTTCTCAACAGTATTAGTGCTAAATAAACACGAATCACCCCAGTCACAATTCGAACTCGGATAGCCGATTCCGTTTTCGAGGCAGATGACCATTGGATTATCTTGCAGCTTCACGGACTGACCTCCAATGAAGATATCATACATAGGCGCACAGTCAAGATTCAGCCGACTACTCAAGAACTATTGACAAAAAGAAACAGAATCCATGCAACTCAAAGTCAATAAATATAGCCAAATCTTGCTGAACACATCGGTTTTCGTATGATCAGCGAAGTTAAGAAATGACCAAGGTTAGTACTTGGATGAGTGTGCGTCTGGGAATACCGGTGGCCGTAAGCAGCAAAGGACCATGAGAGCCTCCAGTTTTGATCCCGTTAAGCCTCCCAAGGAGGAAACCGATCTCTACGTTATGTTCAATACCGTAAGCCAAAGGCCCTCTTCTCTACTCCCATCTTGAACCCTCTGTCTGATTGCAAGTGACGAGAAATGAAATCAAGTCCAACGCCAGCCTGTCGAGGATGAAATATGATCGAGACATTTACCGTCGTTGTATATTATTTTTCTATTGTCAGAGGGTTGGTGTATCGTGTTTTTTTTTCCTGTTGCTACAGGATTTCAAAATGTACCCGAGTCGACTAGAAAAGGATAGCAATAAGGAAGAGGAATATTTTTAGTAGATTTCAGTTGATTTCTACGTCATTCAACGTCCATCAGTTCAACAGCATGGATTAAAAATATATAATAAGCTCCTGAGCGCGCTTCTCTTTTGCTTCTTAAAGCCTATATTACCACGATGGTTGCCCTAATCGATTAAACCACAAGAGTTAACCGGTGGCGAAAGATCAAATCGAACCTCACAAGATTATTCCTCAATTAGAAACGACCAAGGGAAAACCAGGAATAAGTTTATATGGTTAGATTTGATGAGCCTGCGACCCTCAGCTCTTGTAACTCAATCGATTAGCTATCGTGGTAATATTGGCTCCCCGAAGCAAAGGGGAAGCGAGATCCAGTCTCACCAAAAGCCTTTTCTCTAATGCCGACTTCTGCTGTTTACAGATGGTCATAATATGACAATTCGTGTACTTGACATGAAAAACAAGCATAATTAAGACGGAAGAAATACTAGTAAATTAATTAAAAATGAAGGAGGCAAAAAGCAATTTGATAAACAACTTTTGTGAATTATGCAGATGCGAAAATTGAAGGTAATTGAAAAATAAAATGATAATTAGTTCTATTTGATAAACAACATAATTTTGTAAGCAGAGTTCAAAGGTTAAGTGTCCTGCTTATTTTGTGTACGGGATTATGAAAGTTGAAAAAGGAAAATCATCAGCAGCAGCCTTTTAGCGCCCGTCGTTGGACATAGAACTTCCCCAAGATTCGCCCAACCTCTCGATCATAAGAGTTGGAAGCCAATATTTTTCAAACTTATCTAGTTCGTCTCACCATCTTATATTCTACTGGACACGGTTTCAGATGTGATCTCTGGAGATCCACAATGTGAGTCGTAATGTCTAGCGGTTGTCTGACATTTTCGCAACATGACCAGCCCATTACCATTTGAGTTTTCCAATGGGTTCAACGATATCTCTGACAACTGTTTTTCCCCCTAAAGTGCACTAAATATTTGCTTGACTGCTGCAAAACATCCACTTTTGATTGTGTGTGTGTGTGTGAGTGCTTGTGCGTCAGACGTAGCAGAGTTTGGAAAATAACCTTGGATGAAATACAAATATCTCTATTTGTTAACAGTTCAGTAGCTACATATCGTCTGTAGCAAGCAGAAGTTTAAAAGCTTAACATGTGATCAGCTGCTGTCAAATACACCCCCAAAAAACTGACTAACGGAGTTGAATATTCATTTTAGTATGAATGTAGCTTCATTCTTCGCTTATACCCTTCTCAACGGTGGGATCAGGTACACACGGGCAATTGTTGACAAGACCCACTTCCAGCTTGAGTATCGAAGCTTCGTTTTACTCGCAGCGCCTGGTATTCTCCCACCAAGATATTGACTAGCCTTGACGTTGCTTAACTTCGGCGATCTCACGAGAACTAATGTATCCAAGGTGATTTGGTCGTGTCCGCTTAGCCACGGGGAGATTTTCCTCGATCCGAAACTTGGTATATGAGTACTTATCAGAGAGGCATTTAGTACCAATAAAATCTTAGGTATTACGACGGTGGATTGAAACACGTCTCAACGAACTGGATGCCATCATTCTACTACTTGATCTGTATTAATTTTTGTAGACATTTAGAATGTATGAAATGCGAAAGTGAGTAGTTCAGTTGAAATACATACAATGTTTTGTTTTTCCTTCGAAAGAAGACTAGCCGACCAACAGAGGATTAGAGCCGTAACATGACTATGTGTATTGGAATAGTTACAGAAAAAAAAAAAGACTTTGATGTGCAGTTATTTGATAGAATTGCTATATTTCTTATTTGACTAGAAAAGATGAACGCTAAAATTCAATAGTTATTATAAACTGTGATCCCCAAAGCTCTCTTTTGCACTGAATTCATGTCCTGACTGATAACATAACGTAGTCTGCAAGAGAATGAGTGCAAGGTTTCGATGTTAATAATTAAAAGCAGAAAGGTTTATCAGACTATTCAACTCCTTATTCATGATGCTCACGCAACGTTTAAGTCGATCTATTCTCTCTTCGAATGCTAATGCCCCCTCTCAAAATTACGGACACTAAAAAGCAGGAAGATTTATACTTGAAAATTCCGAGAATGGCGTTTTGCATGTCATGGTTTACAGAGAATACTCGAATCAGAAAATATCTTCATCTCTTTAACACTCCTGTTTGAATAACGTGTTTAAATATCGAGAAAGTGGTTTCAAAATAATTAGTAATGTTTTTGTGTGTGTGTGAGTGTGTGTGTGTGTGTGTGTGTGACGATTTTTCCCTCTCATTAATCCATATTCTAAAAAAGGATTTACGAATTGAAGATACATTTTGATATAAGTATGAAAAAAATACGGTAACCTATAATGGTCACAAATTTTGGGATTCACAAAAGTGAGCCTCTTTTCTTTTTAAACCACTTGTCTTCTTATTCCTGTCTGTTTGTGCGTGGTCACTGCACTCGAATTCCTGTGTAGTTGTTTCTGGGGCTTGTTAGTGCACGGCCGTTTTTCTTATCGCCTTGGAGAAAAAGAAATCAGGAGCAGTTCAATCAGATAGGCTTAATGGCATTCTGTAATTTAGGGGTAGAATGTTAGTATCACAAATGACTAGTGCCCAAAATATCATAAGATAGAAAAAAAAAATAATACTAACAATTACAAGAACAAAAAAATTCTTTTAACCTTTTCTTAATTTGCAGGACACCTCATGAAAATTGAGATAAGCACTTGATATTTAAATCATATGAATATAAAAAATTCATATGATTCAGATATCAAATACGTATCGTAATTTTCATGGTTCAATCCATGGCCAAGTCATACCTGATTTTTTTTTTAATGGTACTAAACGCCTCTCCGTTGAGTACTCAGCATAATGACAAGGATTGATGAGGTCTCATGAGACCAGTAAATTTTAACTACGTGGATACTAGTTAGTATTAATTAGGTGCCGTGAACGGACAGGCCTGGCTAGCCGGAAGTCGGTCATAGTAACAACTACCAGAGTGTAGCTAACACCTCAACACCCTCGATCTGAGTGTAAGTGGAAAACGATGATACAAACATACATTCATTCGGCATGATTCTTTCTGTCTGGTGCACATTTAATGATCAAATCATATGAAGACAATTAAATAAAGGCAGGTAAAGACGCACAACAAATCTATTTAACTTATATTACCGTAGTTTCATGGTTTCATTATCTGTTTTGTACTGTCTAATCCGTTCCACCCTCTCTCTTTCTCTCTCTCTCTCTTTCTCTCTCTCTCACACACACGCCCTCTCCCTCCTTCTCTCTCCCCCTTCTCTCTATCTCCTCTCTCGTAATATTCAAGTGTGTGCATAAGTATGATAGCGAATGTGTGTGTGTGTGTATATATATATATATATATATACGTGTACGTATATTTGTAAACACACATACATATAAACGTATATTGATATGTACTTATATATATATATATATATATATATATATATATATATATACATATATGTATGTATATGTACTTAATATCTACGTATAAACATGAGTACCGAGTCATATATATATATATATATATATATATATATATATATATATATATATATATATATATATATATATATATATATGTATATATATATATGTACTTACACGTATTTACTTAATATCTACGTATAAACATAAATACCACGCCATATATGTATACACACACACACACACACACACACACACACACACACACATATATATATATATATATATATATATATATATATATATATATGTTATGAGTGTGTATATACGTATGATGCCGGATGATAATCGAGGAATATCTTCTTTTTAACAACGCTACAGTCCTGCTTTTTAATAATTACATATGTGCATACATACATGTTTCTGTGTGTGTGTGTGTGTATATATATATATATATATATATATATATATATATATATAAAGAGAGAGAGATAGAGGGAGGGAAGAGAAAGAGGATATATAGAAGTATAATATGGTATGATATACATGTGCGCGCGTGAAAGAGAGGTTTGTGGGAAGTTAATGTCTACCCGAGCGTTATTTACTGTCCACGTATAATTGAGTTCTCTCCATCTCCGTTCTACCATCACCCAATGCCATTTTTGGTCGCCCACGTCTGTTTCTCATTGCCCAGTCTTATTACATTTACTGATAAGCGACATTGGGCACGCGAGCTCGGATCCATAATTGTTTCGTGAGTGAAGCCCTGTCGGTGTGACTCTATTACACCAATGCGTACGTGTCTCACGATACAGAATACAGTTTCGAATAGACACTATCAGTGTGTTTATACGTCCTCCATTACTGAGGATGAATTGTGCGTTCCTATGCGTATATACAGGTATCCAATGCTTTTCAAAATTTTCTTTACGACATTCTTTTTTTTCTTTTGCTTTTACGAAAAAAAAGGGGGGCGAAAATACTCCATTACACTCATGCCCACGTATAGTATTTACAAAGACAGGATACAATTTCAAATAGATACTATCAGTGTGTTTATGTGTCCTTTATTACAGGCGATGAAGTTTCTACTAATATTTGCGCGTTCTTCACATATGTAGGTATCGTCTGCTTTTTCGAAAATTTCCTCTACACAAGTTTTTCGCTTTTACGAGAAAAGGCAAAAGCGGAAATAGTGTTTAACACTTGTTTTGCAATGTGCCGTCACGGAGGCAGCGCCCGACCTCTTTGACTCTCTCTCTCCTACACACCAATCACTACAACTTCCTGTCAAGCCAAACTCTGACGACAAACAAAACTTCATCAACATTTGGGGGATCTGGGAACGCTCGAAGATGTTTTCCATGTAAATTAATAGTACATGATTGCTTCTTTCGTTTACGCCGTTTTGTCTTACGAATCTTTTTTTTTTTTTCTCAAAGAAAGGTTCTGCTTTCTGATTGTGAGGGAGATCTCTAATTGCGTGCTTTTAAAAAAATGTTCCTTTTGAAAATATGATACTGCGTAAACGACTTTTGATTAGAGTTTTATTCATGGAATAAAGTATGGGTGTGTACGTATGAGCGAGAGCGGAGAAGAAAAAAACAGTTATTAGTTTGTTGACAGCTATGAAAAAAAAACCCTGATTGTAAAGAAAAAAAGAGTCTCTGTGCGCATGCGTTCGGAGCCATCTTTTTTTTATGTTATGCATCACATTTATGTGACGGTGCAAGTGGTTGTAAATAAATGATTCTTTGTGTAAGTTCGGTCGATGGAGTGAGGGGTAAGCATGCGCGCTTCCGAGAAAGGGCAATTGGGAGAAGGGGTTTTAGTAGTGTATGAGTATGTGTTTATTGATTCCTGTGTTTGGAATGAAAATGAAAAAAGATTGGAAAAAAACTGAGATAGAGGAGAAGGAACTAATTTAGAGGGGGGTATAGAAAGAAATAAATGAATGGGGAGATGTAGGGAAAATGGTTGAAGGACAATAAAAATGGGATATTTTTTCCCCAAAGAAAGTAGGAGAAAAAAAAGGAAAGAAAAAAAAACATTGAGAATATAATAGGTAGAAGGGGACATCGATAACTGCTTTGATGGAAAAAAAAATGAAATAAATTGGGGTAGAGTTACGAAAGAGAAAGAAATGAATAAATAATTTTGAATGGAAACAAAAAGGAATTGAAGGAGCAAAGACTGGAATTAAAAAGAAGACAAAAAAAAAGAAACAAACAAAAAAGAAAGAAAGAGAGAAAGAAGGAAAGAAAGAAAGAAAAAGGAGAGAAATAAATAAATAGATAAAATAATCATTAATCAGGTATAAAGACAGAAAGAAAGAAAAAATGAGAGGAAGAAAGAAAGATGAAAAAAAAGAACGGTAGACAAGCCCGGAAGGAAAAAAGTGCAGGAAAAAAGATAGAAAGAAAGAAAGAAAGAACCGACAAGGAATAAATCAAAGAGGAAAGATTATAAAAAAAAAGAAAGAGAAAATAAACGGAAACGAGAACAAGAAAAAAAACACTAAAGAAAATGAAAGAAAAGAAGGAATTTAAAGCAAGATGGAAAAAAATGTCGAATAAGGAAAAAGCAGAAAGAAAAGAACAATGGCAGACCTGGTAAAAGACAAACAAAAAATGAGAAACATATGCATGAGATCCGGGAGAACGCACGGACATAGATACAAAGTGAGATGGAAATAGAGATAGAAGGAAATGTGTATATGAGCCTAGAGGAAAAAATCTGAAGAGAGCAATAAAATAGCAGCGATCATGAATCTATGCCTACTTGATTATTGGGAGCATTTAAGTGCATCAGAATGGGACAATTTCATCGGCCATTAGTCTTCAATGTGAAAACACATTTCCGTCGTTTCCTAGGACAACAGATAGTTTTTATATATATATATATATATATATATATATATATATATATATATATATATATATATATATGTTTGTGTGTGTGTGTGTGTGTG
>OY735208.1:36160337-36222837 GCA_963457665.1 Thysanoteuthis rhombus | reverse complement strand
TTTGAAATTAGGATACTTGAATCATCAAAAAAAATTACCAAAGAAAATAGCTTTAGACTTTGGTGTCAATCGGTACATAAATAGCCCCGTCATATGTGTATATATATAAATATACATATGGTTCGTATATCGCTTGGCCTGGAAAACGTACATAGAATAAACATCTTCTTTGATTGTTTATATATATATATATATATATATATATATCGACTCTAATTGATCAACAGATGTAGATATGTGTAAATGCTTTATATCTTTTTCTCATTTGATTTCCCCGCCTCTTTCTCTCTCCGTAGTGGTTGTGTATATATGGGTAAAAACAACCGATTGAATAAAAAAAAAAAAGGAAATTTTGACGACTGATAAGTAGTTGATAGAAACGAAAGGAGTTGAATATTGATAGAATTATCATATTGTTCTCCATTGCTGGTGGGCCTTATGAATTTTACAATTGCAGGAATGTCTTACCTTCCTGAAAAATCGGGAGTGCTGTGCAGAATCATGAGGCAGGCATGTCTGTAATATAATCAGCATTCAATATCCGGGTCTTTACTGGGAAATCGTGCATTGACTAAGGATACAAGCCTCACTCAGTTTGGCCATCGAGCTCACCTTCATTGGCTCACGTTGAATCAGGAGGTTAGAGTCGTTGTTCATCGAGAGGGGAATGATGGGAAAGGCCCTGGTACATGGAGATGGTAACAGAGTGCAATAGATAGATAGATAGATTGATAGATAGATAAAAAAAACTTGGGATAGGGAGATACAGATCGCGAATACATAGATACTCAGGGAAAGGCTGAGACGCACGGACGGAAAAATGTGAACAGATATACAAAGATCTATATGAACAAACTGCCATAGATAGATTTGTACCTTGCATAGGTGAATCACCATGTACCCGCTCGTGTACCAGAATTGATCACCATAACATAATCCAAAATTTTCTTTAAAAAAAAAAAAAGAAAAAAAAAGATCTTTTATCTTTGAAAAGAATACCAGCACGAGATTTGGGTATTGTTGGTCCCATAATGACCAAACAAAGCGTTTCTTTTTGAGAAAACAAAGACAATTATTGGTGTATTCAGGCAAAAATATTTTGAGTTTGTAACCCTCAAAAGTGTGACTAGGATTTGTCTCACACACACACACATACACGTACATAGATTGATAGATAGGCGCATAGACACGGACACTGTTAGAGAGAAGAATCTGAAGCCGGTTTGGCTGGTTGGTCCTGCTGTTTGTGGGGCTACGGTGTTTAGATATATTGATAGATATATAGATAGAAACAGGCTGTAATAGGGATGGACAAACTTGAATAGGTGCCTAGGTATAAACAGAATAAAATCGGAACAAATAGATAGATAAATAGATGGATAGATAGATAGATAGATTGATATTTAGATAGATAGATGGATAGATAGATACATACATAGATAGATAGATGTGTACATACGTAGATATGCAAGGATAAATTGGGATAAAGAGAAACAGAGAGGTAGGGAGACACGAGCAAAGTGGAACAGGTATGTAGTCGAAACAAAATCTGAAATAGACTTCTTTTAATATGCATTTGTTTGGTAAACATTTTTCGAAAGAATCTAAAATAAACCATCCTTCTACTTCCACATAATTGGCCACGTATTTCACTATTTTTTTTTTCCTCTCTCCTTTTCCGGCTCTGCTGCTCAGGAGTATATCGTTAGATCGCGTCGTATATTTGGGCTTCGTAACGATTCAATCAATATCTTATCTCGCTGCCTGTCCTACTTCGTCTGTTTACGTATTGTTTCCGTAAATGCAGTTCATTCCCAGCGTCGGCGCAATAACCGATCTGCTGCAGAATTACGACTTTCATGGCGGCTCACCCTTTCCCAACCTAGTCCTGGAGCGCTTCCTCGAGGCCTCGCCGTCACTCGCATCACCCACCCAGGCCCAGCCGGCGGCCGCGCGCTGGCAATACCTGTTCAACCGCACCGCCCTCGCCGTACGTGCTGGCAAAACTCCATAGTTGATATGAATAGATATTTGTAGGTAATCTTCAGAATTTTTCCATTATGTCGCTATCGGTGAGTCGGTGGTATTCCTTACCAAAAATTTACTCCGGGATGATATTGAGTTTTGAAATTGGATTCATAAGAACTATCATATTTTAGCTTAAGAATGATAAATCTCATGATACCTACATTATATATATATAATACACACACACACACACACACACACACACACATATATATATATATATATATATGCATATATATATATATATATATATATATATATATATATATATATGTATGCATATATCTATATATATAAATATATATATATATATATATATATATATATATGTGTGTGTGTGTGTGTGTGTAATGAAATGAAGGATTAATTACACAAAGACGTTTGATAAATAACCACTAAACAAAGAAAACAGGAGAAAAATGGGAAAAGAAAAAAAGGATATATGTATATAGAATATGAGGAATATCCTAAACCCTACAAAAATAGACCCCTCCCCCAAACGCCTTATATAGAGATCTAAGATAAACCGAATCATTTGTCTGAGGACCCCAAACAGGGCTTAAGCATAAACGTATTTATGTTGTGAACTCTTTATTCCATCATATTTTAAGCTCTTCTCTAATTCAACCTAATGTTTAACGTTGAATGTATCGAGCTCTTTATGAAATGAAGCCACATGAAATATCATATTATATCATAATGTTTCCTGGTTCGTATCATAAATATATATTTATACGTATGTGTGTATGTGTATGTATGAGTGTTTGTGTGTGAGTAGGTGTGTGCATATTCATATTCATCTATCTATCTATCTAAATATATATGGGTGAGGGTGAGTCTGCACGTGTTTAGTTTGGAAATTTCGTAATTTCAATGCTCCCCCAAACTATCCTACGATGTCTCGTCATGCAAGTCAGCTACTTTTCAAACCCTGTTGATGAACTATGTTCAGATATTTTGTGATACAGAATTATAAATTCTATCATTATGGTTTACAATTGAATCCTGACGTCGTTTCCTTTACTATTATAGTGGGGATCATCAGCTGTTTAACCGTGAAACTACATTGAAACCATTTGACAAATTATTGTGAGTTCCAAAATAAAAATATTAAAAAAATATTCTATTTATGCTGTCGAAGCCAACTGACGCGTTCACTGTGTATTAACGAGAGGTCGTTCCAAATAAAGTTTCAAATAAAATGATGCATGTACAATAATTGTGTCGGATCATACATCGATTTCTTAGTAATATAATTGTCTGTGTTGAGAAACAATAGAACTGATATGGACAATGAATGAACAAGATAATATTGAGACTCAAAGCAGTTATTTTATCAGCCGGTTGTTTAGCTTAATGGTAGAAGCAGCATCACACTCAACCCCCATATATATATATATATATATATATATATATATATATATATATATATATATATATATATATATATATATATATATGTTTGTGTATGTTGTAATAAGTTAAACCAAGTACATACTGAGATATATTCCTTGTGACTGTTCCTTTGTTTGTCGACACAGGATGCAGAAGGCGGCGAAAGAATATATCTGTTTCATCGGTGAATGCAAAAATAGTCAATATTTTCGAAAATGTTCGTCTGACTATTTTTAATCAAGCTGTAAGAGGTAAGACAGTTTTTATTTTTCTAATCTTATTTTCATCGGTTCACTTTTAACTTGAGTACGTAAACTTGAGTTGATACCGATAGATTTATTCGAGTTGAGGTACCAGTCAATTAGAATCTAGACACTTCATCGCAAAATCTCATGGCTGACACTTTAACCATCTCAGTCAAAAGTAAAGCGTCAATTTTCTGGGTCTCAATAAGTGAATAAAACAGAAGAATTAAAATGACGTAGATCAATCGAAGTCACTGTCTTGATAAATCAAGTCCAATGAATTTCCAACCCGTGTGAACTTGAAATTTATTTGGAGAATAATAAATGAATAATGTAATCAGATAAATAATAACGTGAATTATATTGGAAATGGCTACAGATTTTTCTTTCTATCGAAACACAGATACAGACAGTTATCAAATGGTATTTATTTACCAAGCTATGATGAATGTTAAAGGGAGGGCTCTTCATCCTGCTCCTTGAAATGAAGCCATCTGGGGAAACTGAACGTACGAGAAGAAAAAAAAATGGCTACACACATAACTATACGAGAATAACCCGGTTTTTGTTTGGCATATACATTTCCCTTCAAAAGACGGTTTAAGAGCTATCGTTTGGACAATATAATCGATATGTTGCGATAATAAATCCATTTTCACAGTAGGATAATTCGTCTAGAGTGAAAAAGAAAGAAATCAAGGAAAACATACGAGAAAATTGAAAGAGATTTAGTAAGTTAAGGAAATATTTACTGAACAGATAGTTGAACCTTTGCGCTTGAATTTAACACTACCCCTACGATCCCCAGCACTTCTGCAATCGATTGATTCGACATTAGAGCGTATTTGTTCTTGAAAAAGGGTCTTCACAAATCTCTTGTGCTTCGACAAAATCTCGGCAAAAGTGACTGAATATATGATTTGCTGACAGAGGTAAATCAAGCTTTTGACAGTATCATTTCGCTGAACAGATGCCAGAAATTACGACAAGCTGAATCGAAGACAGAATCAGCATACAGCGACTGGGATGATTAAATAAAATAATTAGCAGCTATAATTGTCTTAAATTGTCTGTACGTCGTGAATGAAGCATTTCCCTTATTGAGTTTTGTTGAGTTTATTTTTCATTTTATTATTGTTTTGCGTTTGTTTTTTCATCACGACTCAACTTTCTACCCCTTCTTACCTATATTTGGTTTTGCGTGTAGTAAATGTGACACTTTTTTGGTGAATCTCGATCTGAAATATTCATTGTATAATGCTCGCCATATTTAATAGAAGAGCGTTGAATTTTTCTCAACATATTCTCCTTCCGTTCCAGTGCACTTGGAATATTTTATATAAGATGAATGAATTTTTCTCCATTAGGATAGGGACTCAACTATGTAACCGTATCTCTCTCTCTCTCTCTCTCTCTCTCTCTATATATATATATATATATGTATATATATATATATATATATATATATATGTGTGTGTTTGTGTGTGTGCATGTGTTTATGTGCTGGTGAGTGTGTGTGTGTGTGTGTTTATGTGTAGGTGAATAGTCAGCTCATAATGTATGTGCACGTCAACTGACTTGGATGGGTTTCTAAGAAATGAATTTGTCAGTCCGTATCGAATTGGTGTCAGGTCGCTATCCTAATTTTTTCCCGATGATTCAAAGATAAAAACCTCGGATGTATCGTTTTTCATTCTGAAACCAAATCAGCTGATAAGCTGGAACGAATCCGAATAATCAGTGAACGGAGAAGATTGGATCTCAATCCGAAACGCGTCTGCCTTTCCCCTTCTCCATTTTTTTCCCTATCCAAATACGCCTTCTTTATCATGTAATGTTCCTTTTATCGTCCATGTCCTTTGTGCCTACCATCGAGTGATGGTTGACAACCTTATCTCTCATACCATTATTACTCTGGCGAGTTTGATCCATTCTAGGTACTCAGAATAAACCTCCTAAATAAATATCCACCCTTTTTAAAAATCCAACCCGTGTCTTTAACGTCTACCATTGAGTGATATTTAGCGAGCTGATCTGGGCGACTGTTACTACTGTAGTGAGTTCGAGCCTCACTACGCGCCCACTAAAGTGTCGTTGTGTGCCAGACTATAATAAACTTGGTAAATAAGCATTCTTCTGTTTATGATACAATCCATGTCCTTCATGTCTACCATAAAGCAATGGTTGGTAATCTAATCTCGCAATCCTTTACCACTTCAGGGGATTCGATCCTTACTATGTTCCCATCAAAGTGTTCTTGTATTAGACTCAGCTAAACTTAGTAAATAAGCATTCCTCCTTTTATGATTCACTCCATAACCTTGGTGCCTGCCGTAGAGTAACAGTTAGCAGCCTAACCTCACAGAGCATTGTTATGAAAGTAAGTTCGATCCACACTCAGTGTCAGATATGAAAAGTGAAAAAAAATTATAAAAAAAACTCGAAAAAGTTCCCCCACCATGGTAAAATGGTTGGAAAGCCCGTTTCGCAACGGAATTCGCTATTGTAGTGCATTCGATTCTCAGTGGGTGCTCCACTTGGATGGCCTTGCGCCAAACTAAGTTGAATCTTTGAATATCTAAGTAAGATATAAGGCACCGTAACAAGTAGGAAGAAAATACGGCTTGAGCTGTCTTTTGTGGTCACACTATTTTCTTTTCTCTCGTAGCGTCTTTGATCTTTGATAATACCTTCTGGGCTGTTCTGTACAGACTTTCGAGGTTCAATGTAAATTCAAGTTTAGGCACACAAATTGCAAGAGTTTCTTTTTGGGCGGTTTTCGGGCGTCAGGCTTCTGAGATGAGACGAGGTGCTATTTGAAATATGGCTATTTCCGTAGATTCTATTACCAACTGTAGGTTTCATTGTCAAATTCGTTTGTAATGCATGGACTGTTGAGGACAAAAAGGAGGGAATGAAAAGAAGAAGACGATGAAGCAAAAAATGGAAGAAGAAGAAGAAGAAGAAGAAGAAGAAGAAGAAGAAGAAGAAGAAGAAGAAGAAGAGGAGGAGGAGGAGGAGTAGTAGTTTGTAGGAGGAAGATGAGGTCGAATGAAATTAGAATGAGGGTAAAATGATGATGATAATGATGATAATGTATGAAAGAAACAAAGTCTTTAATGATGATGATGATGATGATGATGATGATGATGATGATGATGATGATGATGATGAAAAATAAAAGAGAAGAAGATGAAAATGAAAATTTGAAGAAGTTGACGATGATGACGGAGGGCAGGAAAAAGAATCTGAGAAAAATAGATGATGAACATTTCGATGGAGAAAATGACGAGAAAAGAGGAAGAAAATGAGATAGAAGAAGAGGAGAAAACAAAGGGAATTCGAGAAGAAGAAGAAGAAGAAGAAGAAGAAGAAGAAGAAGAAGAAGAAGAAGAAGAAGAGAAAGAAGGAGTTGTGGGAGAAGAAGAAGGAGAAAAACTGCTACTCCCGCTTCTAAAGGAGAATCGTATTGATGATGGTAGTCCTTGATAATGACAATTGCAAATGATTGTTCTGCCATTAATGGTAAGGATGGTGGTGGTATTCGGCTGCTGATATGACGGTGACCAGCAAAAAAGGAAATAAATTCCCTAATTACATTTTCATTGCTATTCTTGATCAGTGTCGTCAAGTATGGTTTGATATTTATTGCTAAACTGTCTTTTAAAATGGCTAAAGTTTTCTTTTTACAGCGAACTTTTGTAGCCAAAATATTATATATACTCATTCAAAGCCCAGTTAGCAAATGAAATAACTATACACTAAGACTCCAGGACGTATTATTGACAAAAGATGTACGTTCACTTTCTTTAAACTCACGAAATATTCTTAATAGATAGATTTCGGCTCATGTAGATTTTCATCGGCTCAATTGAAAGAAGTCGGACAGATCTAGCTGGAAGATGGCTAATTAGACAGTCCCGCTCTTGGTGATCTTGCTGCTGATGGAAATTTCTGTTCGTTGAGAACCTTATTTGGAAAATGAAACCCTTTTTTCTTCTTTCTTCTGTCTTTGTTTTTAGATTGTTTTTCCGTTGATTTATATTTTTTACACAATCTTAGTTTTTTTAATTTTCTTGTGGTTTTGCTATCTTTCACGCTTTTATACCAATTTTTCTTTCTTTTTTTTCCCTCATAATTTTTAACAATATAATTAAAAACCATCATCCAAAACTGTCGACAAAAGAGTCAACATAGGTTTCTTCCGTTTCCAAGTTGGTCTGGTTGGCTGGATGACTCAATATGTATCACACGTACGAGTCGCGCAATCGAAGCCAGAGAGATGAAAATTTAAAGATTGACTTCTTATTATGTCTACAGAAAAATATTGTTTTTTTCCTTTAAACTCCCAACCCATCAAAATAGATTCTTACTGGGCGTATGTGCAATGTAATTTTATGCTAAACTGATCACAGTTTGTGTCCACTTGTTTTTTCAGAATTTCTCCAGTGATCACGACCCAACAAAATGCGAGAGAAACAACTTATTCATTGAACACTTCTTTTTCCAATGTTTTGATTGATGACCTTTCAACACGGCATGTTGCCAAAAGAAGTTGGTAGCATTACGGTTCCTAGTGAGTGACTAACCAGACTGTTATTTTTCTTGTTTTTATTAATGCATATTTAATAAAGATATCTTTCTTTTCGTTTGAGCTTTTTTTATTTAAAAAAGAACTTTGATTATTCCTCAAGCTATAATTTCTTCATTACGCAATTTTTTTTTCGTCCTCGATATCTTTTTCTTTTCTGCGTTTTCTTCTTTTTTTAACCTTCCTTTCTTTCTCTTTCCACTGTAGTTTTCTCTCTTTCTTCGATTTCGTTTTCTCTCTTTCTTTGTTACTTTTTCTTTTTTTCTCTCTGTTAGCCTTACACTGTCTTCATTTCCTTCTTTCTTTGATTCTTTCTTTCTTTCGTTTTTATTTTCTTTCTGGCTTTAACAAATGACTCAATTTTCTATTTTAAAAATCTTTCCCCCATTCTTTTTATTCGTCTGTGTCCGTCCGGCCGTCTCTCCGTCTGTCCGTCCATCCGTCTGTCTGTCAGTCTGTCCGTTCTTCCTTTCTTCCTTTCTTCCTTCGTTTTGTTTTTGTTTTTTAATGTTCGTTTTTGCCTTTAAGTCTTTCTCCACTTCTGCCTTTTTTTTCTATTCTTTCTCTTATCCTCTCCCTTTATCTGTCTTTCTATCTCTCTTCTGGCTTTCCTTCTTTCTTTCTTTCTTTCGTTCTTTCTTTCTTTCGTTCTTTCTTTCTTTCGTTCTTTCTTTCTTTCTTTCTTTCTATCTCTATCTCTCCACATATATGTCTCTCTTTCTTTATTTCTTCCTTCTTTTCTCTTCCCTGCGGACACATTGAATTATGTCATTACGCATGATTCTTTCTATTTCTTCTGGTTCAGCCGCATTTTTCTTCATTAAACAAATTTCATCAATCTCTTACCTCTCTCTCCTTTTCTCTACTTCTCTCTTTTGATTTAATAATTGGAATGAAATTCAAAGTATTTTACCAAAGTAGTTCAGCTATCAACACATAAGCAGTCATTTTAAGACGTTTTTTTTTTTTATCAACGCTTTTCCGGAAATGCATACTTGTGTTCGCTTGCCTGTGCATGCAGGGGCCTACATCAGCGTGTATTTGGTGGTGTGCGTGCACATACATACATGCGTTCCAGTGTGCATCTTTGAAGGAGGGGACGATGCTTGGGTGGGGTTTTTATCAGTGGGAGAAGCGGGTAGGTGAAAGTCCTATCATTTCCCGATTCATCATGCAAAGAGAGCAACGAGGTAGGAACGGAAAGGTAGCGAATGAAATGGCAGTCGTCTTGTGTAGGAAGACCCAACCAACAAAGGCTTCCTATAATATCACGTGATTACACACAGACGTAATCTTCAAAGTATGATATCACAGTCTGAACGCGTTCACGAGCCTCTTTTTCGAAATTTCTTCTTTTTTTTTAACTTTTCTTTTTTTTTTCTATCAGTTTGAAAATCTGTTCTCGTGGGTTTGTGGGTGGATACTGCACTGCGCATGCGTCAGAAGGTCTTATTACGAGCAAGCTTGAATAAATATCTTATGTGACTATATCTAAGCACCTGGATCTGAGTGTGAGTGTGCGTGTGTGTGTATACATATACACATGTCTATATATCTGTATCTATCGGTATCCGTGTATATGTGTCTGTGAATATGTGTCTTTGTATATGTATCTGTGTTTGTGTGTACGTGTGTGTGCGAGCGTGTGTCTATGTGAGTTTGTATCTATGTATGTGTGATATATGTCTGCTCCTGTGTGGCCCCGTCCTAGACCAAGCTGAATTTAGGAAATACGTATTCCTCCTATTATACTAGACCCCATGTCTTATACGCCTGCTATTGATGATTATCAAGCCAATTCGCAAACGATTACTAGAAAGAGTCTTCTGCCAGACTAAGCTAAGCTTAGTGAATAGCAACTATGTCCCCAACGCCTACCATTGTGATGTTTAATACGCTAGTTGCATAGACGTGGTGTAGTGAGTACAATCTCCATTAGATAGTTTTGAGACAGTGGTCTTGAGACAGTGGTCCTGAGACGTGACTAAGTTAAACTCAGTAAATGACAAACCTTTTTTTAAATATTTGACCCAATTTCCAGCGCACCTAAAGCCTTGTATTTGACCAAGAATAGGAAGACTATTACTACTGTACTGAGTCCGATCCTCACAGTACCCTTCTAGCTTTCTACCGTATCAAGCTAAGCAGTATTGCCATCTTTCCTATTGAGATGTCATCTGTCCTGTAGAGATGGAAAGTTTGTTTTATTGTCCAGCCCGCCAGCGTATTGAGTTCAATTCTCACTGGATATGTTCAGCCATAATCTTGTGCCAGCCTAAGCTAATAATGTTTGGGCGTCCGTTGGAAAGCAGTTATTACTGTTAACCCTCATGTCCCATAAAACATTAACTTGAGCACACATAGATTGTATATGCACAGTATGTACAGAGTAAGCTTATTTTTTTACACAATATGTGTGCGCCTTTTCTTTTTGTGGGTTAATTGATTTCTGAAAACGATCAAATGGTTACGATCCCGAAGATTGTCAATGTTGCTTTCAAAGATTTCGGAGGAGGTATCGCTACATTTTGACCTACACCGTCTCTTACTGCCTGTAATTGTTACTAGCTTGTTTCCAGTATAACAAAAATAAGTTGATATTTCGCAAATCATTTCTTCTATTTTCATACTTACTCACCATAACCGGTATTGCAATGCCTGCATTGGCCCAGATGTTTGTTAGAACTCTATCTTCGATTACAACAGACGCTTAACATCGCAACTGATATTGAGCATTCAGTACACATACAATGGAAATGTCACCTTAGCTTATCGTACGCTGGCGACTTGGTTTCACATAACTTCCTAGACTTTTAGCCGATAACGAACCGATAGATTCGCTGCGGTGCTTAGAGACGCAGCACGATTTTTCTCTCTCCTCAGCGATACAACTTCATGTATATTATTGATGTTTGTTTTGCTGTTGGCGTTCAGGTAGAAACGATTTTGCAAATGATTAACAACCAGCTGGTACGCACTCAGTTGGTAGAAGAACTGAAGACTTACGCTATTCCATAAGGCATAGTTATGGAATGTGTGTATAAAGTAAGACTACGTTTCAACTGTTGCGCTCTGAAAGGCATCCCAAGACAAAGGTTTGCACGTGAGGTATTACCTGAAAGTTTGAAGAATTTGATCATGAAAAATAAAATTTCTCACTCTAGCACTTAGTGTCCGCCATCTCCTTCGGGGTACCCCATTGCTCACTGCTTGTATATTTGTTCATGAAGGATACTGCTTACAAAGGGTGGTGGCACAATTTTGTTATACAATTGGTTAATGCAAATAGTCAAGGTTTCTCAAACTTTAGGGGTTGTTCCTCGTCGTGGGTATGTTCGATAGTAGAATGAAGACTACTCTTACAACTCCTACGATATCACCTCCTGCCATTTATTTCCGACTGCGGGGCAGGGTTTATAAATGGTCAGCAGTCGAATGACATCAATAATGCTCGACTTCGTGAGTCGTTGAAGTCGTTACGAATGACACATAATGGAAAACAGAAGTTATGGTTCAAGTTACCAGAATTTTTGCTTACAGTATCAGTCCTATACAACTACCTTCACGGGAAACAAGTAACGTCCAGTTCATGCCGGGAGCAGTTCATTACTACCTTTCACACACGTACAACAGTGTAAAGACGGCTCATTCTGTGCAAAATACTCGTTCAGTATGCATTTATGGTTAAGTTTGCGCTTTGTATAACATGCAGACTAGCTGTGTGGAATAGATCTCCGACAGGCGCCCGTACATGTGTAAATATGTCAAAATTACGTGGTAGCACGTGGGCGTTGTTATCACATTATAAGGTCTGCCTCGTCCTTGAAACCATGAACTTTTTAACGTACATACTTCTTAAATTGTCTGTAGCTCATTGACACTACTATAACATGACACGTACTATTCAAGTTTTATGATAACAGATTATACGTCCAACTCAACTTGAATAAGAATATATATATAGGTTATTCATGTGGATTGCATGTATCCCATTTCATTGAGCACACACACACACACACACACACACACACACATATATATATGAAAGAGAAGGTGATATTATTTTACAAGTGTGGTACCCATATGAGCACTTTTAGGCTTTTCTGATACTTTATATCACGTATTGCTGATGGACGCTCAAATAAATCGAGATAAAGCTTAGATGTTGAAATACTCAGTTTGTAGAAAAATATGGTTTGACATCTTTTGTGTGAGGGAAGTAGCATGAAGCAGACTTTCGAAGTACAGGATATACCTGCGAAGATAATAACGGAACTTGCCCCAGTCCGGCACTGATCGTCACTCGTAATGTACATAATAAGGAATGGATTCATTGACAATGACCACAATGAATACAGCTTGCAAACTGTTGCCCGAGGGTAAGCACATTGTTTATGCATTCGCACATCTTAGCTTGACTTGGATCACAAGCAATGGCCCACGAGACTACCTTTCTAACAATCGCTCTGTGGCATCTGCTTATGTGTAATCGTGTCTGCATACTATCATAATCAAGACAGAACAGTCAGGAAGAAAACGGGGATCCGAGATATCATAGATTCTATTTGAAAATTTAAATGGCAATGAGCTGGTCATGTTGCAAGAATGGCAGTCAACCAATGGACATCACGGACTGGTGTCATGGATCCCCAGAGATCACATAAGAAACCGAGGCCGACAGAATACAAGATGGAGAGATGAACTAGACAAATTTAGAAACTACTGGCTCCACGACGCCCATGATAGGAAAAGGTGGTGGATCCTGGAGAATGTCTATGTCCAATGACGTTAAAAGACTGATGATGATGACTATCATGATTGAGAGGATATGCATGCAAATGTAGTCGCCTGCATAGTATTAGAAATTATGCATTTCTCATCGGTGCCAAATTTGGCGTTTAAAAAGTTTAAAAAGCCAAGATTTACAATGTTGATCTCCTAGGTTGACCTTTTTCTCACGAATAACCGACGGTACACAATTTTGTTCTCAATATCTTCCCCATTTAGCCAAATGCCATACCGTCATCATTGATTGGCTGTGTGTGTTTGCCTCCATCTTTCTAAAAAACACGTTTTTTCTAGTGTTTGGGGAAGGTTGTCGCTTCTCTGTACGTGCAGGAACAGCAAAGTGTATGTAAATTTGTGCTTATGCATACGTTCTTTCCATTCAGAGAAAATGTCCTTTAAGTCCGTTCTGTGTTTATATGATCATTCGACTGTCTCCGGGCGTTTGTTGGCGAATGTGCATATGTCTGTGTGCGCATGATCGTTTACTTGGGAGTTGCGCATTATACGGCGTGCATGTGCGTTCATGCACAAGTAAGAACCGGAACCGGATCCAGGTGATTACGTAATACTGCTATAAAAGTGTAAGATTACGAAGATGTGAAAAAGGAAGAAGGAAATGTTGTCTTGAAAGAGGAAAGCGAATGAAGACATTAAAAAAAGGGATTGCGAACATGAATCGTGTTGGTAGCAGGTTGGGGGAGAAGTAAGGAGATGATATTAATCCGGAGAGAAAAGGCTCTGAGTAATAAATAAAATCAATTGGATTTGTATTTATATGAAAACGTGAAGATGTAAAAAATGAAAAATAGGTCAGGTTTGGGTAGGATGAGAATCGAGAAGAGTAGATAGTTAATGAGGGGTAGGAAAGCGTTAAATAAGGAAGATAGAAAGAAAGAAAGAAAGAAAGAAAGAAAGAAAGAAAGAAAGAGGGAAAGAAAGTAGAGGGAGGAAGGGGGGACATGAATGAATAAAGAAAGAAAGAAAGAGAGGGATAGAAAGGAAAGGGAGAAATAGATAAATAAAAAAGGAAGGAAAGAAAGAAAGAGAGAGGGAAAGAAAAAACGGGGAGACATAAAAAGATAAATAAATAGATGAATAAATAAAGGAAAAAAAAAACAATAAGAGACAGAATGAAAATGAAAGAAAAATATAGAATAAATTAGCAAATCAAAGCGCCAACCCCAAGGAAGAAAGTATAGCACGAAAAGTTAGTCAATGAATTGAATGAAGAAAAAAAGAAAAGGATAGAAAAATTGAATGAATAAATGAAGGAACGAAAGAATTACGGTGAAGAAATTACGACAGAAGTTCGCTAAATCATAAGCAATCTCTGTAGGGGAAAACTGGTTGGAAAATACGGGGAAAAAAAGCAAAGTATTGAATGAACAAACAAACGAACCAACAAATGAAAGAAAGAAAGAAAGAAAGAAGGAAAGAAAGAAAGAAGAAAATAAAAGAAAGACAAGTGGGATAGAAAATTATGCCCTTAGATAATAAACCAACGAAGCAGAGGGTCATGTATCGCTTGCAAGCAGCAATAGCGGAGTTGGCGGTGACGACCTTGACAGTAATGGCGGCTCGCTCCAGCTTCACTGACACGATCTGATGTTCGCAACTTCGGCTCCCTTTTTCTCACTCGCCAGTTCACATGACCAATGTACATTTTTTCCTTTATGTTCTGTTTCTCCTTATTGTTTATCCTTTTTTTTGGTGTTCCCTCCTTTCGCGTTCATTTTTTGTTTTATTTCATTTTTATCTCATCACGACAATTGAGAAGGTTGGGTAGAGGTTGCCCGGTTGGGAGACCTGGAAGAAAAATGATTTCCTTTCCTTCTGTCTTCAATGTCAGCTCGTCTGTCGAGTTGGTTGTTTGTCTGACATCACTGATGAGCAAACATAAAGGTAATAGTGCACTCTATGGTTAACTTCAGCTTCTTTATTGTTGTTGTTGTTGTTGTTGTTGTTGTTGTTGTTGTTGTTGTTGTTGTTGTTTCAAATCTACGACGGTTATGTCTCTTTTGGGTATTTTTTTCAATCCCCCCCCTGATTCCCCCACACACCCGATCCTTGTTTTTCTTCTTTTTTTTTTTCCTTTTTCGGGCAATTCGCTCAAGTCTTCTTTGATATATCGGTCGGGCTATTTCTTTCTTTTTTTTTTCTTTCTTTTGATTTTTCTTCATCTTCATTCATGTTTATTTCTTTTTGTTTTTCTCTCCTAATTCTCTTTGCGTCTTTGATTTTTCTTCCCCATGGCCTTGCGCCTGTCACCATCATTTTTGTTGTTGTTTCATTTTCTTCTATCTAAAAAAGAATTTCCTTCGTATTTTCACTTCTTGGCATTTTTCTCCCTTTTCTTTCTCGTTTATCACCATCTTCTTCATCAAAATCTTAATCTCTGTCATTCTGCTTCTTTTCCCTCTCTCATCATCACCATCTTCATTACCCCTTCTTCTTCTTCTTCTTCTTCTTCTTCTTCTTCTTCTTCTTCTTCTTCTTCTTCTTCTTCTTCTTCTTCATTCTCTTTTCTCAGTCATCATCTACATTTTAGTCCTTCAACATATTTGTTTTCGTTTTCTCATTCCCTCCCCTTTTTAATCATCTTCTCCTTCATCTCTCCCCCTTTTCTTCTTCCTCCTTTTCTTTCCCTTTCTTTTCTTCTTCATTCATCAATTTACTTCCTCCGTCTTTGCTTCTTCTTTATCTCCTCCTTTTCTTCTTGTTGATCACTTTTATTTCCTCTTCTTTCTCTCTCTCCCCCCCCATCTCTTATTTACCCCTTCTCTTCTTACTCTTTTTTCTTCCTTCACTTCCTTTATTCCTCACCATCCTTCTCTTTTTTTCTTCTTCCTCCTTGCTTCTCCGTTATCACCTCTTTTACTCTGTCTCTTCCTTTCCATCCTTTTCTTCTGTTTATATTCTTCTGATTACTTGTTGCTCTCCATCACCATCATAATCATCATCATTATCATCACCACCCTCGTCATCATTATCACCATCATCATCATAATCATCACCAACATCACCCATATCATGATCACCATTATCATCATAATCATTACCATCATCATCACCATCCTCACCATCGTTTCTTGGTTGTATTTTTATTGCATTCTCCAAGACCCCCGCTGTCTCTCCCTTTTATCTTTTTTCCTCTTGTTGAGAGAAAAAAAAATTGATAATCCAAACTTTTTTTTAAAAAAGTTTGGTATTTTCTGCATTTATAGACGGAGATTTGTGTCTGCTGCAAATTTCAATTTTCATCACCTCAAAAAGGGAAGATATTATCCGTTTGATTTCATAGCTGTGTATTTTGTCTCTATATTTAGTAATTTCATATATCAATCTACATGCATATATATATATATATATATATATACGTATATATATATATACGTATATATATATATATATATACGTATATATATATATACGTATATATATATATATATATATATTTATATATATATATATATATATATATATATATATATATATATATATATATAGATAGATAGATAGATAGATAGACAGAGAGAAAGAGAAAGTGAGAGAGAGAGATTGATTCGGTGAGAGATATATTGAATGATAGATATAAATATAGGCTATGCTAGCGTCGAACTCCCTTGCTCCATTGAAATCTAAAAGATAAACAAAAAAGAATTCATTTCTCCATACAATATTACTTGAAAACTATGTATCCCATTTCAACTCATTTACTAGTAGTTCCTGTAAATGAGATTTGCAAACTTGAGTAAAGTTTAGAAGTGGGAGTGATTCGTCATCAGTTTTTGCGTACATCCCCACATGACGCCACTGATTTCTTGGTCTGGTCAGTGTCATCCATAGTTATATACGGAGATAAAATCAAAACTTAATAATACAAGTTTGACAGTTTATGTATGCAATTGAATTTTTACTTGGTTATTTTTGTTCTTTTTTTTGTCTATTCTCTCCATTAACTTTCTCTATGTTACTGGCGTAGAGGGCGTAGTGTCAAGGTCCATCCCAGATATTCAACGTGTTCTAAAACTGGACAATTTTTGGCCCTATCCTCATGTAGGCGTGAATGTCCCCACGCTGAACTCGACTTAGTGTCACATTCTGGCCTTGTGCAGAGGCAGATAGATACCCTCCTCCTCTATGAGCCCCTCCATTATTCGTTTCGTTATTTGTTTCTTTTTGCACTTTCTTTCTCTCTTAATCAAATTTCTGCTCATCTCAAATATCCCTTTTCTTTCTTGCCCTACTTCTTCTCATTTACGTCCTTTTCATTCAAACCCCCATCCTTTCTTTCTTTCTTTCTTTCTTTTTTCTTTCTACTCAAAATCGTTCTCTCCTTCTTTCTTTTCTTTCTGTCTTCCGAGCTTTTCCTTTCCTTTTGATTTTTTTAGTCTTTCCTTTTTCTTTTGCTTCTGCTACGCATCTTTCTCTTTTCCTATTTCTCTTTCATCTCTCTTTTTTCTCTTTTCATTTCTTTCTCGCTTCCTGTTTCTTCCTTTTTTTCTTTCTTCTTTACCTGCCTCTCTTTCTTTTTTCTCTCTTTCTTTCTTTACCAAATCCTTCTCTCTGAAACGAAAATCGAAAAAAAAAACAAAACAAAAAAAAAAAATGTCACCAGAAACCAAATAAATAAATTAAAGTTGATTAAATATTTAATAATGCCCTTGGAACACCTTTCATTTAAATTCTGCAATCAATTGTAAAAAGAGACGGTAACGAAAACCTCTTTTTTTTTTCTCTCTTCGTTTTTCCACAGTATATCTCTACTGAAACCACGAGCAAAGGGATAAACACCAGTCGTCTCGTAGAGACCCCGGTTCTCCATTAAACAATGTCACCCTTGAAGGCGGCAACTTAGTGTTTGGACTTCTGAACAAGCATTAGTGATATCGTCACTCAATGCCAGCTGTATTCAATTATTTGGTGTATGTTTTTTTTCTTCTTCAAGGATATGCGATCCTGCGAACGTAACCCTCTTAACTTTCTCACTGCTTACATCTATCCTTGTTGGGCAAGAGGTTTAGTTACGTTAATCGTTACTGACAATGATATAGATGTTTGAAGAAGCGTATCTGTTCGTATTTCAGTGCAGGAGCGTTATGATATTCCTGCCCATTGATATCGAATTCTATCCTTTCTGAAGGATCTACCGGGGTGGCTTTGAGCTAAACTGAATTAGAGTAAGAGATAGACGTGATCAAGAATCAGGGATTCTTTATCACTTTGAAAGACAACCTACCACCGCAGGGAGCATAGTGCCACAAGCGCTGGAAAAGCAGGAGAAAAAAAAAAACAAAAAAAAAAAACGGTGAATCTTTTGGCCTCAACCCCGTATAGGCCTTGCTTCCTCCTTTTTTAAGTGAAAGTGACGTTAGTTGTGACCTGCCAGTCTCAGGTCACGTGATCGCATATACTTTTTCGTATCCCCTCATGAGGTTCTATAAGCTGGTGTTCACTTTATTGTCTGGGGGGGGGGGTCAATTCATAGTCTGGGGGGGGACACTGTAGCATCTAAAAATCGTTTCATCGCTTGGTAATCACATTATTGTACGAACCATAAGAATGAAAGACAACCGATGGACATCACGTCTCACAACATGGATCGCCAGAGATCACATAAGAAACCGAGGTCGACAGAACACAAGATGGAGAGATGAACTTGACAAATTCAGGAAATACTGGCTCTGCAATGCCCATGATAGGGAATTGTGGCGAATCCTAGGGAGGTCTATGTCCAACGACTGACGTTAAAAGACTGATGATGATGATGATGAACCACATTAATGTCTGGTGGGCGTTTTATAGTCCCGAGGTCACTTTATCGTGTGGAGGATGATTGGTTGTCGGAAAGCGCATTATCTACTGGAGTCCTTCATCATCTGGAGGGCACTCTATGAACAGCTTTATTTTTTTCAACTAACCTCCAACATTTCACAGCGATATCACCTCGACAGCAACGCAATATAATCGTGTGAAAAGGAAGTAAAAAAGCTAAAAAATTGAAATACAAAAAAAAACAAAAAAACGAAGAAACCACTGACTATAAATAAAATTGTTTTGACTCCAATTTTTTGCTCACTTATAAAACGCTCTAATAATATATGGAAAAAAAACAATTTGTTCACGATATCTGATTTTTTTGAAAAGGGAAATTATCTCTCATAAAAAAAGAGGGGAAAAGCATTTCAACGGAATGGTAAATATTTTAAGAATAAGAGATTGATTTTTTTAGCACTTTTATGTCCCAATTTATGGCTACCTTTTATTTCCATTTTATAAACTGCAAAAGGTGTTTCAAATGTTTCTTGGAAAATAAAATGAGACTTTTTTGTTGGTCACCACCAAAAGGTAACATCCATAATTCCAAATTACGGAAGCCTTGAAAGGAAAAAAAATATTGTAACAGTTTCTTTTCTCGTACCAATCAAACGAATCCATCAAAACAATCGACAACTTTGAATCAGAATAAATGCAGGTATAGACTCCATCGATACAACGACATCGGTTACTTTAGTCAGAGGAGTTTCTGTTTTTCAATTCTAGATGCTATCACATAGTCAGCTCAGCAACAGCTAAGGTCAGTTTGGTGGAGACAGTGATCTTTCCTCATCCAGCATCTCAATAGGAGTATCAACTGATCTTGAAACAGTCAAAGACTTCAACTACCCTTGGATGAGTCATATCATATGACAGAAACGTTAGCCAAAGACATAAGCAACAGACCGGCAAATGGCTACAGAACCTTTAGTAGGCTGTATAACCGTGTCTGGGACGAAAGCAATATCAATTTAAAAAAAACTGCAAAGGATTTTCCTACCCTCCTGCATTGTACTGAATCCTGGGTCATCTACCAGCGTCATCTACGCATTCTTGAATGCTTCTGTCAGCATTGCCTCTGCATCATTCTTAACGTTCACGCTGGAGTGACTTCATTACAAACTGCAAAGTCGTCGAAACAGCCAGTGTCACCAGGATTGAGATTGTACCACAAAATGTATATCCACACTGGGAAGTCCGTGTGTCAATGCTGAGATACTATAGTCTACGAAAGACCCTTAAGTTTGGTAAATTTACCAACGGCGGGCAAAATACAGAGACTCTTTTGGGGAGAGATGGTGGTATAAGGTATTCAGAGTAACCTCATTTTCCGAAGTAAACCATAAGGCTAGAGGCGAGGAGAAGAGACAACACCGTAAGACCGGAGCTCTTTTCAATGGTCAAAACTCTTCCTACAGCCGCTGCAGATAAATTTATATGCTTATACAGACACACAGTTAGCCTTACTTGCCAATAAAAGACATCTGTGCAGGTATTCACAAATGTATTCTTCTGCTGATATATATATATATATATATATATATATATATATATATATATATATATATATATATATTGCATATCGTATATTTTCACACATAACGTGTACATTGATAGATAGATAATTGGTTTAGATTATCTTAGATATGAGAGTGGACCAATAAGTCTGTACCCTGACTCGTAGTGATTAACAGTATTTCGATCTGCAATTTTCAAATTATTATGTTCAATCTATGTGATTAATGTCAACTCCGGAACCAGGTGTATTGACACAGTAGGAGTTTGTATTGAAAAGTAAATATTTGTTGTGATAAATGTTTTGTATTGTTTTCATCATTATGCTATGAACATATTGATGTGTCTACACAGCAATCAAAACATAGATTGAGCGTTTGTAAATAATTGTATTGTGTCAGCGTACACCGACTCACCCACACGTATATATATATATATGTATATGTGTGTGAGTGTTTGTGAGATGTATCCTCGTGTGAGTGTGCACGAGTGTGTGAACGCATATGTGCATGTGAGACCACATCTGGTTTTACTGTCTCCGTTTTCGTGATACATTGTATCGTGTCCAAGATGGACATCTGCGTTTATAATGCCTAACTGCTGCTAATCACATTGGAAACCTCTGAAAAGGGACAGATGGCACGCTTCAAGACTTCTCACTTCACCAAGACATCCTTCCCACTCTCTCTCTCCATCTCTCTCCCTTTTAAATTCTCTTCATTTAACCCTCTCTCTCAATCATTCACACTTTCTCGCCAATTCAATGTGCCTCATATCACATTATCCCACTGTTTTTCTCACTAATTCTTCTTCTTCTTCTTTTTCTTGTTCTCCTCCTCCTTCTTCTTGTTCTCCTCCTCCTTCTCCTTCTTGCTCTCCTCGTCTTCCTTCTTATTCTTCTTATCCATTCTCTCTTTCTAGATTTATTTAACTCAGATTTCCCCTCTCCGTCCTTCCTAATATTTCAGGTTCACTCTATCTTGCAACATTTTTTTCTTTCTTTTCGAAACCATTCACCCTGTTCTATCCTTCTCACTCTTTGTAACCCTTTTCTCTTTTTTTCCAGGCATTTCTTTTCCCTTAATTACATATCTCTCTTTTCTCACCCACTTTCTTTTTCTAGTCTCTCTTTTACTAACCTTCCCAACTCACGCCATCTCTCTTTTTCCGTCTATCTATCAAACCTTTTTTAAATTTTTTTTAAATTTCTATCGGCGATTCTGTTCTTTTCTCTCTCTGTTCCTCTCCAACAGTTTCCCGTTATTTATACCATTAATCTTTTTTATTTCTAAATCATCTTTCTTTGCTCCTCCTCTCTCCCTCAGTCCATACTTCTTTCTCGTACTAAGTCTCTTTTTAAATAACGGATACCGTGCGGACAGTGATAAAGTTATTCGTACGGCGATAATGATCGTTTCAATAGCTTTCTACTGCACGAAGCACAATACAATCCTTTTCTCACAGGAAAACGATGAACATGAGAGAATGGATTAAAGATACAAGAGAGAAAAAAAATAAAACAAAGAAAAATATGGCGTCGCAGCTTGAAACAGTACAAAAAGGCGGGAAAGGAAAAAAACATGGCGTCCTTGGATGATGTTAGCACGTTGTAATTAATAAGGAGATTAAATTATAAAAGTTGAAGGGGGGGGAGTAAAAGAAGGGAAAATTGAAGGGAGCAGAAACAGGGAAGAACACTGCGAAATAGAAAGAAGGAAGGAAAACGACAAAATGAAGAAAGAAGAAAGGTAGAGTTTTCAGAATAAGAAAGAAAGGAAGAAAGAAAGATAGGAAGGCGTGGAAGCAAAAAAAGAGGCAATCAAAAAAAAGTAATATAGACAGGGGAAAAAGAAAGAAAGAAATCGAGAAAATAAAGAGAGAGAGGGGGGGAAATCAAACAAGAAAGGTGAAAAAAACGAAAAAACGAAATAAAAAAAGAATGACTCAGAAAGAAGAAGAAAAAAACAAATGACAAAAAGGGGTGCACAAGTAAGAACATGAATGAGTGTAAGAAAGAAGGAACGAAAGAAAAATTCTATTATTCCTTCCAAGATAAAGCTGAGATTATGTAATCACTCGTTCGAAATCAATTTTATTTGAAACCGTCAACAAAACGTTTCTGACTGGCTGGCTATGTGCGAAAAAAAAAAAAAAAGAAATAGAAAAAATAGAAGCATATGACATATATTCATCTTATAATTCTGCCTTTTCCAGTGCCAGAATATCACAAAATTTATAAGAAATTAACCTTTTAACTGCAGGTGACAGAAATTCCGGGCTATGCAGTTCTGGGATTCAACTGCAAACGACGCAAGTTATCGTCAATCATAATGGATCTTATAACTTTAAGATACGGACGGCTTTTTCTTTTTCTTTCTCTGTTTTTCTTTCCGTAACTTCAAGTGGAAGGGCCTACTTTTCACTGAGAAAACATACCGTTCAGCTCAATTTTCATCACGTTGTATCATCAAAGTAACCACTGAATGCAGAACACGACAACTGAGCTTCTCCTGCGGCAGTTGAAGGGTTAATAGCGACGGACAGAGAAGAACCTCAAGTTGAAAGAAGAGTGTAATGCGATCATCGGTAGGGGCTGTGTTAGAGGGGGGATACGCAATGATAATTGTACTCTTACAATAAATAACAGTAGTGCCAACTAACAGTGTAAAACCGTGATGTTTCACTTTTGTAACACACTTGATTTTTTAACACACTTGATACTCAATATGAATTCTGTCCCGTAATCCTGCGTTTAAGCAGTTCTTCTGGAATCATAACGTTCACCTAAATATTACAAAGATGGATCTTTTTCATAGAGTAAATAGTTTTTTTTTATTGGATTCTCCTAAATTAAGTATAACTCTGTTAGTTCATCAAACGTTTTTTTTTTTTTTAAATTTAGTAAATGGATGAGCCACTACTTATAACTAAATTATGAGTTTTCCCATGACGGTACTTTTTATATACTCACGGCGTTACGTACCTAAATCAATAAATCAGCAACTTAATGCTGGAAAGACATTTACTTTACACAGAAAATATTTTAATTTTTCAGTACAATTTCTTTACCAGTGAATGCATTTAATTCAGAGGTGAATAATAATCACGTAGATTGAAGATTATACAGCGAAAGATTCAGATCGAATTTCAGCTAACCAGAAATGTATTTATTGTTCTAATAGTTTGAAGATTTTTTTCTCGTATTTTCATTTTTCCTCATCCTAATCAATCTAAAAATTACTAATATTCCTTAATTAACGTCTCTACCATTAATTTCATAACTTTTTTTTTTCATCACTGATGTTGTTGTTATAATTTCATCTTCATATTATTCCAGTCTTGTAGTTTTGCTCCTTGTTAGCGAATGAAATCGAAGAAAATGTTGACGATGTTGATTTTTTCAGTTAATAAAAAAACGGATTTTTTCTCGTCAAATGGATTTATTAATTGGAATATTGCCGATCTAGAAATCCCAGATAATTCTTTTTTTCCTTTTCAAAGAAGAATCCAGAGATGTAAAAGGGAAAAATATTATAGTCAATTCGAGAGAGAGAGAGAGGGAGAGAGAGAGAGAGAGAGAGAGAGAGAGAGAGAGATTAGTACAGTCAGTGTGATTAATGGGCATTCAGTTAAAGAAATATTAATTTGATTACCATGGGCATTTAGAACGTAAACAAGGTCTGTCCGGAAAATATTCAACCATTTACTATTATCGAAAAAAATAATGGTCTAAACGGGCAATGGAGCCTTATCCCCCCCCTATTCATAGTACTCCTCTTTAAACCCTCCATACTCATCCCAGCCTTCCTCCAAAGTCCTCATTCCAGATCGCCATCAACTGTCTCAACGCCTTCTCCCTAATCTCGTCCACAGTCTTAAATCTCTGTGGGGAAAAGCCAGAAGTTGCAATGAGTCTCATGTGGACCGGAAGGAGGATGGCTACAGATCTAGGTAATACTATATTTTGCCCCCCCCCCAAAAAAACAAAACCCCAACTCTGGACGTGAAGATTGACGTCTTTGGTTATTTTGAATGCAGCTGTCACACAGTGCAGAAGCATGCTCAATGACGTATCACTGCCGATCGAGTCATCATACAAGTTGAGGGCACGTTCAAGCATGCGCATTAAGACCCCCTCTGATTGGTTGCCAAGTTACACCAAGTCCGCACAACCAGTGATACTTTACGTGACAGACCTCGCGGAAACTAGGAACTTCTACCGATAAATTAATAATTTTCACTGTTGCATTCGAATGGAACCTCAAGTCGCATGGTGGCCGGTCAATTCTTCTAATCTCAAGGACCGGTTCGAAATTCAACGATCTTTTGGGGTTTGAGCCTTCCTCGATGGAACCTCACAGCTGCGTGTCTGCTTTCCCCACTAATGAACCACCTTTCGACCGCCTTTCGCTGTTGTTTGTCTCTGGTCCACCTTCGCTTCGTTTTCAGTAGATACCTAATCAAAAAAGCAATTAGTATCCATTCCCTGTGGACTGCCCGTAATTGTTTACTTCTTGTGATAAGAGGAGCTCTTCTCATGTAATAATCGCCCGTGGATGGTGCCTCCGAAGTGAAACAGTGTGGGATTACGCGCCTCCGTTATTATGATGAAGGCGTTGAATCAGTTGATAATAATCCACCCTTTTGAGCATTGCAGGTTTTACATGCAGTATTCCGGGTAGTTAAAAGCTCTTATTGATCTGTTCGATTTGTATTTTGTTTCAGATTGAACCTGAAATCTTTAAGGGGTCTGCGTTGATAAATTTCATTCATGTCTTGTCGCTTGCAGCCAGACCAGCGTGAGGGTTCGGCGGGAAAAGGCTTCAGTTATTGAGCGTAGAGTAGACATTTGTCTCCTCTTTAGGAGGATAAACGGGATCGCCGAGGGAGGCTCTCTGCGTGATCACCACTGCTTACGGCAGCTGGTATTCCCAGACGATCTTACAACTAAGTACTGAACAGGCTCAACGTTGCTTAACTACGGTGATCGTACGAGAACAGGATTATCCTATCCGATTCGGCCGTAAGTGCAACAACAACAGAGTAACGTCTGAAAAAAATGATCCGTCAGAATGGGTTTTTAAGTATCTTAACTTAGTTTAGCACAAGGACACAAGCGTGAGACACCTATCGAACTCATTACAGCTGTAGGTATCCGTGAAACTAGCTTTTTATACTGTGCAAATACTTACTGTCCCACAGTACATACATTTACAAAACTTGGCTTAGTATACCACGCGATGATGTTCGAACTTGTTCTCTTAACCATGAGTATGTATATGTAGATATTTACCAAGCTGAGCTAAGTCTGACACAGGGCCAGAATAGTTGGGGACTAGTGAGGATCAAGCACTATTCCCTTGCAAAATATCTTTGAAATAAACTTGCTAACCATCGGGCTACATCAGGCATCCAAATAATCCATACGCTTGTCGTTGCGCCACACATGAAACACCATTCTCAGCTTTCAGTCTTACTGATCTTGTTCCTCGCCGAGTGTTATATCTACTAATTCTGTCAGTAAAGTATCCAGTATCTCACTGTCGACAGATTCATATCATATAAGTTCATGCAAGCGCAGTAGAGTCTCCTCTGATTGGTTGTCAAGTTACGTCAAGACTGTGCAGCTCGTTCTCAAGATATCAAAAATGGTTGGATACCTCCCATATAAATCTTCTATGCAGAATTGTAACAAAGTGTCTTCAGTTGAACATTTATCAGCAATAATGGACGCCTACTTTAATGTGATAATTGATAAGCTCAGGTCGCGGGCCAAATCTCAAACTAAGTGAATGCAATCCCCATGAAGTGCCTCACCAGTATGACTTTGTGCCAGGACTAATATAAACTAAGTAGATAGTAACATCAATAATGGTGTGAACGAGGATTTTTTTTTTGTGATACAACACAATGGTATCGCATGCCATTGAAAGTGGGTTCGTAACTTGCTGATAGCACTGGAGTCTAGCCAGCATTGATGTTCGCTGAGTCACCTACAGTTGTGGTCTTGGATCATATGAAGCTAAGTTCACTAAAAACTCAACTTGGCAAATATTTTCTGAAGTTGTTCTAAAGAGCGACGAATACCGAGAATATGATAGTGTTCAACTCAAACTCACATTTGTAATGAATCTCAATGAGTCACCGCACGAATTACGCCACATAAAATCAGGTTTGGATATTATTTATGCGTGCAATAGCACATACCCATAAAAATGACAGGGTTATTTATGTACGAGTTGGCACGAAAGAGCCCGAAGCTATTTCATAATGCTATTTATTTTTAGTAATTCAAGTATTCTAATTTTAGTTTTAGAGAAAAACTCAACCCAACATTGAACATTTCTTTCAGTCACGTACCCAGTTTTTTTTTCTTTTCTTTGAGTTTCAAAGTACAGCTGTCTTGTGACAAATTATTCTTTGTAGCGTCATAACAGCCTCGTTTTGATAAAACCCTTCAAATGCCTTCTTTTATAGCCATGTTAATCAATTTCACATGGACCAATCCATTATAACTTTTGGGTTATAACAGTAATCGGACTGAACAGGGATACATACGACCATACTATTATACAAGTAAACATACTAATTTGCATGTATGGCTTTAATATGATGAGATTATATTAGCATCGGTGTAAACTATGTTCTTTTCATTTATATATTCCCGAATCCAATATATTTACAGACTTTCTACCCTGCAGATATCTTGGTTTATTCATCTGATTATTTTAATAAAATTCCCTTTACGTTGCTTTCACTTGCCTCCAGCACTTCTGAAGGATTTCACCGAGACAATGACATCCAATAAAATTTATTTATTAGATAAGGATAATTTAATAGTCTTTAATCGAGTAACATTTTATTTATAAAGATGACCGGGAAGCCACTAGCTTGACATAAATTCAGAACCACCTTTAACTTGTCTTCCGCTAATATAGTTTTCGTTCTTCCAAAATAGTAATAAACGACTATTGACTTATATGTCAGACTTTTTTGACGAGGCTTTATCGTTGTATTATTGTTCATTCGGGAAAAAAAATTATAATTAATTGCTTTTTTTTTTAAAATCAGAAAGTTTTGGCAGCCATCTCCAGTCTTTCTTCGGATGTCTGTTGTATTTTGGAATATCGAATTCACCTCTGCCCCAAACACACCATGCAGGTTACATTCGGTGACTATACCTTCCAGTTCTTGGAAATGTCCTTCTCTGACTTACGTATTGGACCGGTGACTTTTGTTGAACTAAGTGAATGTCATTAGTAGTCCAATCTATGTGGGGAGGTTCATGATTTTGGAACGTCAAATGAATCGATTGTTTTTTTTTTATTGACTCTCATATGTTATTGATATACATGCTTGTCTTGCTGATAGAATGATTTGAGGATAGTATGTGTGCAGGCTCCCTCAATCGTCTTCATCTTCATTGCTTCACCAATTATTATTTCGACTTGGGTCTACAGAGTTTGAAGAACCCTCCTCTCCCTCAATACATGATCAGTCATACCTGATTTAGATGCCTCGATTCTAATTACAGGTTGTCGATGTTCCTCGATCCCTATTTTATGAAGTACCCGGTGCCCCCCTTGTACACCCTACTACGACTGCATGGAATCTAATACCCTCAGTTCTTGGTCATATTTTCTCCCGATTCAGGTTTTCCTTTGGAAAAAAAACATATATACATCTTTACTACAAAAACTCTTCTTGGTCGGTAGCTTTTGCATTGTCAATTGTAGGACACACTTGAAGCTAAACAGGAAGATAGTTTTAAGAAGACTGTGTTGGATTGACTGAATAAAAGGACGTTATTTTCGCTTGCATTCACCAACTAACAACAAATGAGGTTCGAAAATAAAGACCTGCATTGAAGGAACTTGCGATCTTTCATTTAAAGCCCCAGTTCGTCATCTTGCATAATCTTAACTAAGCTCAACTTGATGTGGCTCGAAACCGAATTGGGGAAATAGAGAGAGAGGATTGTGTTGCACTGATCGTCCATGTAGGAAGGGCATATCTGCCTAGTGAATAAGCATTAAGCATTAGTTTTTAGCTGGGCTCGATCACCGACCGTTGGCACAGGAAGGAAACATAATATACAATTACTTCAGCCTTAGGGCCAATCACATTTAGCTTGCATCATCGTCAGATATTCTCTTGGGTGAAATGGCAAACGGCAGGAAGCCAGCATTAGCTTCGTTATCAATATTTATCAGCCTTATCGATTTTTTTCACCCAAGTTACAAATGCTTTACATTAGTCTGGAAATAAATAAATATAATAATCTACTTTTGCTGTCTGTACGAAAGGTAATTCGTTTCTGTGTTGCCCTCAACTACGTTGCAAGTCGAGATTTCCCCCTTCAGTATGGATTTATATATACATATAGAAGCAATACGCCCAGAAGGAGAATTTCGGAGTCCTCCTCTAGACAACATTAATATTAAATTAAAGCTAACGTCAGATTTGAAAACAGAACACTGGCTCTTTTAAAGTCTGAACGTTTCCTGCCAAGATAAATATTTCTTAAATTATCTGATTTCTGTATCGTTCCAGCTGCAGCTAAAACGGCCATTCGGCGATTTCGTTTCTGCAGTTTAAGGTTTTTCTTGAGAGATCTTCTTTGGCATTTTATAGCAGAGATTTTTTTTTCATTACTGGCAATGTGGCGAGAATCGAAAATAAACTTCTCAGCGTTAGTTTCGTTGCCTATGGTCAAAGGTAAGTTTTTTTTTAGGTCTGTGCTTTCTACAGTATTATTGTGAAATTATATTTCTGATAACAAACGGAGAATCAAAATCATGGTTTGTTATAGGTTTCTCTCCGTACATGGTAAGATGGGATCAGAAAGGCTCAGGAGATGTGCAATTAATTCAGACGGAAGGATTAGACATCATTATAGAAAAAAAAAATGATAAAAGAAAACAAACGAGAAAATAAAGAGAGTGAAAAAGAGTAGAAGAAATTGACAGAAAAGAGTTAATCGCAGAAAGAGAATCAATGGAATAAAGTTTCGTTGAGAAAGAGAAAAAAATGAAAAGAAAATGAGAGAAAAAAGTGTCAGAAAGGGAAGCAAACATAAAGAGTGGAAATATTAAGAGAAGAAGTGTGACAAAAAGTGTCTGACTAAAACAAAGTGGGTGTAAGAGTATTCAGTCAAGGCCAAAGCCGATATGTCACTACTTGCGTCATGCATGACGTCATCAGGATTTCTCAAAACTCTTGACAATGGTGAGATGCCCTCATAGCAGATGACATTTAAGTTTTCTTGACCTACCTATTCTTATAGAGCATCCAGAATAGATTCATCAACCAACCACGAAACAATGCCAAGTAAACAAATATCACTGGTAATACGGTGATTATATTTAAAAGGTAATGTTTCTGATGTCTCAATGGTTATATGAGACACGTGCTTTTACTCCACTTTACACTGCCTTGTTGCATCAAAGGAAGGAGGCTAAAAACGAAAAAAGAATTTAGTGTTTATACAAAGCGAGCTTTAATAAAGGCAGTCCGCACCCTCTTCTGTCCTTTCTCTCTCTCTCTCTCTCTCTATACATATATATATTTATCTATATATATATATATATATATATATATATATATATATATATATATATATGTATGTATATGTGTGTGTGTGTATATATTCTAGGAAGCTTTACTGCTTTGAACATAAAACATCAGAAAAACTTTTTCAAAAGCTTCTTTGTGCCACTTCAATCACCTATTTCCTAATATCTGTCAATGCAATTTACGTAATCTTCTTCAGTATTTTTCCCTGTTTTGCATATACTTTGTTATTATGATATAATGTGTAAATTGTCTTTTGTTGGGATCATACATATACATATATATGCATGAGGTGCTCCATAAAAATTAGGGAATCAGAACAGCGCATGTAAACAGAATGTAGTACAGATTTTTTGCATCTACTTTTTGTGAGCAGTAACCATTATGAGCCAGTGTGCAGTCTCAAAAGGGGATTACTTTGGAGAAGACGGTCGAAATTGGCTGTTAGGCTGATTAATTTCTTTCATAGCCAAATTCCCCAAACTAATGAGGAATACCTGATAACAGATAATCAAATTGGTGAATACATTTCCATGGCCAATGAGACAAACATAGTAGGGCATCAAGTAAAAATCAAACTCACGAGCAACGGCTTGCAAGACGTAATTGCAAATAATCCGTCCAGGTTAGGTACCCTTTGTTGGTATTTACAAGGTTTGACACAAGGACGTTAAGGTGGAGCACCTGGTGAGGATCAAGATGTACGCTGACAAGTACATTTTTAACGTTGAGATCCTATGCCGAGGTTTTACCTGCATCGGACGTAACTAAATCTACAAGAGACAAATTTCCTTTCACGCCGAATTGTAAGTGGTTGGAATCATCCAGAGAGAGAGAGAGAGAGAGAGAGAGAGAGAGAGAGAGAGAGAGAGAGAGAGAGAGAGAGAGAGAGAGAGGATGTTTATGAGAAACAAATTCTCTCCCTTTCAGACCAAATTTAGGAAACGTTGAAATCTGTTCAGTGCTTACAAACACTGGTCAGGTAATCTAACGAGAGAGAGGGAGGAAAAGGTGCTTGTTGCAGTGCAAAGTGAGAAGAAAGGGATAGGAGGAGAGAGCGTGAGGAAAGAAGAGTCTCTAGGTCTATAAGAGTCAGATTCACTTTCTTTCAGACAAAACTGAAAAAGTTGAAAGCATCCATATTCTACACTTTTCAGCAGTTGTCAACATTCGTATCCGTGGCAACGTCACATATTTTGAACATATTCTCTTCTTGTTCTCCTGAAAAAAAAATGATGATGATGATAGTCTTTATTGTATGTTGGAAACAGTTTTATTTTCATACAAATAAGCTAATAGACACAAAAGAACATATAATAAATGTAATGAATATGAATGCGTTGGAATCAAATATTCGGTGATTCAAACGACCACAAGGCATAGATCTATACGTAAGGCCACCTTACATTCTACCTCCCCGTCGTTATGCATTCTTTATGCATTGTTTACACTTTTCTGTGGGGTTTTGTCATCTAGCAATAAGAATAACACCCTGTGGTAAAACGAGTTATCTCGTCCATGGTACTGGATTGACAACTAACTGAAATAGGTTATCTTGTCTGTGGCAGCAAACAGGCTGAACTCGCCAACATTACATTGTTATCGCAGTGGCACACTGTCACACATCAGGAGAATTTTGAGCACATGAGTATATGTTTTGAAATAAGCATTACTTCAAAGACTTATCTTTGCAAATGAAAATATATCCATATTAGTGGACCATGAAATGTTCCAGCTGGGTTGCAACACTGGAATACCACCCTCAATGCTTGACTAATTTGTTTTCATCTCCGGACCATATGTCACACATCTTTTCCCACTGTCTGAGTTTTATTTTTATTAAAAATTGTCTCGTTGAGTGCAAACTCCACATTGATTCTATCTAAACGTAATAATTCGGTCAAACTTTATTTCCAGGATAGAAACATACGCACACATATGCGTGCATGTGTGCTCGTGTGTGTGTTTGTTGGCATATATATGTTTGTATTGTGGATGTGAAGAGATGCGACAGAATGTAGATGAAAATTATTATTTGAAGGTGAAAAGATAAACTCAAGTGATAGGTGTTGCATCTCAAATCTTTTATTATTATTGTTATTCCGTGGGGATACTTCGATGCATTTCGACGGGGATCAGTGCATCTCTTTTAGAAAAAAATGTTTGCGGCAATTCAAAGAGAAAATTCATGCTGTTTATATTTACTTTCCCACTTAATAGATTGATGGACTAATAAATGATTGAATATGCTATAAATGTTGCAGGAACGGTTCTCATCTTCGGTAGCGTGTGTACTATCTAGAGATTAGAAGTTACAGTTTCCATAGAAAGACAAATTTAACATCACTTTTTGTTTTTGTTTTGAAAGCAAAATGAAAATCCATTGGAGGTCATAGTGGTGAATATGGACTGTTTCCTGTGCGTAAAAGGATATGTATAGCTTGGGTGGATCTTTTGGTGGAAGAAGTTGCAGCAGTTATGGGTATTTTAAGGGTTTTTTTTTTGGTCGACAGGGATGGGTATTCTTATTTAATGATTGGTTTTCGTGGTCATTGGGAATCTCTGTCATTTTCGAGTGCAAAGTTGTTTGAGTATTTAGTGGGGAAATGATGAGTATTTCTTCTGTTTTCCGATTATTGTAAATCTAACGTCCACGCCAAAATTGTGGCCTGGGGTATGGATGTGTTGTTCTACTGGGAGGTGGTTGGGCTGATAAAATGATTTGATAATCGAAAAGAAATTACACATCCTGACTCAACTAAAATTCCGGATGTACTTGAGGATATGCAGATTATTAAACTTGGAACACTTTCTCCAAACAGACTCAATACTAAACTAAAACAACCCTAACCACACCGACCTATAACCCCATAATCCTCACACTCGTAATTACCCTATGCTTACCAACTCACTATCTTCATGCCTTGACCTAATACTATTCTTCCAACCAGCTCATAAATATGCACCATGACACCCTTATACCATAACACACCTCAATAATCATGTAAACCCTTACCAATTGATACCTATGTACGGTCCAATTTACTTGTACTATCGATATATGATTATATTATGTAGCAACTTATTGCATTATATCATATAAAAACTTAACCGAAATGATCTGCCGTCATTACACGGTTAATGTATAACTCATCCCTGACAACGTATTAGAATAAACAATTTGAAATAACCAGACTGCAGCAGGAATCGAAACTGCCACTGATAGTGTAGCGGATTCAACGTTGTAATGCTCTTACCATTGAGCTAAACAGTCGCCAGTAATGCAAAGGCCCAAATGACTGCTTTCAACCCAAATTCTCATCTCGTTTATTCTCGGTGTATTCGCCTCTGTCGCTGCAACGGTTATGTATTAAGATATACATAGATAGATGGATAAAGATAGAGAGAGAGAGAGAAGGAGGGGGGAGACAGAGAGAAAACAGTTCATTGCAATCACTTCCGGACAGTGCCCTTTAGATAACAATGACTGGCATTCATTTTGCATTTGAAAGGCTCTACTTAACATGAGGAATATTGATTTTTCAAAATAAATCCTTTCCCCGTCAATGCACTTAATCCCATTGGGAATAATAATCACATAGATTGAACATAATACGAGGAATATTTCAGATCAAATTTTGTTAATAGCCACGTGTCAGGCAATGAACTCAGTGATCTACTTTCTTGTACTTTTATATATATATATATATATATATATATATATATATATATATATATATATATATATATATATATATATATATATATATATATATAATAGGAAGTGCAAGTGCTACACAAACAACATTATTTTACTGCCCACTTTGGGCCTCTTTTGTCGAAGAGGGCAGAAGCATAAACTTGACTGTTTGGCGAATCCAATTCCTATTATGAATTTCCAGCTCTACTCTAAGCCAACTTGACTCTCGGAATATAAAGTTGAATGTATCGAGTGCTCTATAAAATAAATCCATCACATATCAGACATTGGTTTATATTACATTATATTATGCTATATTAATTCGTACTATATGTATATATTCGAATGTATATAAAATGTTATATTCATACACATACTAATGCAAAAATATGCACATATACTATATGTAGGAATATTATACACACACACATACATACATATATATATATATATATATATATATATATATATATATATATATATATATATATATACACACACACACGTCTACACACGTACACTCATACATATATACATTCACGAAATGTTACATAAGAGTTTGGGAATCTAAACAGGCAAACTGGAAGTAGTCAGAATTTTGCAACTACCTGTTGTGAGCAGTACACATTATGAACTAGTATTCCAGCACAAAAGGAGACTACTTAGATGGAGACAGTGGAAACTGGCTGTGAGGGGAAGTCATTTTTTTCATTTCCAAATACAGAGTGAGTTGGAGAGAGAGAGAGAGAGAGAAAGAGAGAGAGAGAGAATGTGTGTATTAGCAGGTTAAAATAATAACGCGTATAACCAAGCGCCAACTCGATATTAGTGTAAGTCTATCATTATATGTCGTAGTGAAATACATGCACTGCACAACATGGGATACCATGACTGCATACAAATGTATATGAATATACAAATGCATGCATATATATATATATATATATATATATATATATATATATATATATATATGTGTGTGTGTGTGTGTGTGTGTATATATATATATATATATATATATATATATATACGTATGTATACAAAGAGAGAGAGATGCATATATAAACACTAAATAGAAAAACACATACACATGCATACGTAATTGCGTACATATGTGTATTTGTGCGTGTGTTTAGAGAACAGAAAAAGCCTTTTGGACCCTCTTTTCTTCGGAGATATATTGCCTTTCGAACGTGTTAAACGCAATGAGACAAACACCGATCCAATTGGACGCCATGTCTCTTCGCCTTACCAACATCCGCCCATTTCTCAGTAAATATTTGCAAGTGAGGATATTGCCCGGTTAAGACCTGCCACCGCGCCTTCGCACCGTGTGTTTGGTGTTCTTAATGGTCGCATCAGCCTCGCTTTCGTGTACACACAGATGGACGCCTGGACGTAAATAAAATCACGTTCCTTGGCAGAGTTTTCGTGCAGGACGGTGTAATCGCACGTAAAGTAGACGGAAGAAACCTATTCTATTTGAACGACTTCGTAAACACGTCGAAATCTATTCCACTTAACGAATTTCCCCAAACACAGCGTACTGAACACGATGTCCACGACGTAAATATCGAATTCAGGGAATATTGCTTATTTTATTTCATTTCACAAATTGTCATGAAAGACTCTTGACTGTAATGTATAAACTTAGATTTTACCATTATAAAACCTGCCTATCCAAGTATCTGAACTGTTTCTTTCAGTAAGACTACTTTTGTGACTGGTTGAAATACAGGTTATAAGTATATAAACATGCTTTTTAATTCGAGATTTATCATCGAAATTACGATTAATCGTTTGTGAGATAACCAAACTAAACATAAAACTGCAATCAACATTATCATTTTTTTTTTTCGGAAAGTTTTTCTTAAGTGATTTTAGGTTAATCAAACTCATCATATTTTGTCTTCGTTATTTACCAAGCCTAAACCTTCACTAAGCCTGGTAAAAAGCAACACGTATTTGAAACTCGGTGAGAATCAAACCCACTGCACTGGTAATAGGCTGTTTGGATGGCCTTCTATTAAATGAAGAGCTCAAGTACTCCTGGATGCATAGAAAGAAAAAAAAAACGTTGGCGGAGGTCTTTATAAACTGATGGTTCGGATTGGAAAAAAATTGAAAATATACAAACGAGGGTGGAGTTCAATGGACGGGGGTGTCGGAAAATGACATAAGATGAATGCATCAAGTACTGTAAGAACTATCGAGCCTGATTTGAGGGAATTTGCAAAAATGAAAAAAAATCGAGGACGAAGGGGAAAAAATTGTTTTATCATTACATAAAAAGATTAGAGAGCAAGAGAACTTGAGAACTCTAGTAAATGATAGGATATTAGTCCCTAATAAGGTCTGGAGGTCGGAACGATGATCATGCCACCAATTTCTGTCTCGTGTACTACTTCTATAATTTCCTTTCATCTCGTATAGATAAACATAACTGTGGACCCATACTGTCAAAATAGGTTTCTCCAGATTTCAAGTTGGTCCGGCTGGCTATGAATGTATCTTTGCAACACGCATACAGGTCATATCGAAGAAACATGGAAACAGGATAATATCAACATTTACTCCTTATGATTTCCACACAAACAGTTTATCGTTTCTTGAAAATCCCCCGTGAATATGTTTGTTCGTACTTTGGTGGGAGTAGGGTCATTTAGCAGTGTGAGCTTACGCTGAATTGATCCCCAGTTTGTGCCTGCATTCAGGCTTACTTTTATTTGTATTTTTCTCGTTATTTTTTTTTGTGAAAATTCGGACTTTCTTAGCGATCACTGCCAAACAAAAGGCGAAAGAAGTAACTTATTCAGCGATCACCTCTTTTTCAGATGTTTAATTTATCACCCCTGACACAACATGTTGCCAAAGGACGTCGATCACTTGATGTTTTTTTAGTGATTAACCAAACCTGCACATCATTATTATTATTATTATTATTATTATTATTATTATTATGATGATAATGATGATGATGATGATGATGATGATGATGATGATTATAGTAATAATGATATTTTTTTTCATTTTGATATCTAGTTGTATTCATCGCACTCCGAGTTTCAGCTAAAAACTTAGGGCTGGCAACGACGTTATGACTTGGTAGGCACTGGCAGTTTTTTGAACGAAAAGGGGTTGATACAAGAGGCTACACACAAAGAAAAACTGTACACAGTTGCATAAAAGACGATATTTACGTGGATAATATTTTGCAACGGATTTCTATTTCTCATAGATGCTTGGGTTCCCTGGTATTTTACCAACATCTTTTTTATGAGCCCAAAGGCTTGGTAGAAAAATAAATCAATAAACAAACAAATAAATAAATAAACAAATAATAATAATAATAATAATAATAATAATAATAATAATAATAATAATAATAATAATAATAATAATAATAATAATAATAATGGAACATTAAAAAAAATTCAAACTTTACCACCAAAACCTGGTGTTTAGTATAGACGCTAAGAAATTTCTACAGAGGGATGGGTAGAGAGCCTGTGGAGATTAAATAACCACCTTCAATAGATCATGCAGAGAGATTCTGGGCAAACATTTGGAGCAACGGTAAAACGTTCAATGCAAATGCTGAGTGGCTTAGGAGAGAAGATGAAAGAGAGGAATGTAAAAACCTCACAGGGATGAAACGATATAACAGCGGAAGAAGTCAATGATGCTCTACGGGAGGTGCACGAATAGCGATCGCCAGGAATGGATAAAATCAACAATTTCTGGCTGAACACACTCTCATCTGCCCACGTAAACTTAACAAAATCTCTAACATGATGAACGTCTCATATGAGGTGCCCGTGTTGTTAAGCAATGGCACCACTTACTTCCTGACCCCAAAGCTGTGAAACTAGAGACCATAACAATGACTGACCCATCACCTGCCTCACAACCACCTCTAAACTAATCACATTGATTCTAACAAATAAAATGTGCTCCCAACTTGAAAACAACGATATCATTTCCAAAAGAACTATAAGGCTACGAAGAACTTCGTATGGGTGCAAAGACCATCTAATTAATAAAATGACACTCGAGAACTGTCGAGCCAAACACCGTAATCTATGTACAGCCTGGATAGATTACGAAAAGGCGTTTGAGAGTGTACCACATACTTGGCATATAAGTATATAAAATTGCACCAACTAAAATTGATTTCCTCAAACGTAGAATGACACGATGTGTCACGTAACTCCTCCTCAATTACAATAATGTTATCCCTAGATCCAGGAATATCGCCATTAACTGTGGAATCTTCCAAAGGAATTCTGTTTCATCTCTCTCTTTCAATCTAGCCCTCATCACTCTCTCGGGAGAACTCAATAACACTACCCAAGGGATATAAAACTGAGTACAAAAGGATAAAAACCACCTGTTCTTCATGGATGATCTTGAGCTGTATGCAAAGGATGACTCTGACCTTAGGGGGTCGTAGCACCCAGTCAAGAGGTTCTGTGATGATATCGGAATCAAATCACGCCTCAATAAGTGTGCAAAAGCAACCTTTAGGCCAGGAAACCTAGCAACAACAAAAAATATCCATTTCGGACCTAGCCACAAGCATTCACTACAGAAGGGTTCGAACTATCGTTAAAACTGAGCTTAACTCTAAGAACTGCATCCAAGCCACCAACACCTTGGCAATACCTGTAATACAGTACAACTTCAACATCATAACTGTCATACCCAGAATGGGCGGCAAAACAAAAGAAAACTCTTCTCAAACATCAGAATACAACACACTAAAGCAGATGTAGATCGACGATACCTCCCAAGAAAAGAAGATGGTAGATATATGATCTATTTAGAATTGTCCCACAGAACTGTTACCATTGGCTTTCACGCTTACTTGCAGGCAAGTAACAACTAGATGTTGAAACAGTAAGAGGGCTTCACTCAGTTCAGGGGGAATCAACAAAACCCTTCACAAACTGCAACAAAGTTTCCCAAAAATATAAATACTATAGCCAACTATGGGAACAAGAACTCCCGCATATACTTACTTTGCACCCGAGATAGTAATGAAGATAACGCCAAAACCCATCAGTGGCAACGAAGTTCAGGGTTGAAAAAGCATTTCATCTTTGCAGCCCAAGTCCAAAGCCTTCTTACCAGGAACAACCAAGCCCACGTTATCAAAAACAGTGCTAACCCCAACTGCAGGTTCAGTGATAGTGTAGCTGAGAGCATCGACCACATCATACCTGGATTTTCTGTTCTTGCCCTCAATGAATACGGACTTAGACACGATAGAGTGGAACCAGTACATACACTGAATTGTCTGTGAGCAGTATGGCGTACTGCACACTGTACATTGGTGTGAACATAACCCAGATCCTGCAACTAAAGCACAAGACGTGGCAATATTATGGGATTTCCCAGGACACACGGATTGAACCATCAAAACCAACCACCTAACATAATAATTAAGGATGGGAAGGAAAAGGGATGAATTTCAATAGATATGATCATTCCATTAGACAAAATTGTCCAAGTACATAGAGCTGGAAATTGAGATCGCAAAAATGTGGCAAATTTAACTGAAACAATACTCAGGAATCCTTGGGGACATACAAGAGGTGTGGGTAGAATACCAGGAAACCCTAGCATCTACAAAATACAGAAAATTGTCCTCACTAGCACTGCCCATATCCGTCGCACCCCTCCTTGTTTGAAAATAAAATGATAATGCCTCCTGAGACATAAGAACATCGCCGCCATCTTCAAGTCTCTGAAACTCGGTGTGCGATAAATATAACCAGACATCAAAAGAAATAAAATGATTAAAAAAAGAACATGATGAAGGAAAAGAATTTACCGTTTTACTTCAAGTTATACAAATGTCTGCGTCGTTATCAATCGATAAGAAGAGTAGTATAATTTGCTAGTGAAACTTAACTGGGGTTAACGGAATACATTTTTTGTTAATTGTTTTATGATTGAGGGATTAAGAGTTGCGTTCGATATACGCATATACATACATATTACTGCGAATGAGTATGAATATCAGCTTACTGGCAAAAATAAGGATATCTCAATCTTAATGAAAAACAAAGTCATCTCACACTTGATGGAAAACAAGGATATCTCACACAAGATAAACATAAAAATGGAATTTTATCTGTAACATCTACAAAAAAAAGCCATTTTCAAGTTCTGTTGAGTATGGGCGAAAGCTGTCTGATTTGTTTATTTTTCCATAAAAATAGAATAGTTTGAGGATATGTGACTAACGATGACTTTAACAGGGGATTAACACACAGCTGGGACATTTTTGTTGGAACGTTCTGTTACACAATCGATTGTCGTTGGCGTGCAATGGTTCACCAGTTAGACTTAGAAACCATTAGCTTGTATGCAGTGAGTTCGATCCTAACTAAGTAGCCCACTACAGCAGAGCTGTAATAAGCTAAAATCAGTTTAGTAAATATTTAGAGCGCCCCGTGTAAGGTAACTTATAGCAAGCTAATCTCCTATCTTATGTGGTAAGATTCTCAGTGGGTAGCCCACTTGCAGTTCAAGTTGCGGGTACTGGGGCAATTTTTATGCCTCTCCCGTAACTGGGACTCCACGTTAAAAACGACTCTGTCATAGACAAGATTGATGTATTGCTCTTTTGGGGAAGCGAGTGAATACGATCAATGGGTAGTATCTGTTCGCATTCTTTGGTAGCTTTAGCAATACCCTGGCCGGTGATGGTTTACTGAGGCATGGTATTGCTAAACGTAAGAGGCCTAGAATTCGTCCTGACGCCTTAAAAAATAACCTTGCCCAGGCTCAGGAGGTCAGTAACCCCGGGGCAGCACCGTACCATTCCATTAAGAGAGAAGGGTGAGGCTTGTCTTCGCACAACAGTTGCGAAGACTGGAGCAATTTTTTAAACTTTCCCTACATGAGACCCCACATTGAACCAACTTTGTTTCATATCTTGCTTCCATGGGAAAACGAGTTGATACGGATCAGGGTGTAGTATCTTTGTGCTCATCGAAAAGTATCACACACACACACACACACACACATACATATATATATATATATATATATATATATATATATATATATATATATATATATTCAGTTTCATGTTCCTAGTACCAGATGGGTGTAATTCGTTGTACGTCTACTCACAGCGAGAGGTTTGACTTTTAAATTAGCGTAAAATGGCGTTATCACTTTCATTGAATTGTGTCCTTGTAAAATCTAAAATGTCTCTGGAGTATAAATAAGACACCAGATTTTACGCTTCATTCCATTGGTGACATTTGCGACTACACATTTGATGAAAGAACGAACGCCTGTGAGTTTAATCAACCCAAAGCAGTTCTGAAAATAAGATACCCAAATCCATCAACTCATCTGATGGACGGGGTGTTTTCTTCTTGGTTCACTGTCCTTAACCATAGACTCTTCCACTTGAAGGTAAGAATTTCGCCGATATAAATATCTCCTGACAACCATGAGGAACAATGGACTCTTTCACTGAAGTAACTTCAGATTTTAAAATTTTTTTTCTTTAATCATCTATTTAACCAGGCTCTTCTGGTCCAAAAGGGGAAGTGGGTTCGAGTCTAACCGACAGCGTACTCTTCATCTAATGATCCGTGCTCTTTACTTACTGTCGTATATCGACGGCCTGAGTAGGGTTGCAATACAAACAAAAATGAAAATGAAGGAAAACAGTAGTTGAAAACTAACAATGATAGTTCAATAGTAATAGTAAAAGTAGTAACTGTAGTAGTTGTAGTAGTAGTAATAGTGGTAGTAGTAATAGTAGTAGTAGTAGTAGGAGGAGGAGGAGAGATGTAAATAAACCTATGATCTCTTTTCACGGGAATTGACTAGTTTAGTATAGATACTAGAGCAATTTTAACGTACAAGTCAGCAGAAAAATGTTAGTTGTTTATTATTATTATTATTATTATTATTATTATTATTATTATTATTATTATTATTATTATCATTATTATCATTATTATTATTATTATTATTATTATTATTATTATCTATGTTGACAAGTAAATGCCAAGATCAATATCTTGACCTTAGAAGAAGTGGACAGGAGTAGACAGAAATGTTATGCCCCCCTCCCCCACCCCCGGCCCGGTGAAGTAAGTAAAGAAAGAGCTAAGCTGTCGGGGGGGGGGAGAGGTGAAGAGGTACGCTAGAGTAAAGTCGAGATAAGATCAACTTGGCAGTTGATGTGCAAACTAGGTGACAGAGACAGACCGTCGGACAAGCAGGTAGACGACGGAGGACGACAAATAGTAAGACCTACCGCAGCGACAGGTGATCGTACGACAAACGTGGGTTAGGTAGTCTGTGTATCAAAGAATGGGGACTGCCTAGTAGCTGTGTTACGCAGAATACCATGTTCATTGTTCCTCAGGCCAAAAAAAATCTACCCTGTTACTACAGAGGCTTAGGCTCAGGTGAACTTGGAAGAGAGGTGCAGTACATTTTTCTCACAGGTGTTCATATTCCAATCTGTTGACAGAATTACAAATCTGATTTATATATATATATATATATATATATATATACATATATATATATATGTGTGTGTGTGTGTGTGTGTGTGTATATAACTGTAAAGCCCAGTTACGTTGTCTATCTGAAGAGCCAAATAAAGCAAAACGAGGGTGTATCATCGTCATAGACAAAATTTATGCATTTAATCGACATAATTATTCTCAGCATTCAGCTCTTTTAAAAATAGATTTTTCAGGATAATTTATATGATTTCTGGTATATATTTCGTCTGCACACACACGCACACACGCACACACACAAATACATATATATATATATATATATATATATATATATATATATATATATATATATATATACTTTTGTGTGTGAATAAATATATATATATATGTGTGTGTGTGTGAATATATATATATATATATATATATATATATATATATATATATATATATATTTGTGTGTGTGTGGCAATTAGAAACTGTCAACCAAAACTGTCAAGTTGGTCTCACTGGTGGCCTGTCGTTGGCCAAAAACTTTACGTTTATTCCTTATGATGTTCAGAAGTAGATTTCGGCTGGTACGTTGAATTTGTAATGTAAGTTGATGTTAAATTGGTTCTTTAGTGTCTGTTTTCATCTTTTTTGTTGAAAATTCAGACTTTTCAGAGAATCAATTTGAACATCGATCATTCTTTTTTCCAAAATTTTCAATTGATCATCCCACACAACATAGCCTCCTTCCAGAAGACTTGGGTCATATGACAGTTTCTATTGAATGACTAATCAGACCTGCTTTTTTTCCCATATTTCAACTCAGGATTTACTTACATTTTCCAGAATAACAGTTTGGTAGTCAATACTTTGTTTTTGATGCATTTTCACCGTAGCCTTCTAAAATGAGCTTCCCTCTCTAATTCTTGAAGAACATGTAGATGCACAGTTGACGGAAGAACTATGTACTTCAATTGAGGGATGAGAAAAAAAAGTACTTGTAGCTTATTAAACATAATAACCTACGTATTCGTGTGTGACTGGAGTCGCAGACGGTATGAAAGAGTTGAGTACTTGCAAGTAAAAATATATATATATATATATATATATATATATATATATATATATATATATATATATATATATATATATATATATATATATCAGTTAACGTTGCCATACGTTCGCATTTTTTTTCCGGATATGCAACCCATTTAGGTCTCTAAATCTTTATCTGGAAGGAATTTTTTCAAAAGCTTGCAAAATCATTTATCACAGCCTTATCAGTAATTGTGTTTTTAGAATGTGCGTGCGTTTGAATATATGCATGTGGGTAGTGATTTAATCATCAGCACAGTATATGCCTAATAATCCAACGAAGTTTCCCAGAGGTCCCTTTTAAATACACATATCGTGGGAATCAGATGTTTGGCAAAAGATCTGTCTAAATCCCAATATACATCAAACGGGGCGAGGCCAAACCGTATCTAAACTTTTGGAGACGAAATGTCGTGAATTTCCTGATAAATGTCGGCAGCTGAAGATTAATTACCAAATATCTCTAGACTTTATCGCGGATGACTTATGAGGCCATTATTGATATCCGAAATAGCATATTTTACAAGGATACCGATGGTTTGACTTCAAAGGCTTACGGAACAAAAGAATAGTTCAATGCGAGTATGAATTTGGTGACAGTTTTGATTGATGGTTTCCAACGTGAGGGACAGAGTTCCTTGGATAACAGCAAAAATATTCAAATGGGCAATTCAAAGAGCAAGAGAACATCATGGAGAAATCGTTCTTCAGATATGAATCTTACTGAACATATATGAACGATTTGAGATCGTTAGATAACAAAAAGATTTGTCCAGAAAACCCTCAGCAAAAGAAAATTTTCTGTGCGACCTACTTAGGATATCCCACAAAAGAAAAGAGCAGTTCAGATAAAGTCGATGCGGAAAAGGTAAAAATAGATAAGCTCTGATCATGATATATCAACCAAATTTTGATTTGCAGAATGAATAAAAATTGTATAGAAAACTGAACGAATTCTTTATGGTACTTACGTTGTTACATTAACCTTCTAAACGTTCTATTTCACGGAAAGAGAGAAGTATACTGATAAACGAACGGTTTAGTTCATTCCCAGTAACGCGAGTTACACGGAAACATTCTCAGCCGCCGGTATAACATGGGTGGTTCTCTATTTGGCACGTCATTCCAGTACCCTTTGAAATTGTAGATAGGAGACATCTGTAGAAGATGAGAGAAGTGGAGGAAACCGTTTACTTCAAGCTGCCAGACAGATGTCATGCTAATCTGGATTCTCGACGTGCTGCAATGTTCTTTGCTGAGCAAGGAGAAACTGAAAAGCACTTCCGTGTATGAATATAGAATAACTCGTATTACACGGGTTGCCGAGAATATTATCTATGTTGTTAGATTTGTTCAAAATGAACCGAGACAGGCAGTATATTAGCTATCATTTTCTGTTCACCATTTCTGTATATGAAATATCAAAAAATACACCTTTTCCTGTTCCTGTGGATAATACATCTTGAGGATAATCGTTCAGCCAAAATATTGTGGCAGCAGTATAAACAGCAACAGCGGAAAATAACTGAATGAATCCGTACATAAAATAATTAGCAGCGTGCAGATGTCTTCTCTCATGCTAAGGGGTGTAACTGACGTGGTAATTATAATCTTAATCATGTAAATGATGTAGTTTGATTAAATACAATTCATATTTTAATGGTATGATAAAAATGCTGAGAGACTAATAAAAAATACAAGGAGTAAAAGAAACAAATACAGAAAATAAAAATCCGTTTGTGGTCAACAGAACGTTATTCTCCTAGCTCACGGCAATGCAAATCTCTATTATTCACGTATATAAAATGCAATGTACATAGAAGGCTATTCTCCATGCTCACAGCGATGCAAATCTCAATCATTCGTGAATACAAAATATAAACTGGTGAACTAGAAAATAATAAAATACTTTCAAAAGTCTGAACGACTCTTTGAAAGAAAATGATTTTCCTCATTATGGTAACCGATATCAAATTGTTTAGATCGTTGAGTAAAGACTCTCGTTTCAAAAGAAAAGAGTCTATTTACTTTTGCCAACAGTGGTATCAATTTTGTTATGTATTTACGCATGTAAATATGTGTGTACGATGTACACACACACACACACACACACACACATATATATATATATATATATATATATTTATATATAACATAACATAAACTATAAACTACATATTAAGATCATTTCTGAAAGGACAGGTGTTTGATCAACAATGCTGAGGTGTATGTTAATATGACTGTTATGTTTTTTAAACACTTGCATGTTAAATAACTGATGATTCCAACAAGAAAGAATTTACACGTTGTACCATAATAACATAGTATGTTTAAACACTGGAGAAGAAAAACATGAGAAAACTACGTGAATCGCATTGACAGATATTCGGAAATGAGTGACTGAAGTGACAAAATACTTTTGAAAATCTTGAAAATTTTCAAAATTTAATGTTTAAAACTGTAAATCTTTCTAGACTATATATATATATATATATATATATATATATATATATATATATATATATATATATGTACCATGATTTAATCTAAATGTTTTAACTGTTGGATGGCTTATAGCAAGAGATTATCTCATTATTTGTAGCAGAACATTTATACCTATATATATTTTGCAGTGTGTGTACGTGAGCATTGATGCATACATGTGCATGTGTGAACACATTAGTGTGAGTGTCTTCACAAGTGTGTACGTGCATATGTGCACGTATACTTATGTGTATGTGCTTGTGCATCTGTGAGTATGTGTGTGTTTGTGTTTTGCATGACGGAACCGGATTAAAGAGAATCTATTATCATTTTCATTTCTCTCGAAATGATGTTTTTACTTTCTTGGGCGGAAGCCGCTGCGTGTGTAGTCACGTGGTCCCTTTCATAGCTGCAGTAGTAGTTCTCGGGGAGATCTTGCCGGGGAATCTCTCTTTATTTAACCCCATGCCACGAACTAGACAAGACCTTGCGACGAAATTGCTTCGATTTCTGTCAACATTTCGTTTGGATTTTGCAATTCTATTCATGAAAAATGCTATCTCATGAGAAAGTCGCGACTAGCACCAGTTGTGGATTAACTATTCAGCTGAGTAGGCTTAAACCTGAACATCTGGAATGGAAAAGGATCTGGAACAGAAAGATGTTCAATTTAGGACACGGAAATGGTTTCATTGAGTGCGCGAGGGTGTTTCCATGTACTCTTGCATATATATATATATATATATATATATATATATATATGTATATATATATGGTAAATTCTACTTAGTGTAACGATGCAATTAATTAAACTTAATTATACGGCCTTTCATTTTAATCAACGAAGGGAAGGGTAAGAAGCAAACACCGGGGGAATCACTGAAGTTAAGCTGTGGGACCCAGTTGATAAATAATCCATCGTAGACAAGCACATTGATCGAAGGAAATCGTCTTATTGATAAATCCCAAATGGCTGAGCGAATTCATAAATAAGCAAACTATTCTACTATTTACAAAACTAAATAAAGGGCATACAAGTCAAATCTTTTAAACGGGATTTTGAGAATACTCTTGATAAAGAAAAAAACAAAACAAAAAACAAACAAACAAAATGCACACATAAATATCTGATCAGCATGGAGAGGCTCAGGAGCCATGCCATGACCAAGGTGCAGCTGGTCGTAGAGCTTTTGTTCGTGGATAGCGCACTCATAGTCGGCCCTACAGCAAGTGACGCTCTGCTCTGTAAAGACATAACTCGTCCACGTAGAAGTTAGCAGGTCATACTCCATTAACCTTCACCTCGACAAAATTATCACCCACCCTTCATCTCTATTAGCTAGTCAAACTTTTGAGCAGTCCAGGAATTCCCAACCTAGGTCAGACAAAAAAAAAAACCGGTTGAGGCAAAAGAAAGCCTTTGATAGATTATACAAGCGTATTTAAAACAACATAAGCTTCAACGAAACAAAATTCACATGCTTTTTATCTTTTTTCATGGAGACGGATCCTTGGTCATATACCAGCACCAAGTATACCTCTTCAAATGCTCCCATCAACGTTTGTCGCACCCAATTCCTAGAGTGATTTCATTAAAACGGCAGAGTTTCCAAAATAATCTCAAATCGTGGAACCCCCTCCTAAATCTTTATTAGGCAAGTCATACCATTATATATATATATAGATATATATGAGAAATACAATTACTTATATCCGGTGAATGTTACCATTCCGTGCCTCTCTCTCTCATCATCAACCAGCAATATGTTGTTTCCTGTGGATTTTATATGTCAGTAGCTCTATTTACTGTGTTGAATATTCAGCACTGTGATTAAATATCTACAACGCATAAAATCTGTTTCCGTCTTTTGTTTATATTTTTACTGATTCGATATATAAATACATATATATATATATATATATATATATATATATTCTCCTATTACAACCGACAAATGAGAGTTCAGTAAAAGAAAAAAATGGTCACAGTAACCTGTGAGTTCGTCGGGGTCTTGCACACCGTCCACATACTTCACACAAGTTGCTGCTGTTGTCAGCCACTAATGCCAAGTGTTTCCTCGAATGGTGAGCCAAATCAGATTTATTGCGAGCAACGAAACCACAATGACCAATAAAGTCAGCCTTTACCAACCGATGTCGCTCTTTAGTTTTGGCACGCAACTCATCACGATGTTCCAAGCGTCTCTGTTCAAAGGCGTCAATTTTTGTGAAGCAGGTCTTTTTTCCCGTGCATTTTGATCCCATACAAGGCCCTGCCACAAATAAAGGTGGATGTTTAGGCACTCAAGATTATCATTCAACTCATTATGAAGGAAGGGCCAACCTACAGGGCACGGCGCCTCCTAGAGCTGGCCATAAAAAAAAAAGCTTTTATTTTTTATTCTGTCATCCGTCCAAATGATTGATATATATATATATATATATATATATATATATATATATATATATATGTATATAACATTCACACTCTTGTGTAGATACATATATGTATTTGTGTGCCCATAAAATGCATTGTCTGCAAAATGTTGGCAGTGAAGTTGTTTCAGCAATCCCTTGCTTTTTCTATTCAGCGGACCCTTTAGGAGATTCGAATATTTCACTTTCGTAGCTTTTTGTAGCTTTACATTTATATTTACAGTTTTTATCGTGGTACCCTCTCCCTTAATACCTCTGATGAGATATGAAACTGGGTCTTATAATTACATATACTAGTTTGATATAGTTACATCAGAGTAATATAGGAAGAGAAGTACTGTTGGAAAAGATTTTCATATTTAGTAATTGTGACACAAATGCCATCTACGGATGGTGTTAAGTGTTAAGTCAGAGACATATCTGTGCGCTCACGTCTCAAATACAATCCTGGATATCCGCAGACTGCATTGATATGTTTGAAAAAAACTTTAAGGAAACGATAAAAAGTCAACCTGCAATTATACACTCTAAACGCAGAAGTTTTTCGAACTAAACCCTGACACACTCTGGTGATTGATCATTCGACTAATATGGGAATGGAAAAACAATTGTCAAGTTCGACACACTCTTATCCTGCACACAGCCATTTCCTGACTTGGTTCTGCATACTACAAAGACTCATTAGTCAGGGCTCATACAAAGCATCGTATTAGTACTATAATACTGTATATTTTTTATCTTTACATTTAGTATCATTGTATTTTGTAATACCTGAAGTAATACTGTAGATATGCAAAGATCATTTTCATCATCGCCTGATGCCTTCTAGTGTCCGTCATTCGACATGGACCTTCCCCGAGATTCGCCAGACTTATCATGGGCGTTGCGAAGCCAGTAATTTCTGAATTTGTCTAGCTTGTCACACCATCTTGCTTTCTGTCGACCACAATTTCGCATATGAATCATCTCGATAGTCACCTATGGAGCTCAAACGTGAAACCTAACCGAAAGATTGACTCTCAAGCTGAGAACCATGCAACATGCACATGAGTGAATCATGCTCAACCTCATTTGGAGAGATCATAAGACATCACTGTATATAAGAGGGAAAACGGATGTCCAAGTAAAAAAAAAATCATTGGAAAGCTCAAATGGCAATGGGCTGGTCATGTTGCAAAAATGTCTGACGACTGCTGGACATCATGACTCACAACGTACTATTATCAATCTTTCAATGTCCGTCATTGGAAACAGACATTCCCTAAGATTCGCCACATTCTCTATCATAGGCGTCGTGGAGCCACTATTTTCTAAATTCGACCAGTTCATCTCCCCATCTTGTATTCTGTCGGCCTCAGTTTCGCATGTGATCTCTAGGGATCCATGTTGTGAGTCATGATGTCCATTGGTTGTCTGCCATTCTTGCAACATGGCCTGCCCATTGCCATTTAAGTTTTCTAATAGATTCTATGATGTCTCAGTCTCCTGTTTTCTTCCTTATGTATTGTGCTGTCTTGTGATCTCTTCATGTAAGATTGAGCATGATTCTCTCATGTGTGTGTTGCATGCTTCTCAGTTTGCGAGTCTGTCTCTTGGTTGAGTTCCATGTTTCGGCTCCATAAGTGACTATCGGGAGGTTGCATCGGTTGTATACTCTTTTGGGGATTGTTGAGAGATTAACTTGTTTTTTAAAGTTGGGCTTGTTCTGCCAAAGTCTTGCCAGTTATTCTTTGCTTGATATCTTCTTCCTTTCTGGGTCTCATAGAGATTTGTTGTCCTAGGTAGATATAGTGGTCTACTTTCCCCAGTTTTACATCTCCGATTTTGACAGCTTTGTCCTTATTCTCGATGTGATGTTACACATGATTTTCGTTTTACTGAAGTCCATGCGTAGGCCAACCCTTTTGCTTTAAAATCACATTCCCCTTGCTTCTCGTTGTTTCCCGCTGCTTTTCATATCTCACCACCATCAATCAAAAAACACATATGGTAGAGGAAAGGCTGGTTTCTGAATTATAAATGACTTAACCTTTTTGACGCGGAAAAAAACTGTTAACCTGATGAGACAACCGCTCACACGATAATCATTGCCCTACGGTAAATTATCTCATCATGGCATACGAGCAAGAATCTATGAAATCTAATCTTCTTTCCAAATATTATGATTCATAGAGAAAAAAAAATCTTAACCATTTAATGATTATTCGTCTGCATTTCTCTTCCTCAAAGAATTGACAGTGCATATTGAAAAAGCTAAATATTAAAGCTTTTCCTTGATACAGGTGTTCCAGTACGCGATTATCTGGGGCTAGAGCAGATTGTGTTCAATTTACATATGGTTTAAAGACAGGATTACGGGGTCAAAAGAAGAGATTTGAAAAGCATCCATTAAAGATCAAATTAATAATGGCTTACAAGACTTGTTTGTTGAACAGAGTGTGAAAGAGCGTGGTAACACAATTACGCCGCTACGAGGTGCACCTAATCCTAGAGAAAGGCACAGAAGACAGCGAAATAATAAGGATGGGGAACGAGAGATCTAAATTATATTTCAGGGATAGATGAACATCGAATGCAGTAAGTCACATTTAGCTCTTTATAGGTTGATTGATACGAAGTCTCAATTAGAAACAGTGCTCATAGGTCGTGCCATTGTCATTTTACCATAAGCATATGGAAGGCATGTTTGGTCAGAATTCTGCATCACTTGGCACCAAGTCACTCCCCAATGTTAATTATCATGGCAGCCATTCCGTAATATGCGTGCACTTATAACACAATTGTTGATACAAGTGAATATCCTAATCGGTGGTGGTTGCCTGCATCATGACTGAGAGAGATTTTGAATGCTGATTTTCAAGGCAGACAGTCGGGCATTTTGCACTTGGGAGAGCAGCACAACACAATACTTTTGTCCCCCCCCCCCGTTTATCTTCTATCAAGTAATGTTTTTATTAATTATCCCTGTATGTGATTGATCGTCATGGTGTGCCTATTATTACGGAAGCATTGTTTGGTGAGATCCTCAGGTGATTCAAGATTTTCCTATATATACAGAGGAATTACGTGGTGGGACCCTCAAGAATATAATCATGAGTACCCCACCCCCCACCCCACTCCACCTGCTCTTTCCTTACGGTCAACATAATGAAATCGGGGAACAAGTTGCAAATTCTTGCAACGATTTGCATTCGCTTCGCAGTAATGCCCTTGTGGGAGGTATGAGTGTACCCTAAAAGCTGTTGGGCTTACATCACAGTCCCATAATACCTACAATAGTGATAGAAACGACGCGGGAGAAACTTGGCCAAGCTGAGCCCCTACTCCCCAGTACGGATGAAAACTGGGTTTTGATTCCTTGTTACGAGTGACTAAATACTTTTTAATTACACTGTGTGTGCAAATAAAAAGCAATATCGATAGATGCTCAACGTTTCACCAACCATTGTCGAATGGTCACGAATATTATTGGCTGTTTGAGAGATAATTCTATGACGTTGCAAAAATGTTGGTGCTAAAATACGATTAGTAAGTATCAAATTTTGAAGAACTGAAAATAGAAAACTCAAACAGTTTTTTTAGTTGAAGTGGCGCTAAAAATATGACCAATAAATTAAAGCATTCATAGCCAATATATCTATTCCCTTTTGGAGTGTTTTTGTTCTGAATGAAACTTGGATCGTATTTCTCTTCAAGGAAATAGAGACGGTTCTTAAGTAAAACGCCTTTCCTTTGAATTGCAAAATAAAACGGATTAATCTGATAAATCATTTAAAAATGACGATTCATGGTTGCAAAAAACGGAAACAGCATTTATAACAAGATTTCACACGGAAAAATTCCGTTGTGGTTGTGAAAAGAAAATGGAAAAATGGGTTAATCGCTTCTTGCGAGGGAGGAATGATTGAAGGCTTGAAGCAGACGATAGCACAAACGATTGAAGGTCCGGACGCAGACACATTTAACAAACAGGGTAACGCTCTAACTAGAACGGAAGGGGCTCAGTGGTAGAAACATGGACGAAAAAGGGAGAAGGAATCGTAAAAGGTGGTTGTAGATGAAGTGACCTGGAGTCACGTATTTGCTTTCTTGGCTGTAACATAACATTACTAGCTGTCTGATTTCTTCATCATTAACTATTCCAGCAGGGGGCGCAGCTGCTGTTTCCGACTCAAGACAAGCCAGAAAGTTGGAAGGGGAAAAAAGGCAGAATTTATTTGCTTATAGCTGGGAGGCTATAACAACAGCCTGTTTCGAGTTCTTTGTAGTCGAAGATGAAATCAAATATACCGCACAAAAGAGTACACACAGCCAGATGCAAACATGCACTGCTTATATATATATATATATATATATATATATATATATATATATATATATGCAACGTGTGCATGAGAAAATTATGCTCAACCTTACATGGAGAGATCACAAAACAGCACAGTATATAAGGAAGAAAACAGGGGTCTGAGACATCATAGAAACTATTAAAAAACTCGAATGGCAATGGGCAGGCCATGTTCCAAGAATGAAAGACGACCGATGGATATCGTGTTTCATGACATGGATCCCCAGGGATCACATAAGAAAACGAAGCCGACAGAACACAAGATGGAGAGATGAACTAGACAGATTCAGAAAGTACTGGCTCCATGAACCCCATGATAGTGAATTGTGGCGGATCCTGGGGAATGTTTATGTCCAACGACGGACGTTAAAAGACTGATGATGATGATGACGATGCACAAATCTGAGGGAGAATGCAGTGAACAACATTATGCTATCTCTATTTGGCGCATGAATTCGCTGCAAACGCGTGATTTCAGCTATAAAAAAAAATTGAATCAGATCAGCCATCTTTTTCGACCGACTAGAAACTGAAAACAAGTCTGTCCAGTTAACAACCAATCCATCTAAATGCCGTCAAGGAGCCGGTCAAGATTTATGAATGATAAGGTTTCATTATGAATGATCCAAACTGACATTTCTTTCATTTCAAATTCAGTTGCTTTTCAACGCATTTCACGTCATTTTACGGTCGGAAGTAACTGCATGGTTCCAGACTTAAAAAATAGGCCCCGATGAGAATCGGACTCAAAAGGATTTTGTTTCGTCTTTTCAGTCGTTTCTTTTGAGTTTACACTGTATGTGCTGACTTACTCACTTTTACAAGATCCCATATTGGTGATTCTAAATATTATACTTATCCAAATATTGTATTCAGCACTTCCGGGACAATTTTTCCTGATATTGTTCATACGATCTTTATTTTGTCACATGAGAGAATGTATAACAGTCAACTTATTTGCTACCTCTCTCATATGACCCTTTTCTCTTTCTCTCTCTTTCTCTCTCACGCCCAGAGACAAACACACCGAACATGAATGTTTTACAATGCATAAACAATAATTTGCAGCATTCTATTTCATTTCCTCCTTTGTGCTCATAGGGGCTATAATAACAATTTTGTGGACAATATATTTGGGAACGATATTTGCATTCATTGAATCCAGACATACGTTCTCTTGTACGCTTGCAAGGAGAGTGAACAAAAAGATTATAAAAGGACATTCCTTGTCGATGATCTTATACCAAATGAATTCACACACACACACACACACACACACACACACACACATGTATTCACACATGAATATATATGTTCACACGCATACGTATAATCGGAGAAGAAATAATCTATGTAAGTTTTCAGTCACTGGTCTTTTCAACCAATGATTTGATGAGATCCCGAGATGAAGTTAACGTGGGTCGGCGAAAATTTTGAGAACGAAGGAAATAAAGCATAAGTCTGTTATAGAATGATGGTTTGGTGAAATTTATTCATGAATATGAAACTACAAAAATACAAAAAAAAATCCTCAATATGGATAATACATAGAAGTTGTATTCATATATATATGTATGAGCGTGTGTGTGTTTGTGTGCATGCGAGTGTATGTGCATGTGTGTGCATATTTGGATTAAGAGAGAGAAATATATGTGTATGCATATATGTGTGTGTGTGTATACAGACATATCTGTCTTGTTACACTCTCAAGCACGAGCGCGTATACAATCACACAAAAACACACACTCATATATATATATAAACATATATATATATATATATATATATATATATATATATATATATATACACACACACACACATTCTTTCTTATAAAAACGTTTTGCATGTTCAAGAAAGGGAAATGAAACAAACTCATACATACATCCATACATACATATGAGCGTGCGTGTGTGTGTTAGTGTATGCATGCATGTGTTTGTGTGTGTGTGTTTGTATAAAGAGAGAGAAATATATCAGTAAGTATATATGTGTGTATGTGTGTATACAGACATATCTATCTGGTTATGCTCATACACACACACACACAAAAAAAAAACACACACACATGCGAGTGCATGCACACACGCACACATGCATTTACACACACACACACACACACACATATATATATATATATATATATATATATATATATATATATATATATATATATATACGTCTTTTTTCTTATGGAAATGTTCTGCATGATCGGAGAAAGGGAAATGAAACGATCTCACACATACATACACACATACATAGCGTACGTGTGTATACGTGTGTGTACGTGTGCACATGTGCATACGTGCATTTATACATCATCCATGCATAGATTATTTTTATCTCTGATTATTAATACAAAGCCTTGTGAATATATACAATTATACACATGAATACACCTTTATCTTTCATGTTCAGGCCATACTTCTCACTGCTACATTTATTTAATAATACATGAACATCCCTTTATGTATGAAATATTCCATTCGTACATTAATGTATTTATTCCAATATTGCATCGCCGTTTGAATTCTACAGCAACGTCAGCTTATGAAGTCTAGCCGCTCTTCCTCTGGTATTGACGCCAACAGCGGTGTCGGCATAAAGCGTTCCGCTGAATTTCTATACGGAGAGTAGAATATCGTCATCACCAATCTTGGTTTTGCAGTATTCGATAAAACAGAGGCTCACAAATGCTAATATCTGTCCATGTAAATATCAATTTCCTTCGATCTATCTATCTATCTATCTATCTATCTATCAATCTATCTATCTATCTATATATATATATATATATATATACATGTATATATATATATATATATATATATATATCATTTACAATCTGTTTATAGATTGAAACAAACCTAAATATAGAGGAGAATAGGGTAGCACCAGATCAGGAAGAGATATGAATGTTTTACCAGTTTCTCCCTATCCATTTATATATATATCTATGTGTGTGTGTGTGTGTGTGCGTCCACACGAAGGAACATAGTCAGATATATACGTACGTACATACGAGCATACATACATATAAAGATATATGAACATACGCAGTGATAGATTGTTGGGCTATTTCATACACACACGCACGTGCACACTCATGCATATATGTATTGTAAAATATATACATACACACATGCACACACACACACACACACATATATATGCTTAGTGTATGGATGTAGAAAATCGGACAAGATGATAATGATTGACAGAATGGAAATGAAAAGACTGGGACCTGTGTCTCAAGCCGTCCCCGGGGAGAAATAGAATGAACTGATGACGTAAAACCAATACTTAGCCGAAAAATCCGGATGTTGCTCAAGAGGTCGTTGTTAATCTTAAGGAGAGGGATCATTTGTGGCTTTTATCAGTGTGTTTCAATCTATTAAATATGTATGCAAGTCCAAGCGACCATGCTTTGTCGAGGGTCATGTTAACATGATTGTCATATATATATATACATACATACATGTCTTTGTTGTATCTGCTTGAAATCTGGATTGTAGTGATGGTTTATCTATATTTGTTCATGTTCACCATTGTGTGTATATGTGAGTGTTTGATTCGTGCAGTTGGATAGGTTTTGGAGAGTAAATGTCTTATAGCGATAGAAGTGTGTGGAGAAAATGAAAATGGTGAATCGAAGGGTCAATACATTTTTGGAAACACCTGTGAAATATTTATCTGGCTTCGTATGTATTGTTGCCATTAGCATTGAATGTAATATTGTTTCAGAATTGATTTTGCTAAAGCAAGTGCTATGTGGAAGCGGCCAGGACATTGGGTTTTGTTCTTGCATTCCGAAATTACGGTCGGCTCAGAATAGACATAGACGGACAACTTGATATAAACAGCAAGAGAGAGAGAGAGAGAGAGTGAGAAAGAGAGAGAGAAAGAGAGAGAGAGAGAGAGATTGCCAGGGAAAATCTAGATATACTAGCTGGTATATTTGGCTACTGAAAAGTCGTGTTGTAAATTCAAACTGTTTCTCAAAGTAGGGATCGCAACCCTTCAGGTAGGGTCAAAATGTCAAAACTGACATGGCCTTGAATAGCGGTCACTAGAAGTTAGTTCTAACTATTCAGTGTTCATCTTTTGGTCAAGTTACTCGTGTACACAAATTTGCCGTCCGTAGGGTGTAGCTGACTCGTTTGCATTCTGCTTTAGATTTCATCAAAGGTCGGGGCTACCAATCCTCTGCTCATCCATGAGTCAAGCTAATTGTGTACACAAACTTGAAACCCAGAAAGTCCAGCCGTTCCTTTAGATTTAAAAATGTTAAAATTGACCTTCTTAGAAATTACCCAAACTGATCTGACCTTGAATTGACTTTTGAAGGTCAGTAAACGTCAACACCACCTATCCTATGTACTTCCTGTTCAGGTTATTTAAGATTTCATTTGCTAGTTATCAGAAAAAGTTTTGCCTTTTTTCAAAATTTTAACACTATCTTTCCTTTCGCTTGAATGTGTTTTGCAAACAAACACGTGTACCTTCAAAATAGGTGCCTGAAATCATTGCACATATCACCTTCATTTCCAGAGTGAGCTTTCGATATTCAACTCTGTTGAAAGATGATAGAGCATTTGATAAAATACTTTTCTGTACGGCTGTGCTAAAATACAGAAGCAACTAAAAGCGAAGTATATATATATATATGTGTGTGTGTGAGTGTGTGTGTGTGTGTGTTCGTGTTTGTGCGTACGTGCAAAGGTCTAATTGAAAATTTTCAACCCCAAAATCTCATCTCCTTAATCATTGGTCTATTTGTTCCTTTTCAACGCGACAGTTAGGTATCGAGACAGGGATGTATATGATCCGACAGAATGATTATTAATTATGTTATATTATATAGAAAACTTTTATTCAAAATGATCTCCCGTCATTACACGGTTAATGTATCACACAAACTAGACATCATAAATAGAAAAAAACAATTAAAGAGTGTGCGTCTGCTGTAGGAAATCGAACCTGCGACCGATAGGCTAGCCACTTCAACATAGCGTAACAAATAGACCAAGAATAAACGAGATGAGAATTTGGGAGTGAAAACAGTTATTTGGCCCTTTTCATTATCAGCAGCTGTTTAGCTCAAAAGTAAGAGCAACGCTACGTTGAAACGTCTGCAATATATATATATATATATATATATATATATATATGTACATATATATATATATATATATATATATATATATATATATATATATATATTACCAGGAACAATTACCTATGAATAACCTTAACCCGAAGCTTACATTCTTTAATTAACGTTACGAAAAGCAAAGATGCCATTTATTACCAGTAATAATTGCTATGATCAACCTTACCGCAAAATTCTCTAATTAATCACCACAAACTTCTATTTAAGAGGGGGTTTTTTCTCCTTTTTGCTTTTGTTGCTTCCTGTTGCTTTTCGTATAATATGACCGTTTTTCTTATGTGCACCAAACATTCTTACGGCGTAATTACAGTAACTGTGTTTGTTGGCTAATTCCTGGCTTGCAAGGATCAGTACTCCTCCAAACTTGACTATTTTTTTTTATCAAAGTGGAGATCAGTTCGTGCACACTGAGTCAACTTTTCAGGCTTGATGCCCTTCCATACAGCAGGCCAAGAAGACCAAGCTGTTGAATTTTTGTTGGTTAGATGGACTACTTCATAGAGTTGAAGGGACCCATCCCCCCTTATTTCAACCGTAGCTAGGGACCAGGAGATGGACTCATACCTTTCCAAAAGTCAATAGTGCGAAGTGATCACAAACCCAGCCGGAATTTGAACTCAGTCAGCCGATTCCATCTTTTGTGCTGTTAATCGTTAAGCCACTCTATACCTCACGATAGTAACTGCCCACCTCAGGAAATTGACGAAGCTATCGCTCTTAGCGCCATATGAAGTCAAGCCTGTTATTTGTTTAATGAAACTAATCCTTAAGTAAGAATCCAGAAATCGTCAAGATAGGCTTGTCGACATATTCTCACCATATAATTATGATAAAAAAAAGATAATAAGTCGTTTCATCTGGGGTTGTTGTTCAACAACTTGTGACTGGGTTATTTTAGAATGAAATCATATCGGTGAAAAATCTCGTTAGCGCCGTTACAATACCTTTCACTACTTTCTCCATTTGGGAACTGTCGTTCACCACTAGCAGAATCACTGCCAAAGTAAGAAAACTTAAGACCAAACAATCTTAAAAGATGTCTTGTCAGTCGCTCCATAGCGATTTAAAAGTGTTAATAGCGCATTGATTTTAAAATTAAGACATTGGATAATGCAATATTCTACTAATAAGTACAATTTAGAGCTTTTGCTTTGAAAGGTGCGTCTACAGCAGATATCAAGTACCAATGCTATTTGTCCCTCTATCGTCATTCATTACGTAAAAACACAGATAAAGCCATCTAACAGATTCTGTTCATTGTGAAACTAAGCACTCTCATTAAAATCGTTATCTATTATCACAGGCATAGAGAAAGATATTTCCCCAGTATCCAATGGTCAGTTTTCATGTGGAAATACCATATCAACTGATACAAATCTCATTTCCATAATATTTTATTCGAAGATATTGAATAATCAAAAATTTTTTTTTCATATTCAGGATAAAGGTTTCAGAATATTACCCGCTTTTCCGCGGAAAATTAATCTACGCCATTTTATTTTACAGTTATTCTGCTGCCAATGATTCACTACCCTTGGCTGCTTGGGAAGTCAGCCAAAACTTTATTGCTTGTCATAACGAGGCTTGGGACTTACGTATGTACAAAGAGCTGGTCTCAACGAGGAAGGGATTTCGGACAGTATTTAATTGCCGCTCGCTTGCTTGGGCATGAAACGTAGATGGAGGGCCCACAATGACTATAAGACACGATTATGATCACGTGAAAATGACAAGGGTAGCCGAGACTTAATAGCTCGGTCAGCTGAGCGGAAAAATTTCCTCGCCATAAAACTCGATTCTTCTGCTGAGCAAAGCCCCCTTGGAACTGGAACCATGTCGACGGTTCGGAAGCGTCTTTTGTTGTGGTTGAATTGTAAGAGACGGAAGATGTTTTATATCTATTTAATATCAATGACATTTTCAATCTTACTATTTACAAATCAGAATGCCCGAGAGTCATTTTCTATGGAATTCAACATTTTAACATCTTTAAATGATTATTACCCGAATGTCATTTAAAGCGTTAATTGAGAATTAGTTTTCCTTTCTCCCTATTTCTTGTTGCTACGATAATGACGATGCCTCGTCCGAGAAATTCAGACAACTTTAGATTATAACGTCCTCGTAAAGTGTAACTGAATTGATTTAAACTGGATAAGGCTGATTTGGTAGTTGAAATGGTTGATTAATCTCAAGTGGTCGGTGATCGTACTGATGTGAGATCCAGGATTTAAAGCACTTAATTTCAAGGCTTTTTATTTTGCCTTGAGAACAAACTGTATAAAACCACTGCAATTTTCAATGAGCACTGATATCGTTTTCTCATCGGATATTTTCTTAGGATCGAACTCACTACATAGTAGTAATGTTCTATTTGCATTATAAGGTTAACCATTACCCAACTGTGACACGTCTTTGAAGATTTTTTACGACAAGGATCATGGGCACTCACAGTAACTCAACGGTTCACAAACTTGATAATTCATTTTACGTTTATTCCGTCGCCAATGAGTATCTTGTTTTTGACTTGTGTAGTTTCATCTCATTTTTGTTGCTTTTATTGCAGCACTCATGATGTTTTAACATTCAACGAGCGTTAAGTGAGAAACATGGATCAGATAACAAGATGTAGCTTTTCACAAGATTCTTAACCATTTCTATTGATTGTTGTGTGCGAGTTTGTATTCAAATATAACTATCGATTATCCAAATGCACTTACATAATTTTGTGGAATATGTATTCACGTTTTCTTTCACCAATTCCATAACAGAGAAATGGTGTACCACGATCTTCCAAACCCGATTTCACGCCAGTTCTTTGGTTAAAGTCTCAGTCGTGAGTAAAACCTCAGGTAACCAAAAAACACTCAGAGACCGTATACCTCGGCCAAAGCAATACACTAACTGAATGAAAATAACTGAATGAAAATAAAACATAGAAAGACAAGCAACGGAACTTCAAATCTACAAACATTTTGCTACCTCTCTTGAAATTCAAATTTAGCCCTTTGATTGCCTGTACATTTTTAACCTCTTTTCTTGTAGGGAAATGAAGATATTACTTGATCGAAAATAAATTTCCGTTTCAAAATTTGATCACTTCTTTCGTAGCCCGTGATCAACCATATCACAATATTCTATTGAAATTCAGGCAGAACTTTTGGAGATATCGTGTGGACAGACAGATGGACACAAGTAAATGCATACAGCTCTCCCAATCTCGTTGGCAGGGCTAAGTAAATAAAATATCTCAGAGTAGACAAGGCTGAAAGCCAATTCGGCTTAAGAAGAGTTTTTTCTCTGTGTGATTTCTTTCGAATGACTCTTACTAGAAAGAAGATGGTAAGATATTCTGGAATCTACTGACAACCTTTTTCGATTTTTACTAATCTTAATATAGTACGGCACACAGCCAAATCGTAGCCGGGTGCACGTAGAGGAAGATTGTATAACGCTTCATTGCCAAGAAATCGGCTAGGATTTCAAATGGTAATCTTCTAAGTCTGCCCTTTTCATCTGTATTCTCGCCATCAATCCATCTATCTATCTGCCTGCCTGCCTGTTGGTGCGTCCATGATATAATTTTCCCTCTCAACATGTTCCTATTTGATGAACTTTATGGAGTTGAGACATGGAACATAGCCAAGAGACTGACCCTCAAACTGGGAACCATGCAACGTGCACATGGGAGAATTGTGCTCAGCCTCACATGGAGAGACCACAAGACAGCACAATATGTTCAGGGGAGAAAACTGGAGTCCAAGACATAAAAAAATTCATTCGAAACTCATATGGAAATGGGCCGACCAGGTTGCAAGAATGACAGACCACTGATGGACATCACGACCCACAACATGGATCCCCAGAGATCACATGCGAGACCGATGCCGGTTGAAAACAAGATGAAGTGACGAACTAGACAAGTTCTGACAGTATTGGCTTCGCAATGCCCATGATAGAGAGATGAAACAAATCCTGAAGAGAGTCTATGTGAAAGGATAGACGATAAACGACTGATGATGATGATGATGATGATGATGATGATGATGATGATTCCATCACTTACACTGATTGCCAAACAAGGCTGCACTTTGACCAGTTATTTACCCATACGTTGCGTAGAGAAGAGATGGTCTCATACCTCTCCCGTTGGCATTAGTGCATATTGACCAAAAACTAATGGTGTTTGAAATTATGATGATGACCTGACCTTGGCTTAATAGGTACAGGGTTCAATGGCGTGGAATGGGAATAGCAAGATCATGTTACGCCAATTTTTTTGTTAGGGAAAAAAACACGAGTGTTGCAATAAAACGCTGAAAAAATAAATTGAACTATAAACAAGTTGAAAAAGATGATTGGATTACGCACTCTGTTGAGCTTTTGTAGCTTATCTGATAAGGCACTGGTCCAGTCTGATAGCCTCCTGAGAATGTCCAGGTTCAAATCTAGTCGAGAGCTAATGCTTTTATTCCCAATTCATACAACTGTTCAACAGCTGTACAATCTAAAAAAAAAGCACAGATGTTTTGATAAAGCAAAAAAATGAAAGATAATTTTTTTTTTAACGAGGAACTAGTCCAAAAAATTAGATAAATAGATATGTTATGTATATTGCCTTTATGCACACAGGTGCACACACATGCACACGCACACACACACATTCCGTATTTCTTTCTCTCCCCCTCTCGCTCTCTCTTTTTCTTTCTTTCTTTCTCCCTTTCTTAGAACAAACGCACACAAGCGTGTATATATGCACACATGAACACGAACACTATACCCCATCAACACATGCCTTTTTACAGAAACTATTT
>OY735208.1:36110337-36155337 GCA_963457665.1 Thysanoteuthis rhombus | reverse complement strand
TGAGTCGACTGCTTGACAAAGACCTTTTCCCCATCTCCTTCCATCGCCACTGTGATTGCACTAACCTCAGCCATGTCTTGCAGGCAAACCTTTCATTCTCTTGTGTATGATCTTTTATCACAGCATTTATTGCCCCAGTGGCACCGCTTAGTTGGCCTTTTGCTTTGCTTCATGTCACCTATCCTTGTGTCCAGCCCAACTCCATTTTTGTCGCATAACTTATTATATAATAATTTTCACCTTTGTCCTCACACTGATCCAAGTGGATATTTTTCTATCATTGCTCTTTCCATAGCTCTTTGCGTGATTTTGATTGTTATTCAGTTCGTTTTGATAATTTCCATGTCTCAGATCCGTAAGTCATAGCTGGTATTATGCATTCATTGTATATTGAATATCCTAAGCATATTGGCAACATGCTCTTCAATGGGTATCTGTTCATGCCAAATGCTTTCCAGCCAATCGTTATGCATCATTTTGCTTTTCCCTTCATAGTCTGTTTCGATTTTCTCACCCTCTGTTCTTGAAATTTTGGGGGGAAGTCTATCGTTGAACATTACTTTTGTCTTTGTTCTGTTCATATGCATGTATATTCACTATCCATTCCATCACATCTATGACCGTTGATTTTACATAGACTTAATATTCATTAAGAAATTTCTCTCTCTATCTCTCTTTCTCCATATATATATATATATATATATATATATATATATATATATATATATATATTATGGGAAAAATATGATGGAATAATAATATTTCATCATATTTCAAGCCCTACACCAGCCGAAAGTTGAATGCATCGAACACTTTATGAAATAAACCCATCCTACGTCGGATTTCGTATTACTGATTTTGCACTTTGGTATATATATATATATATATATATATATATATATATATATATATATATATATATATATATATATATATATGTATATATATGTATATATATATACTTGTACATACTCACTGATCTAACATTAGTCTGGTACGAAGCAACTGTGAGGCAGTAAATACTGAGCTCAAAAGCAGTTATCTCTGAATCTGCTTTGGAAATCATCGCACTACGCTTCGTATTCCTGTACAAAGACCAGTAGTAGATATAGTGATAAAATGTTCAAATGTACGCAGTTCTGTTAATCCATGTTGGTTTTAAATGTCATGGAGTCAACTTCCTCAATATTCATTTATATAAATTCACTGCTCATCAGTATTCAGACGCACAAAACATAACTAAATACATGCATTGGTGTGATGATTACCATTACAAGCCATACACGCAAAATTCCTGTTTTGTTCATTCAGTAATAAACGCTACAATATATGAATGAATAGTTTGGCTTTGCAAACGAAAATTGTTTAAGAGGGGGGGGGGTATCCATCGTAGTGAGATTTCAAAAGGCGGGGCCAGTGGGTAAAATTTTCCTCCAGCATGAGTAAAGGTTTGTTTTGTTTTGTTTTGGGGGGGGGGTTCAGCTGAGGCCAGTTTACTTTGGGTCAGCCCCATCTTTTAAACAGAAGTTTAGCTCTACGTGGTCAACTGGAGTGGCTCGGAAAGAAGCTGGATCGTAGATTTGACTGGGATATCTCGCTCCTGGCGGATGCAGGATAGCTGTGGGGTCTGTCTACCCATTGCAGGCATATTCCCACAGATGGACTGGCCTGTTGTTGTACATCAGTACAAGAATAGTCAGCAGTTGGTACATGTTGAGCTGGTTATCAACTTGAGTTCTACTGTGCTTTTAAAGGATCGTGTCAGTACGGCTACCATCCACTTTAACCACAGAACCTACGATATATATATATATATATATATATATATATATATATATATATATATATATATATATATATTTATATATATATATATATATATATATATATATATATATATATATATATATATATATATAAAAGTAAAAATTAAAAAAATATCTACATGTACCCAATGAATGTAAACATTTTGTGTCACTCGCACTCTTCAGCAACGAGCTGTTTGATTAGCTTGTACTCGATTTTTCGTCTTTTATCGCTTCTGTTGATCAATTCATTTTAATTATATATGTATAAACTACAAAACTGACAAATATTCACTATCTTGTGTGTATATGTCTCGTAGACTCCTAATATCTGATAATTTGTCTTTTGCTTCCACTCGACCCCCGGATAGGTTTTCATGATCTCTGGTGACTTACTGTGAAAAACACTTTTTCTATCTCAATTCGTAAATTCATATTTAAATATCCCTATCTTAGAAAAATATGGACCATCAATGGTTAGAGCTGCAGAAAATGGAATAGTCGTGTTGAGTCCAAGATCCCATGGAGAAAATTAAAACATTTTTTATTTCATGTGTTTTCATCGAATCAGACCTTCAAACCTTCCGAAAATTTGTCCATTACAATAAAAAAAATTCTTTTTCAAGTTTTTACAGAGGGTGTCTCTATTTACCATGTCACGATAATGCCGAACTGAATCTTTACTTTCTGTTCGTCGTGGGAAATCCACTGATGTGAATATCTCTTTTCTTCAATGATTTTACCGGTTTGACACTATATTCGAGGGAATATGACCCTAACTCTACAATAAAACATGTTTTATTTGAGCAAAAACCGTAACCTTGTTTCTCACCCTAGCCCCAAACCAAAGTCGACCATTAAACATGGACGATATGTAAATCTGATCGTCTGGTTTGACGTGTTAACTACTGAAGCTAAGAATGAGCACGTGAATTCTCAGTTGTGGGTCAAATGGATTTCTGAAGGGTTTAGAAGGGGCAATGCCGGAAACCCCAGCTAGTATACACACACATATATATCTATATCTATCTATCTATCTAAATATATATATATATATATATATATATATATATATACATATATATATTTATATATATATGTGTGTGTGTGTGTGTGTGTATGTGTGTGTGTGTGTGTGTGTGTGGTAATTCAATAACAGGAAAATGAAAAGAAACTCAGGAGGGAAAAAAGTGTTACATCTCAAAAAACTTTACAATCTCGTAGATTGGCTTTCATGAATTTCGTTATACTGGATACGGTTTTTTTAACCGCTGCATGTGCTCTTCCAAAGAGGTTGATGGAGTCAAAGGTATACAGAAAGCTTATCCACGTGATAGTTTAAGAAACTGAGAAGTGATGCTTGTTACTGTCTTGAATTTCTTTTCACTTTCAAATTGTCAGATTCCCACCATCATTCGGTCGGATTACCTCACCACTGCACAACACACTATCCTCCATCCAACATAGAACGCATAATGACGGATATATGACCCCTCACCCATCCACAAAGTCATACATGCACAGACAACCAATGTTTTCTCATTGTCTACAAAAATGATTACTATATATATATATATATATATATATATATATATATATATATATATATAAGTATATATATATATATATCATGCAATGCCGAACATAGCACCCATTAAAGCTCTCTCGTCACTCATTGCCATAAACGTTGCCATTAACTATAAATGACTCACAACATGATAGACCAGATGTTGGTATTCATATGATTTATATTTAATGCGTGGCTGTACAGTTTAGACAATTGGTAGGGGTTCCATTTGGAACTCTGGAAGGGAAGGAGAAACTTATCGCTTGATATACTGTTTTATTGTACTAGTTTTACTCCATCTTATTATTGTTGCTTTTCCTCACAACACTCTGAATCGTAAGAGTTTTCGTGACCAAAGATATTAGGCAACGTTAATAAAAGACAGGCATCCATGTATCGTTGGAAGCTACACCTTCATCTCTGATTTTACTCTCATTATTCTGGCATTCGGTGAGTGTATCAACTTGGAATGTGCTGAGAAAGAGCTACAATAAGATAAAGCGAAACTAGTTATAAAACAATAATAATAGTGGAAATTATCCATCTAAGAAGCAACAATGATAAGATAGAGTAAAACTAAAGATGAAATGATGATGTAAATGCTTTGCCTGAAAAGCAATACTAATGTCCCATCTTAAGAACCACTGTGGTAAGATATAGTAAAACTAGTAATGAACAATAAGAGAGAAAACTCTTCATCTATAAAGCAACAATAATAAGATAGAGCAAAACTAGTGTAGAAAAATTTAAAGTGAAACTTCTCCGAGCAAAAAATTGAATAATCAAAAACAAATACCGAAGCCCTTATTATTATTATTATTTTTTTTTTTGTTGCTGATAACGATCGACATGTGTGTTGTTGTTGCTTTCATGTCCTGAATGACATTTCTCTTACTCCGAATTCATCAAGCGGCACAGTAGGGTGTGTAGTGCTTTTTCAATATCTGTTAATTCTCATTGAGGTGACACTTGTCCCACGCAATCTCCTCTTTTCTGCAGTGACATTTTCAACGAACTATCACCGGATAATTCTAGTTTGACGAGGGTGTCATAGTTTCATCTCAACCCCCCCCCCCAAAAAAAATATTTGCCTAGATGCAGATGAAGAACCTGACCATCCAGTTTGTTTGCTTATCTTAGTCAGAAATCACTCAAAATGCCCTTTTAAAAATACAAAATAAGCTCTCATCCTAAACGGCTAATGTTTACAAACGTGGGCAGAGGCAGTGGGGGGGGGGGCAAATGTTGGAACTGTTGATAAACATAGAATGCAAACGTCTGGTATGAAATAGAGAGTTAACCCGTTGAACACGGAAATAAATGAATAAGCTTTCGATGAGACACGAATTCGGAAACTATAATCACAGCTGGAGTTTAGAGCTGACTGCATTCGAACCTAAATCGCCACTACTCCACCACGTTAAGCCCCAGTATTTCTCAGCATTAATAAAATGTGTCCAGTTGTAGGGGAAAATATGATGGATAACGGTATTTTGCAATCTTCCACCAAAACTTTATCGAGCGAGTTTCGGCACCGACAGAAGTTGGCTATTATAAGTATAATGCAAATGCATTGTCGATTATTTTACTTATATAAATGCATATGAAATAAAGGAGAATGTATTGTGTCTCCTCGAGAAGTGCTGCTGAGAATACAAGGCAATTATATAATACCGCCTCGCTGTGGTTGAATTGGAACCTGATCTCGCAGGCCATTAGTACTGCTTCTTTTTTGACATATAGACTCCCAGGGAGGACCGGATATATATATATTTACTAAACAAAACTAAGTAAATATCTGAAACCTTTACTCATCAAGAATTTCCCAGGGTGGAATGTGACTCTCAGCTCTTCCACTGATAGCAATTAGCTGATGCAAACAATTATTAGACAATATTATTGACTTTTGCTGACGTTGGTAAGTTATAGCCATGTGCCGGCGAATGTTACGATGCACCAGCTTCTGATCGTAACACGTTTGTGAAACAACATTTGTTTGTTACTCTTGTTTAATAACACAGAACTCGGTCAGCTCACGTATTGGTAAATACTCTTAAGAAATACAAACGCTGAAGGCAAAAATACATCTCTTTTTGCTTCTACCGCCAGAATTATAAATACTTTTTGCGTTTGGTGTATGTTTACAGAGGAATCATGACGAATGGTAGCGATTTAATACAGAAGTTCGCATATGCGTCCAAGTAAAGTTATTGTAGAGTTCAAAATCTGCAATTGTAACCATGCGTAGCAGCGGACACAGCACGTGGTCTTCATGCGTATTATACTGTAAACCAAGGCATTGCACTGCCAGGCGTATAATGTTACTGTGTGAGTTACTGTCTTATCTCTTTAAATAATTTTAATTCGAAAATATTACCGTGAACTGCTCCAAGGCTCCCAAGGGCTCCCAAAGGCTCCCAAAGGCTCCCAAAGGCACCGAAGCCTGTTCTAATGATACCAGCAACAAGAACCACAAACGATCTATGGATTGGAAAGGGAAGGGGAGCAAAAGTTTATTCGGCAACTATTGGGTCAATAACATGGTGCTCACACAACGTCCAAATCGCGTAACGTCCTATTTCACTGGGCGTATCATGGACGTTAAGCGATGCATGACTGTACACTGAAGGTTGAGACGGATAGAATCAAGAAATAAATAAGACTTCAAAGAGATTTGTAAAAATGAAATCGCATCGATTCTTTTTTCTCCTTTTCTTTCATTTCAGAATGCTGACACATTTTTCAAAATGAATGTAGTTTCTGTACACCCTTGATGATTAATTTTTACAATGTTCAATCAATCAACATACAAACTTTTAGGGGTCTGCGTACATTTTTTAAGAACGTTAAGGGGTATGCGAGGAGAAGATACAGAACCACTGTCGTGAACAATCAACAGAGTAGTTGGTTCGACCCCCACCCCCTGTGTTCTCTGTCACAGCAAGAAAACTAAGCGAAGATTAAATAACCCCACGTATGCAATTATTTCCAAGCACTGGCGACAAAAAAATATTCAGCCATAAATACTTGATGCTCAAAAGGAGACCTCGTGCTTCTCAGAATGGCACGATGATTTGTTGAAAGGCACGCCCAACAGTTTATTTTCTGTCACAAGCAAAAGACAAAACGTGTCTATTTAAAAACGATTGTCATTTCTTCTATCACTCATACGCCCAAAGCCACTTGGTGAACATTTCGTGTCAGCCTTCAGACTCAAGTGATTTTCTTTCAAACTGCATCTCCTCTCCACAATCTTTCTTCTTTTTTTGGTTTTAACTCTTTCCTCCTCCTCCTCCTCCTCCTCCTCCTCCTTCTTCTTCTTCTTCTTCTTCTTCTTCTTCTTCTCCTCCTCCTCCAATCATCATCATCATCATCATCATCATCATGCTATTCCCCTTCCTTCTATCTTTATTTCACTCTCTATTCATTTTTTTTGTCTTGGTATGTGCAAAATGTTCCGGCTAAAAGTCGGTTTTCGAAAATGTATTCAATCTCTAATTGGGGGCAGGGGCGGGGAAAAGGGGGCATTGAGGACTCTTGCACACGCGTAATATCATTGTTGTTTCGTGCATTTGCATGAAAACACCAGTCGTTGGGAGATTGAGTGACAGCAAGTCTCTCCGAATCCCCCGTACCTTTTTCAATAATATCTTCTCAGATCCTTGCAATACCGTTATCTGAAAAATCTCAAATCACTCACGAATCTGCTACACATCTGATCTTGCCTCTAGCGTCTTTTGGCATCGTAGCAAACATTATAAGCACAACTTGAACCTACACGATCGATAGTTTTCATATTTCCCTGGAGAAATATTAGTATTTTCGACTTCTACGCTTTCTTTTATTTGCATCCTATGGTCAATGATCTGGTAGGTCCTCATTTCCTTGTCAACTATCAGATCCGGTTCTCATGCCTGGACGGGATTGTCTACATGGATCTCGGTGTCCAAAAGTATGTTATTCTTTTTGTTCTCAACGACAGCCCCTTGTTTCCGCTGATAACATTTGTGTAAACGTTTGAAAACGAGTTGTTTGCACAATTCCAATTGTATGACTGCCCTTGCAAAGTCATGTTTGTTTTTGTATTTCTTTCACACCAGTTTTCAACATTCATTTGAGTTATGATGGTGTTTACAATCTCAACAAAAGAGGCATTTATTGTTTTTTTTTTTTTTTGGCTTTTATGTAGTTTGTCCTGATGCATTTATTCTAAGCTGCAACAATAACAGATTCTGTCTCTTTTTCTTAGATGCCCTTTGCGTAACCATGTTCATTTGCTATCACGTCATTTGATTTCTTTCAGTCAATTTATATATATATATATATATATATATATATATTGGTAAAATGACGATTCAAAAGAGGAGAGGAATTCAACATTCACAGGCCCAGACATAAACTCCTTCTGAACCCGCTCTCACAGACCCTTCTTATTTCAGGCGAATCCTGATTCTCACTTATACAGATACACACATCCCCTCTCACTATCAAAAAACGACATGCAACTCAGAAATCACCTCATTAAAAATCTCAAGAAGAAAACATACAGTTATCGCAGCAAATTCACCGAAAATGTGGTTTGCAACCATCGAAATGCATCAGAACATGCCTACATAATGACAAAACATTTCCAGATGTAACACATGTTTTTATCATGAATTCCTCTTCACTTTCCAATCGTCATTTGACCCACATTCTGTTTGATCACTTGAAATCCATTCAACACACACACATATGTATATAAATCAAATTCTCTATCTGAATAAGTTTTTCTGTTTAATTAGCATTCTTAAAGATGATATTATGAGTAGGCTTGCATGCAGTTCGAGATTAATAACGACACGACGAACTCAATATTCACATAGGTTAACATTCAAAGGACTACTTCTTGGTGGGGCAACCTCCGTAAGTGAGCCCTGTGATCGAAATACACTACGATATGCCATTCTATATAAAATAAATTTGGGAATAATAGCCTTAAATGACATAGATCTTTTGATAAAAGGTTTGCTCTCTTATAGATTTAGTATTTAACATTGTAAAGCTTTCGAAAATATATATATATATATATATATAATTGATTTATTTTCAAGTGCTCAATAATTTCATGCAGAGCGATTAAATCATTATTAATAGGATTTCAACGACTCATTAGAGGGCACTACTCGGTTCCAAATTTGAAAATCCCATGAAACGATGTAATACTCTGTAATGAGTATATATGTGTATATACAGACATGAAAAAAATTCTAGACCATCACTAAACTTAACGACCCAAATCACGCTGATCTCTAATATCATAATCAACCCACTGATATCAACCCCACATCCACATCCTACCCGCCTTCATGTTTATCAAATATTGGGGACTTCACACAGTCACACAGACACCCACTTATAAAAAAAAACTTTCATGTGAACAGCTCAAAGCCATCAGACTTTCCATGACATCCACAATGACCATTAAGGATATAAAATGTAAAGTTCGTTGACCCCATTACCCCACCATCTGGACTATCCCCGACCTACCAAGCATCTACACAGTCTGATATCAAACCACCACCCAACTCCTCGGTATCCTTAACAGCTTATAGGCCCCTCGACGACCTGCCACTGCTGTTACAACTATATCCTTGAAAAGACCAACATAGACCAACACAGACTTCACCACAGAGGGAACAAAGTCCCCCTCATCATGATGACCCCAAAAGGAATCCTCTTCCTTGATTTCCATTTTTGCTTCCAAAGCAAAATATCTAATGTTAAATCTATTTTTTACGGAAACCTTTTAACCACTGAAAGGTACACATACACCACACGCTACTGGGGATGGGAACCCCTCCCAAAACATTCATGGCGTGCTAGTTAATTCATTTATGGATTAGTTGATTAATAAACAAAGTCTCCATATACTTTTACTCCTGAGTCTGTCTCATTCCCAATTGTTCACACACACACACACACACACACATATATAGTAGAGAGCTGTGTAGATATCAATTCCGATCTCTCCCTATATATCGATCTGCCTTCGATTTTGAGATCACTTTCTCGCTTTTTGTCTCTCAATCTCCCTATCTTGACTAATTATGCCTTTCCTTTAGACTCTTGTCATTTATCTCTCCAACGCCATTTCGAGGGGACCATAAAAAAAATCCGGTCAACAATCGGGAGGCGGAGAACAAGATTAGTACTTAGTAGGCATAATACCGACCGTGGTTTGGAAATTCTCGATGATACGAATGAGTGGATAGGCCGGCCGACTGACCGAAATCAAAACTGACCAACTCCCCCACCTCGGCCTCAACAAGTAACAGATGTTGACGATAATCGATTGTGATTTACTCCTGCATCGTAGTTGTGAAATTAAACCCTGTCATGTCAGACAACTACCCTCCCCGTACTGTGTATGTATATTACAAAGCACACAGCGACAACAATTTCGTTTTGAAAGGCAATGAAGTGCAAAAATGCCCAGGCACACACTCACACGCACATACACGCACGCACACACATGTACGTAAGTGTGTGTGTAATGAATGGCTTTGGTTCGTGAGCAAAGATTTGGGGAGGTTTGTCAAAGTTTTCCAGGTCTTCAGCCGGCATGGCCGCTACGTGTATTGCCTAAGGCCTATGCGCAACAGTGATGCATAGTGCGTGCAACCAACTCCATCCTTTAAACCAAAGGTTTGTATGCCATAGTCCACCGACGTAGAAAGATGGGAACATGGTCTCTAGGTTGTTAGTTTTGTTGGAGAAGAAAATATATTTGCATTGGTATTCTGCTGTGTGACTATTCACGCCTGAAACACCAATGCGAATGCATTTTCTTCTCCAACAATATAGTACAAAATAGAAAACTGACACCTCTTAAACATTTGAATAGATAAAACCCTTTTGTAAAATATAAGATTACCCACACACATATTCACACAACGTATACCAATGTAGACACACTTTTCCACTCAACAGCACACCTTTAACAACGCACACTTACATACGACACATACATAAATTTTTTCTCATTAACCCAGTCACTAGATTCAACTACAAATACACCTGAGAACCGTTCTCATTTTCAATTCCCATACGCAAATGATTTGAACTTTGACACGAAGATATCCTCTTTTTTGCCAGTAAAAAGTAAGAAATTCCAGACAATAATAACCTTACATCATTAAACAGTCTTTCGAAACTCGTAATAGAAATAAATAGAATCTGTGTTTCCATATTATCAACTGAATTAACGATTATGTCGGATAAATCTCATCCATTTCTTCACGATATAGATATAATGTTTGGTCAAAAATTATCCGACAAAATTATATCAGAATTGACAAAGAAGAAACTTAAACTAATGATTAAAATTGTGTATTGATTTCATTAACATGCTTCGCCATGAATAGGCTTTATTAGATTTATTGAGAATACTAAGTGCATCGGATTCTTACGGGGAATTTATCTTATTGATATATCAGGTCATCGATCATAATGTCTTTTTCATCCCATTCAATGCATATGGGTGTTATAAGTTCCGTCTCCTCGACATATCTCAGTCAACATTTGGTGTTATGGGTAGTGTTATCTAATATGTCTGTACTCAAGTAATGTTATCTTTTATGTCTCTCTCTCTCCCTATATATATATATATATATATATATATATATATATATATATATATATATATATAGTTTTATATTATGTAAGTGTTTATAGATAGGGGGATAGGAAGATACGATTTCTGTCATTATTAATCAGCTTCACACAGCCATTACAATCGTGTGTGTGTGTTGGTATGATATTTATATATGTATGTGTGCGAGGAGCTAGTCAAAAGAGTGAAAGGTTTGAATACGAAAGAAAAAAAAAGAAAAAGAAATACTCACACACTCACACACACATATGAATATATATATATATATATATATATATAGTGTTAGAGTGAGAGTGCGAAACACATGTCTGTATAAATCAAATTCATCATAGCAAACAAAGATTCTGTAACATGTTCACGTTTTTGTCTATTGTATACATTATCATTATTTTGCCATCTATGATGATTGTTGTCTGTGTTGTTCGTGTTTTAGCAATCGTCCGATCTCTATTGCCTGCTCTCTGGAAAATATTGATCGATTCCTGTATATCAGACAATTTATACAGTTATATTACTTGCTTGTGTATGGAATCGTGAAAAAAAATCTTGGTACCTCTAGTTCAGAAGAAATTTAACAAAGATTTTTTCATCCATCATGCCTTTCTGTATCTTGTTTTTACGTTCTTCCATTTACGTATTTATCAGTTGTTTATTATTATCATTATCATTATTATTATTATTATTATCATTAATAATATTATTATTATCATTATTGTTATTATAGTTGTTATTATTATTATTGTTGTTGTTATTATTATTATCATTATTATAGTTATTATTTCGGAATCTCACACCAGTTGCCTGGTGGTAACCGCTGGAGTTTGAGTGACAGCAAGTCTCCTCAAGTCTCCAGCCCTCCTCTCCTAGTACTCATAGGTCGCAGTAATTTTGCGATTTACAGTTTCACACCGGTTGCCCAGTGGTTATCGCTGAAGGCTGAGTGACAATAAGTCTCCTCAGGTCTTCAGCTAACGTCTCCTCTCTCTTTCGCATATCATGACAGAGCTACGATTCGTTGCAGTACTTATATCTCTAGCACCTTCCTCAGTACCCGTGCAGTTCCAAGTAGTGCTGTGGTCTGTACGGTCTCTATCCTCCCCCTAATCCCGATCTCCTCCAGTCTCTCCCTCAGCGTTTTGGGGACAGTTCCTAGTGCTCCCACTATGACCGGTACTACCCTGGTTTTCATGTTCCACATTTTCTTCAACTCCCTTGCTAGGTCCTGGTATTTTTCCCTTTTTTCACCCTCCTTCTTTTTTACTCTATGGTCTGCAGGCACAGCAACGTCTATTATTTGGCAGGCCTTCCTTTTTTTGTCTACTATTACTAAGTCCGGCCTTCTTGCCTGGATGAGGTGGTCAGTTTGGATGTCAAAGTCCCACAGTAGTTTGTGGTTGTCATTCTCCAAAACTGCCTCTGGCTTGTGCTGATACCACTTTTCCCCATGGTTGAATCCCATTTGTTTACTTAGTTCCCAGTGTATCATCGTTGCTACTCTATCGTGTCTATGCTTATACTCCTTCTGGGCGAGTTGACTACATTCACTAGTTATGTGGTTTACTGTCTCATCTCTTTCACCGCACATGCGGCATTTGCTGTTTGTCTGAGTTCTGTCGATTTTTGCTTTTATGTAGTTTGTCCTTATGCTTTTGTTTTGGGCTGCCATGATGAGCGATTCTGTTTCTCTCTTAAGGTTTCCCTTTCGTAACCACGTCCATGATTTCTCGTCTGCTATATCTTTTATCTGTCTTTTAAACTCGCCGTACAATTTTTTCCCTTCCCACTTTTCTTTTCTAGTTTGCTGTACTGTTCCATTGTTTTCTACTTTATTGTTTGTTGCACTATCCCTCGCGCTCTTTATGATTTCTTCACTATTTGTTTGCACATATCTATCTAGGACTACTTTAGCTCTCTGGACACAATCTTCTATGCTGATGAGCCCCCTACCACCTTCTTTTCTCTTAACGTATAGTCTATCTGTATCATCCCTAGGGTGTAATGCTTTATGCATCGTCATAAGTTTCCTTGTTCGCCTATCCATTGATTGGAGCTCTTCCTTTGTCCATCCTAGGAATGGTCCTGTATACCTAACTACTGACACAGCCCAGGTGTTCATTCCTTTTATTAGATTTCTGCTATTTAATTTGGTTTCTAATATTTTCCTTATCCTTCTAAGGTATTCCCTCTTAATCTTCTCCTTCATTTCTTCCCGTTTTATCGTGTCACATTCAAGGACACCTAGGTACTTGTATCGGTCTTGTGCAGTCAATGCCCTAATCTTGTTGTTGTCCGGAAGTTCAATTCCCTCAGTCATTGAAAGCCTTCCTTTGTGCATCACCATGATTGCGCATTTTTCTATCCCAAACTCCATTCCTATGTCCTCACTATATTCCCTTACTTCGTTGAACAGAGTCTCAAGCTCTCCCCTGTTTTTCGCAAACAATTTAATATCGTCCATGTACATTAAGTGGTTGACCTTTCCTTTTGTTTTAGAGAAGTGGTATCCTTTGCTGTTTTTCAGGATTCTGTTAAGCGGTATCATTGTTAGAACAAATAATAGTGGGGATAACGAGTCCCCTTGGAAGATCCCCCTTTTTATCCCTACCTCGGCTAGTTTGTCCCCTGCGGCTGTCAAATCTACTTTCCAGTCTTTCATTGAATTACCAATGAATTTAACCACCGGTTCGCTAATTTTGAACATTCTAAGGCATTCGAGTATCCAGCTATGTGGAATCATATCGTATGCCTTTTTGTAATCTATCCATCCCATTGCGATATTCTTTCTCCTTTTCCTTACTTCTTTTAAGATCATCTGGTCTATGTAGAGTAAATCGTTTGCCCCTTTGGTTCCTATCCTACACCCTTTCTGTTCTTCTGGTAGTAGCCCCCTTCTATCCATTGACATGTATATTCTCTCTGCTATTTGCCCGGTCAGGATTTTCCACATAAGTGGTAGGCAAGTGATTGGTCTATAGTTGCTTGCTATGTTCCCCTTTCCCGGATCTTTTTGGATGAGGGTGGTTCTGCCTTTAGTCATCCATTCTGGTGCTTTGCCTTCATTCAGACAATTTTGGAGTAGGTGAGTGAGTCTACCGTGTAACGTGGTAAATTTTTTGAACCAATACCCATGGATCCCGTCGGGACCCGGTGCTTTCCAGTTGGCTACTTTCCTAAGAGTATGTTTCAATGTGGTTTCATTCAGTACTATTGGTTCTCCCTTGTCTATTTCTCCTATTATTATTATTATTATTATTTGGAATCTCACACCAGTTGCCTGGTGGTAACCGCTGGAGTTTGAGTGACAGCAAGTCTCCTCAAGTCTCCAGCCCTCCTCTCCTACTACTCATAGGTCGCAGTAATTCTACAATTTACAGTCTCACACCGGTTGCCCAGTGGTTATCGCTGAAGGCTGAGTGACAATAAGTCTCCTCAGGTCCTCAGCTAACGTCTCCTCCCTCTTTCGCATATCATGACAGAGCTACTATTCGTTGCAGTACCTATATCTCTAGCACCTTCCTCAGTATCCGTGCAGTTCCAAGTAGCGCTGTGGTCTGTACGGTCTCTATCCTCCCCCTAATCCCGATCTCCTCCAGTCTCTCCCTCAGCGTTTTGGGGACAGTTCCTAGTGCGCCCACTATGACCGGTACTACCCTGGTTTTCATGTTCCACATTTTCCTTAACTCCCTTGCTAAGTCCTGGTATTTTTCCCTTTTTTCACCCTCCTTCTTTTTTACTCTATGGTCTGCAGGTACAGCAACGTCTACTATTTGGCAGGCCTTCCTTTTTTTGTCTACTATTACTAAGTCCGGCCTTCTTGCCTGGATGAGGTGGTCAGTTTGGATGTCAAATTATTATTATTATTATTTGCTTTTTAATTCTGCCGTGTTCATATTTCCAACTGAAGATGATGTGGATGTGCTGTATTATTTGAGCAGATGTAAAATTCAGACTGGAATCACGAAAGTGATTTTTTAAGTGAGAGATTAACTATAGACGCAAAATCATTAAAAGTTATGTTGATAGTACTCATCTCAGCGTGTGGACCGTACTAGTTGAAACTATCTTTCTTGAGATGAGATTTTCAGGATTTTTTTCTCGATATTTATCTATTTCTTTCTTTGATTAGTCAAAGAGCACTTACTATCACAATGATTGTTACCACATTTTTCCAATTTTCTATTTCCAAATCTTTCTTCTTGGGCAGCTTCCAAAATCTTTGACTGACACATTACAGTCTGTAGGTGCTGCCATATCTACTAATCGGCACGTCTTTTCATATTAGTCTTTAATAACAATGTCGGGTTTATTAGAGTTTTATACTTCTATCATGCGGATAGTGAAGTCCCATAAAATAGTAGCGTTGCCTATTTCTGTGACTTTCTCTGGGTGGTCCCCCAGTGGGGGTACTGTCCTACTTTATCATATCTGTTCTTATATTCATTCAGGGTTAAAACATTCATGATCACGTTAGTTTGATGATCACGCGTAAGGGAGCATAGATCTCCCGCTGCTAGCGTAAATCCCCCTGTTTTGGTTTCAAGTTCCAGAGCTATGCAACCGCCGATGAGTTTTAAGTTTATCTACATCAGCTTGGTTGGTATGAGTAGGATATTGACCGTGTTAATGCCCACATTGTTTTATTTGTTCGACATGTTTTATCTTAGCTGCTTCAGTGGGCGATTCCGATATTTCAGGATTGTTATTGGTTTCTTCTACATGGAGTTTTTCTCTTCTCTTATTATGGAACACATTCTCTTATTGTTTCCATGATTCTTAACAAACTTCTTCGTCCAATACTGAGATTTTCCGCGGTATTTTTGAAGATCGATTCCGGTTGTCTTGAATGATAATCTTTGTTGGATAAGTTCTCTAACAAAATCTTTGTTTGGGAAGGTATAAACGGACCAAATCAGCTTCAAGACTTGTATGGGGTTTCCTCATCTATCCATTCTTTTCCGAAACTTTTTAATGCTAGTTCAGGGCGTTGAAGCTGTATTCTACTACTGGGTCTCCTAGGCTGCTGGTTGCTTTGATTAAGTTTTGTGAGTTTAGTTGTATTCAATATTAGTCTGGCTTATCCAAAGCACTCCTTTTAAAACTTTCTCTTTCATGTGTGCATGGTGGATACCGTTTCCTTCACTGATACCATGGTATTTACGTGGTTCCTCTTGGTCTAATTCTCTAATCCCAAACTTCCGATGTAATCACTGAATCGTGTTACCGTGTTCAGAGGAGCCTCCGATTCATTATCATACTTCGCACGCATCTTCAAATCATCAGACTACATAGAACAAGTGATTCAAGAGGTTACTGTGAACTTTATATCCATGACAAGTGATATCAAGTTCACGAAATAGCGAAAGAGAGACGTATGAGGCAAAGACAGATGAGAATAAAAGAGAAGAGAATAAGTCTTATTCCACAGTCTTGACTTATTTGGACCTGAATTTAGTGTCCCTTAATTGTGGTTCAAGTGTAGCATAGTTTTCCATAATATCATGTTATGTTTTTAAAGATTGGTGATTAGTAGGGATACCTTATATATCTTTTTAGATAAGTTCCACTAAGATCCAAGAATGAGGCACATTATCAAAGGTCTTGTGATGGTCAATCCACGCAGTATTAAGGTCACGATGTTCCAGATTGCAATTTTCTACTATCTTTCTACTTATGCCCTCGAAGCCGTATGAGCCACGTATTAGCCCTCAAAGCCGTATGAGCCACGTTCCAGTCTTATGTTTTAGGGGAAGAATATTATTATTGTCCAGAAATAGGTAGATACGGTGAGTCAAGATAGATGTTATTAGTTTGTGGGGAGTAGACAGGCATGTTATTGGTATATGATTTTGGGGGATATTAGTGCTGCTAGTCTTGGAAGGAGAACAATGATACCCTCTGATAGCCGCTAACGTATCTCAGAGGGATCATTTATTACGTTGAATAAGGCTTTTACTAATGATTGATGTGCTGATGTCAGATAGTTGAGACAGAAATTATGTAGCTTGTCGAATCAAGGTGACTCCTAATAATGTGCTTTTGATAAAGCACGTTTCATGTCTTCCTTTGTTATTTCCATCCAGTCTTGTTCAGGCTTTTCCTTCATTTTTTTTACTTCTTGCTTAATCCAATTGACAATCACGCTCATCTGGTTTGCTCCAGATTGTTTCCCCAGGACTGCTATGATTCGTCTATTCGCGGCTCGCTCATTTCTGTTTAGAATCCGTTTCAGAATCCGCCTGAATGTATATCTTGTTTTGTAGATAGAATTTCGGACGTTCATCAAATCGTCTTATTATTTGATCTTTTCGTTGGATCTTCTGTATCAAAATTTCTTCTGATACTGGGGTATCAGCAACGTCTTTCGAGTTCACGTTTTCTTTTTTTTAACTCTTCTCCATATTCCTGGTTATGATATCCTCTCGGTATCTCGTCTACGATGGATAGCTGTTGTTGTTGTTCTTCTTCTCATTATTATTATTATTATTATTATTATTATCATTATTATTATTATTATTATTATTATTATTATTATTATTATTATTATTTCATGCATTGTCATGTTCTCTGCAGATGCCTGGAGTTCATTGTTGGACATTGAGTGACAGCACATCTCAAATCTCAGGCTCTTTTGTCAGCGTCCCCGCTAACCCGAGAATCGCTGTTTGTTTTGACAGATATATTTCCGCTCGGATTTCCAAGTCATCCGGTCACAACTTTCGTATTTCTGGCACAGTTCCACGTGCACCAATCGCTAACCTGATCATGGTGTTCTACACCTTTCGTCTTCATCCTACGGTCTGCTATCGATGCCAATCTAGTAACACAGTGTCTTATTGTTTTTATTTTCAAGGGAAGCCCCCAAGTCAACTCTGATATTTTTCGTTATCAATATTTTAGGTCTCAACAAGTCCCCTAAGATTTTCAGCATCTTCAATGTTCTTGTCGACTCTAGATCAGCACTGTCATCATTTGGGCAATCACAAATATCTCTCGAATCTGCAATTCCTGGAATCTTGCATCGAGGGGGTTTTGACACAGTTCTAATACGTCACTATAAACATGGCCCTGATCCTCGAGTTCTAAAGGTTCTCCAGTTTTCGAGCGAGGTTCTGGAATCTTCATTTTTGTTTTTCGCTTACTTAGCTCTTCATCAGTACATATACCATTGCTTTGGATCAATTATTTTTAATATATAATATAAATTACCACCAAAGAAGAATGATAGGTAACGTTTTTGCAGCATTCGGGTAACAGATCAACAAATATACAGAATTTGAGTCTTAGGGTAAATTAAAACCGAATGTTACCGAGCAAAAGCAGAAAACTAGTTTTAGTGATTAATTTTCAGTTTTTTTGGTTTTTGCGTTGTATGTGTTTTAAAATTTGCCACAATAAGAGGTTTAAATACGGCACAGATTTTGATTTTCAAAAGTGGGGGTCGCATTATATGGCGCTGCGCTCGAGTAAATACGCTAATGAATACTAAATATTGAATTATTGTAATCAAATATCGAATTAAAATATGTATATGTATATATGTATAACAATTGTGTCATCTACAGACAGCTGTTTTGTTGTATTACAACTTTTCTGTGTAGTTATAGACTATCCAATATCCCTTCCAGTACCACAAGGTAAGGTCGAAACGTCTACACCCAGAGGCAGACGTTCTACACCTGCCGTACGCAGAACTTGATAATTAGGAGGACTGATATATATATATATATATATATATATATATATATATATATATATATATATATATATATATATATGGGTCTGAAGCGAAAGTTTCAATCCTACCTTGTGGTACTGGATGAGATAATGGATAGTCTATAGCAGCACTGAAGAGTTGTAATACAACGAAACAGCCGTCCGTGGATGACACAATTATTTAATTTTACACACACACACACACACACACACACACACACACACACACATACGTATATATATATATATATATATATATATATATATATATATATATATTGTGGTCCATTGTATGTTTTTTTAATCGATCCGTAATTTTCTTGTCAAATTGATGTACGATTACCGAAGGCACATTCGTTTTCGTTATCTTAAAAGTCGGGCCGTCAATCTTGCGACTCCCGGTGCCTCCCCTTACCTCTGACTAACAAAACTTGAGACTTGAAATCCAATAGTATTCAACTCGGTGGCGGTAGCTCGTGTGTAAACCGTCAGTCCACCAAGATCAAGCGATCGAGTCACTTCTGATTTTATCGGTTTGGAGTAGCGTGACAGACACTTGCAAGAAAGAGGCAATGGTATTTATCTATGTTGCTGTTATTCTTCGTATTGTTGTTGTTGTTGTTGTTGCTGCTGCGGTTGTTGTTGTGGATAAATGCGAATGATATATGAGCATATTTTGATATCATTATTCTTATCGATACGTGCTTTATCCGTTAAAGATTGTTACCTGACACTTGCAATGGGATTTCGTTTTGGGTTTTTTTATGCGCCAATCACCTATTATTCAACGCCCTTCATAAGTTGAAAAAAAAAAGATCCCGGTGAAAAACATGGACGAAACGATTGAAGGTAAATAGATAAAGAAAGAGAGAAAGAAAGGCTGACATAAAGTAATGGAGATAGAAAGAAAAAAATTGACGGAAGGAAAAAGAAAAAGAAGAAAGTGTAAGTTTGTGGATGAGATTCGGAGAGGAAGTAAGTATGAGTAAATATAACAAGGGAAAAGAAAGAAGAGAGAGAGAAAGAAAAGGAGTCCGGGGAAAAGAGGGGGGAAATTGGGGGAGATAAACGAGGGGAATGGGGCGATAAAAAGAGAACGGAAGATTGGGAGAAAGATTAAACAAAGATGGGAAACAGGTCAGGTCAGTCACTCAATAGAGACCGTCTCGTGACCAATGTCTCTTTACAGCATATCATGTTGGGGGATGATCAATTAAAAAATTGGTAAAAGGGGAGATCAATGAATAAGTTGTTACTTCTTTTGTCTTTTGTCAGGCAGTGATCAACAAAAACGTTTGAATTTTCAAAAAACAAAAACAAAACAGGCATGACTGCTACTGGGTACTAACGAAGGGACCAATTTAGCATAAACATACATTTCAAATTGACCCTTCATTAAAAGCCTATTTAGAAGAGTTGAAAAAAACAATGTTTTTTGTTGACATTATCATAATCAGTCTTTTAACATCTGTCGTTTGACATACACTTTCCCCAGGATTCACCACACTTCTCTATCGTGGACGTTGCGGAGCCATTATTTTCTAAATTTGTCCAGTTCATCTCTCCATCTTGTATTCTGTTGGCCTCGGCTTTGCATGTGATCTCTGGGGATCCATGTTGTGAGTCGAGATGCCTATCGGTTGTCTTGCTACATGGCCTGCCCATTGCAATTTAAGTTTTTTAATAGATTCTATGATGTCTCGGACTCCTGTTTTCTTCCTTATACACTGTGCTGTCTTGTGATCTCTCCATGTGAGGTTGTTGACATAGTAAGGAGTAAATGCTTAAAGATTCAACTTTGTGGCTCCATTGATGGAGTAAGGACGCGTAATACATACATACATGCATACATTCGTGATACAAAGCCAGCCAACCAGCCAGATCAGCTTAAAAACAGGGAAAACTTTTGATAACAGTTTTAGCTGACAGTTTCTAACGTAGAGGTAGGAAGACGTGGCAAAGTGAAAAAAAAAGAGACGGACACGAGGAAGATTATTGGAGAAAGGATGCAAGGGTGAAGAAGGAACGGGAAATGAAAAAAAAAATGGCTGACGAGAAGCGAACGGAACGAAGGTGTTTGCTAGAAAGTTTCACACGTCACTACACACACGTAATTCCCCTGTCAAATTGCATCGGAGGTTTGCCTCACTCCACTGTTAGCCGACACATGTTTCTGATCAGCGATGACGTCATTGGACAAGAGCGGAAACTAACGAACCAAGAAAGTTCGCAGTTATGAACAAGCGTTCGGAGAAAGAAACGAATTGATGAAAGGAGAGAAGAGTTACTTACGCCAGGGGATGTAAAGAGAGAGAATGAGAAGGAAGAATTTTTTTTTTTTCATTGAGTGACATAGAGTGATAGGGAATTAGAGAGAAAGAAAAAAAAAACAAGCGAAAGAGGGGCAAGATTCAAATTGAGATGTACACGTTTGGAAAGAGCAGAACGAGGCGTGAAAGAAAGAGAAAGGACAAAATAAGAAAGGGTGTGAGAGAACGAAAAGAAAACAAGAGAAAAAGAACGAAAAAAAAAGGTGTTTAAAAAGAAAATAAACAAGGAAGAAAAAGAGAAATGTAGAAAAGAAGAAAAAAAGAAATTTAAACAAGCCTGGCAACTACCGCTCAACTTCAATTTCTATTCTAATTGTAGATGATAAGGACATCTGTTGTATTGTGTATATGATAGATACATTCGTGAATATATAAAGCTTGTCAGTTTAACTCAATTGGCAAGAGACCCCCTTCACTCCCCTGACCCTCACTTGATCGGGGTTTCAAATCACGGTTGGACAATTTTAATCTTATATATCTGTTTGGTATAACGTGGGGTGTGGGATAGACAAATAGTGAAGAGTTTACTCTCTATAATTTGGTTAGAGGGGGGTAGGGCTAGAATCGACTCAGAATTGAACTGGGATTACACAAAGAAAGTGGTATTCCAAAGGAAATTATAAATCCCTGCCGCCCATATATCCAGCTTTTTACCTTGTAAGTTAAGTTAAGCGATGGTGGTGGTAAAATCGATGAATTGACGAAAATACTATCAGTATGGTTTGAATCATGGATTTATGATTAAGAAAAAAAAACACGGATCTGGTGAGTCACTCGATGGGGTGATCAATTTAAAGAAATGGAAAGAGGAGTAATCAATGAATGAGTTACTATTCTGGCTTATTTCGGCGGTAATCACGAGAATACTGCTGGACTCAAAGTGTGACATCAATTTGGCAGAGACTTTCATTGCAAGATGAACCCCTCAACAAAAACCAATTTAGTGGGAGGAATTTCAAAAAGCAAAAACAAAAAAAAATTTCTCCATTAATTGTGTGTGTGTGTGTGTGTGTGTGTGTGTGTGTGTGTGTGTGTGTGTGCAAATGCACAAAATTTTGGATCTTGTACTATGAACATATACGGTTGGGCGATGTATGTGTAGGTTGGTAAATACATAGATACATATGTATATAGGTCAGAAGACATGAATAACCCAAACTCAGCAACCGTGGATTAACCAGTCAGTAGTGGGTAGCAGTGATTGAGACACACAGGGGATGAAGAACAAATCAGTATGGCTTTTTGATGAGTGAATATTAGTCTGGCATAAGGCCACGGTTGCAGAACATGTTGGAACGACTAATTCCAAGTAGAGTCAATAAAAGAAAGATATTTGAAAAAGTTGAAAAAAGAATGGGGTCGAGAGAGAGAAAAAAAAGAAAGGGTGAGACTGAGAGGTTTGAATGGCAACTCTACTTCTCCAGAAGAGGGAAAAGGAAACAAAAAAAAGAATGATAAAAAAAAAGAAAGAGAGAACAAACAAAATGAAGAAACAAAATGAGGAACAAAAAAAAAGAAAACAAAGAAAAATACGTACAGAAAAAGAAACAAAAGGAATAGAGAAAAACGAGAAGGTGAAAGAGGGAAAGAGAAAATGTAAGAAAGAAAAATAACTGAGCGCATACCAAAGACCCATCATTAAATTAGACCAATGGTTTCCAAATCACTCAGGGAACCCTTTTCGATAATAAAATTTCCTAGCGAATCCCCTTAAAAAAACTTCCCTGTTACATATAAATATATACGTATGTATATAAATATTAGATTTTGGCTTTGTTTATGGAATTATTTGAAGGTGTATAAATCCAAATAGAAAATATACACTTGAATGAAAAAGTCAGAACGAAGCTGGAGGAAATAGATATATGAACAATTACTAAGTGAACAACTTTCATATCAGAAAAGTATAAAACAAAACAGCAAACTCTATTACTTAAATCTGTTAAGTAGCAAGCTTCTGATTCATCTTATTCATTTCCTCACTCGTTAAGAAACAAACTGTCATCATCGTCTTTTCATTTTCAACTGAAGCCATATAATACGACGAAATGTTTTTGCCTGAACCCGATCGAAGAGTCCCCTGTTCCGTTGCAGACAACCCAGTGTTACCAAATTAAGCTTTTTTTTCGGCTAGATCTGTCCGATCTATTTTCTATATTAACAGATGAAAATCTACGATAGCTGGAATTTAAAAAAAATTTACGTTTAATAATAGTAAACGCTTTGTTCTCATTAATGATTTGCTCTTGAGTCTTAATCATTCAATCGATGAACTTCGAATGAGTATATACAATATTTTTTAGCAATAAAACTTGTTTGAAATTTAAAACTTGACCGATTTTAGCAAGACAGTTTCAGTTCCAGCGAAATATTTGTGCTCGTCGGAAACTGTTTTGAAACCTGCAGCGCAACGTCGCTCAAGTTATTTTGTTTATTGTTAAATCTAAGCTGCTGTTCTCTGAAAAACAACACAAAATTGCCTTTTGAGTTGATACAGATGGTCCTTAAAATTAAAGGCAACTAGAAAAAAGGAAGGACATTTATCCTTTCTCATTTTATCCATGTCTATATCTTAGCATCTACCACGCACTATTTTTACACTCTCGAACGTATTGCAATTGTTAAAAATCCTTTTTTGAAAGTCCAATTTTGGGGCACGAACCTCGTTTGTTGGCCAAGCCTTTTGTGGCTTTTAGTTCGAGATCAAAGTGTAGTATTTGTTCTCACGTCAACCAAACATGGCAATGATTTCCCGTATTGCTCTTCTGCGATACACTAGCAACCTCACAATAAAAATATATGTCGTAAATTTCCTTTTCTGAAAAGCTACTCTCCTGTCCTGAATTGCTTCCGGCGCCCCTGTTTGGCAAATAAATAACAAGAATGTTTTTTCATGTTTTTTTTTCATTCCAACGTAACTGTTAAAAACAAGTATTTGGAATTTGGTTAAGAGTCATAATATGCTAAAAACATTATAAACAATTAATTATCACTGAAGATAAATACAATACGAAGGCACTTTGTTTTGCAGAACCCCTGGAAAGGTCGGGCGGGACCCTGGGGTTACGCAAAACGCAGTTTGAATACCGTCGAATTAGACGAAGCCGAAGAGGAAATGATAAAGGAAAAACAATCGCAGAAAATGTAGAGCCGAGAAGTAATCTTAAGAGGAAATACCATGAAAGAGTAAACATAAACGAAGGAAAACAGAGAGACGGGGTAGGGGATTTGAAAGAATGGAAATAAAGAAGCGAAATTGGAAGAACAGATGGAAAAACGGAGAAAAGGAGAGAGAGGGACAGAAAAAGAGAGAGAGAGAGAGAGAGAGAGAAGGGGAAAAGTATGATGAAAGAGTGAGAATAAGCGGAGAAGTTGAAAGAAAAGATACATATAGACACATATATGTATATATATATATATATATATAGAGAGAGAGAGAGAGAGAGGGAGAGAGAGAGAAAGAGAGAGAGAGAGAGAGAAAGAGGAAATATGAGGGAAGAGTGAAAATAAATGAAGAAGTAGGAAAACGGAGAAAAGAGTGAAATCTTGAAGATTCAAAAAGATAGGGACAAAAAGAGAATGACCGAAGCAATGAGAGAGAGAGGGGGGAGTAAGGTAAGGAGAGAGGGAACAAGAAAATATGAGGGGAGAGTGAGAATAAATGAGAAAGTAGGCAAACAGAGAGAGAAAGGGTGAAATCCTGAAAGTGAGAGTAAGTGTAGAAATAAAAAGAAGAGAGAGGGTGAGAGAAAGATAGGAGACAAGATGGGCAATATACAGAGGAGGGAAGAATGAGAAGAACTATACATGAATTAACAGAGAGAAAAAAAGTGATGACCATGTCAACAGAAAGAGAAAGTAAATAAACTAGTAAAGAGTCGGAAGAAGAAAAGATGAGAACGAATCAAACATTGGTTGGAAGTGAAAAGAATAAATAGACAGTGAGAGAAAGAGAGAAAAATCAATATAGAGAGAGTACAATACAATGGACAGCCAGTCAACAATTTCATGCGTAATGGTAACAGGTCTGGTTAGTCACCGAACAGAAACCGTCACGGGACTGACATTCTTTTAGCATCATGCCGTGTTGGTGTCAATCAATTTAAAAAAATAGACAAAGAGGTGATCAATGCATAGGTTACTTTTCTCGCCTTTTGTTGAACGGTAATCACTAAAAACTACGGAAAAAAAAACCCAAGCTGATGGACTCAAACTAGGTGGTCAATTTGAATGACATACATTGCAAATCGAACCCATTTACGGATGATTTTCAGACCACAGAAAAACGCGTTTATCAAGATATGACGAGTAGTAAAGGTTCACATCTTCAGCCGTCTGGCTTCACTGATGCTGACCAAACTAATTTAAAAAATGGAGAAACCTATGTTGACTATTTTTGTGACAGTTTGGGTTGACGGTATTTAATTGGAATGAAACCGAACGCGGGGAAAAATATTGGTCGAAAGGAGAGAGTCGACAAATGAGAGGGAAGGGACAGAAAGAGTTAAGGCAAAAAAAGAAAGAAGAACGAATGAGTGAAAGGGGAAAATTGGAGGACATATAGTGAAGAGATAGGGAGGTAACGAAATGATGAGAGAGGGGGAAGAGAGAGAAAGAAAGAGTAAGCAAGAGAGACGGAGATGTCTAGTTTCACACTACATCGCTTGTGAGAGGAACAAATAACAGGAAGAAGGAAACACAGAAAGAGGGAGAGAGAGACATGAAGAAAAGAAAGAGAGAAAGAAAGAATAAGAAAGAAAGAGAAAGAAATAATTAGAAAGAAAGAAAGACTGGCTGACAGAGAGTGATCAGAGGAGGAATAGAGAACAGGCCAAGTCAATAAGGCACGGAATGGTGAGAAAAAGAAAAGAGAGACAGAGAAGGTAGAAGGAAGAAACAAAGATGTATTTAAAGCGGCCAGAAAGCGTGAGAAAGAAAGACAGAGAGAGAGAGAGAGGGAAAGAGAGAGGAAGTGAGATAACAGAAAGAAAGAAAGATTGAGAGAGAGAGAGAGAGTGAGATTGGGGAGAGAGAGAGAGAGATGAGGGTGGGGAGTAGAAACAAACGTGTAAGAACACCAGATATGACAGTGAAGGCAAGAAAGGATTTTGTATAACAGATGAGGAGGGAAAGCAGAAATGAAAAGAATGAAAGAAGCCAAGGAAAAGGGATAAAGAACAGTGGGTGGGGGGCCTGGGTAGCCAATCGAAGCGTGGGTTATGATTGATAAGATAAATGTGTCTGCTTTGCGTGACTGACCAACTCATACTCTGATCGAATAACTGACAACCTACCTTCAGGGGCGTCTGTGTGCGTGCTGGCACTACACGCTTGTTATGAATATTCACAGACAAATCTAAATGAATAAACAGATTGATAAATTGATAGATAGATAGATAGATAGATAGATAGATAGATAGATAGACAGATAGATAGAAGGATAGATTGATAGATACATTTTAAACAAAACGAAGCAGCCATTAACGTTCATAGACGCATACGTGCACTCAAATTATACGCACGCATACACACACACGCCAAATATATAGATGAGCATGCGTGAGTGTACGCTCGCGCCTCTGTCAGATAGATGGATAGATTTATAAACGTATAGATATTGCAGATTTTACAAACAAACGAATGTACCGACCAGTGGTGTGACAAGGATTTTCAGCGCTCGGGAGAAGATATAGTGCCCGGGGGGAGGAAGGGGCTAGCAAATGCACTATATCCAACAGGAGGGCTTAATTCATAATTAACAAAAATTATAGGCCAGCGGAAATTTTGCACCCTTTCACACCCGTGCGTGGCGCGCGATTGCCCCCTCACACAACGCCGTTGGTATTGACTGTTATGGGGGGTGGTATTGTGTGGTTCCAACCTTCCAAACCAGGGATGGCCACTTGCTCTGAACATTACAATTTATCAAGATGTGACCGACAATTCAAGCCATCAGGGAATATACAACTATCTCAGCAACTGAGCATATATATATATATATAGAGAGAGAGAAAGAGACAGACAGACAGACGGACAGAAAGACATAGACAGAGAAGTACAAAAAAAGAAAGGAAGAAAGAAAGGCCGATAGAGTGAGAGAGAAAATGGGATTGAGAAGGAGAAGCAGACAAGTCTTCAGAAAGCAAACATCATCTTTTTCCTCATCAAAATGCGCTTTACGCAAGGCTCCTCCACTAATCGAACATTACACAGTGAAATTTCAGATCACAATTCAACTTGTATCTACGTGTCAGGAAACAGACCTATTGATTCTCTCTGGTACATAGAAGTATCTGTCTACATAGTTCGATGGGAAGAGGGGTTCATAGGTTGATCAGTTTAGAGAGGGGCCAGTGGAGATATTTACGTAATGTTTGCACAGAGAGGCTGAGATAGATACGGTGAAGAAGATAAGTAGATATACAGAACTACACTAAGTAATTATTCACAAACAAAAATAGATAGACAGATATATTGATATGAACAGACATGGGTAGATAGATAGATAGATAGATAGAGAGAGAGAGAGAGAGAGAGAGAGAGAGAGAGAGGGGGGGATAGATGGATAGAGAGAGAGAAAAAAAAGAGAGAGACCGAGAGAGGTAGATAGAGACTGAGAGAGGTAGATAGATAGAGAGAGAGAAAGAGAGAGACCAAGAGAGGTATATAGAGACTGAGATAGATATTTATATATATATATATATATATATATATATATATATATATATATATATAGAGAGAGAGAGAGAGAGAGAGAGAGAGAGAGGGGGGGTTGTCAGGAGCATATTCAGCGAGAAACAGAGAGAGAAATACAGAAAATAGAGTAGGATAAAGAGGATAGAGGTAGATAGATAGATAGATAGATAGATAGATAGATAGAGAGAGAGAGAGAGAGAGAGAGAGAGAGAGAGAGAGAGAGAGAGAGAGAACGTTTGTCAGGAGTACATTCGGAGAGAAACAGAAAAAAAATACATAAAATAGAGTGGGACAAAAAGGAGAGAGAGAGAGAGAGAGAGAGAGAGAGAGAGAGAGAGAGGGTGGCAATGAATAGCGATAACATGCGTGCCCATATGAAAGTAATATTTTATGATACTAACATGCCGGCGCCCGTCAGCCTACTCCCCACTGCCATCTCTGTTTTGTATTCTTATTTAAAAGCCGAAAATGGATTCGTACCACAGCAGGAAATTTGAAATTTACGAGATAAATGTACAATAATGGACAAACTGCGCGGTCTCGGCATCAAATACGTGCGTTCTGCGCACATATTTTACAGAAACCGACCAATATGTTAGCGCTGACATAGATATATAATTCTTTGAATACTTACAATGTATAAAAACGTGAGTACAGGATAATACCTGCAAAAATACATCATCCATAATGACATTCGTAATCTGAGCAATGCAATATCTATAAATAAAAAAGAAAGATTTAAACACACGTAAACGTTGGCACATTTATGTCAGTCGCGAACTATACGCTAATCACTCAGTATAATTCATAGATGAAACACATCTTTTTCTGGAAAATCGATTTATAGATTTTATTTTTAGCTCTACAATAATAAGAAAATTAAATGTATCATATCTCTAAGAAAGGGAGATCATTGTAAAGAAATGTTAGTTTTCATGGTTTCTTCCCTATCGGTGTAGCCTTGGATGGTATTGGTATTTGCTTTCTTTGGACGGCCATGGCTTGCAGGAGTTACTAATTCTGGTTTCCGTTTTTTGTTCATATTCCAATTGTACCGTTGGATTGACCAATGTAGTGCTCAGCAGTAGCATTGACAACTCTTATCTTCAAGGCACTTTCTATACTCCTTGTGCTTTGCACCGTTTCCCATTTTGGGTATGTTGAACCCGGATCTCATCGGAGGTTGTTTTTTTTCCTCAGGAAGATTAAAGGCGGTTGAAGGAATTCCTTGTAGTCGTCACGAAGATGTGTTGCATGCAGTGCAATGAACATTTCTTTTATCGTCTCCATGAAAAAGCTTCTCAGCGCTTGGACTCATTCTTGGTTTAAGGAAGATTGCCATCCCTTTTTGAATATGTTGAAGCGGACAGTTTTAGGGTCGGATGTTGGACCAAGAGTAGATTAAAAGACACAAGCAAATATGATTTCAAACATGATGTCGAAAATAAGCTTATGACCCAATCCCTTTTCAATCTCGGCCCGATGATGTAAACCTGTACTGGACGCAATTATTTCAAAGACCAGGCCTCACACAAGCTATCCTGTGTTCAGTTGTCTCATAGTTTGAAGTCATATCTAGGTCTGTGCTTCTCCAGTCTCAATCTTAGGGACACCAAATATCAATGTCATGAAGAATCTTCAATGCAAAAGGTCGGGGTCTTCTAAAGAGAAAGATGCCATATCTTCTTGGTATGTCTTTTTCCGCCAGCTTCCACTTCGACGATGCATGGAGCTCCCAGAGCGTGTAATCGAAGACAGATCACAATCAAAGGCTTTTACTACAGCAGTTACAAAAACAGCAACCCGATGTGATCGATTGCTGCAATTCATTGCTCCAATCACTTCTTGGGACTCGAAAATCTTCTTAACTTCCATCTTCTGGAGACACTCGTAGAAGGAATTCCTTATAGGCAAGCGATTGGAACCGGTGGTTCATAGTCCTCTCCAACTTCATGTACAGAAGATGAAGATGAGTACGATCGTACAAGTGCTGATGTTTCATCTTTTTCTAACACCTATTTATCTTGATACATTTTGTTAAACATTGATCCCTTCTCTATTCAGCCTCACTTTCTCTCCTCTTGAGCCATGATTATATATCAATATCAATGTCAATCATATTGCAAAGGCTAATGTCTTCAAGCTGCATGCTCAAGAATTCTCAGTCTTCTTCATTAATAAGTGTGTAGCATGGTATCACTAGTTTTAATGTCAAAGGATTTCTGAGTGTCAATTCTGGACCCCATTTCATCTTATCACTACCACACTCTGTTGAGCAATTCTTCGGATAATTGTAATGATCAAAAAGCTTCGACGGTTTCCCGCAGCAAGCTTGGTCCCAGACTTCTATCACCTTCTGGCACGTCCAGTTCCGACTGGTGGATATAGTTTGGCCTTCATTGACATGATAGTATTAAAGATTTATAGGAGTTTATCTAGACAATTTGGGTTCCTTGATGTTGAAGGATTACCCGTTGGCTTAACCAGAAGTGACACGAGATAGGTTGATCTTAGTGAGCTTCATACTTAGCCAAAGTTAACAAACATAGTGTATGATTAATATGTCATTTTGATAAAAGTACGCCATAGAAGTGGACCGAAAAATCCAATTTCGTGAATGAATGAATTACGTAAGAATATGTATAGATATCATGTAAATTCACTGGTAAAGATACACTACATTTCTACATTTCTTTGTCTCATTTCTGAATCGTATATTTCCAGCTACTTTCAATAACTACATATTTCAAATATTCATATAACAAGGATGGATCGTTCATAGTAATGAGTAGTGTAATAAACCGGTTTAGAATTATATAAGATTAACATAAAGCAAAAAACAAAAAAGTTATTGTTTAGAATTTTGGCCGCATTTGATCAATTTGGCAAACTACATGCTGGCCTATTGTGGAGTATGGTATTATGAAAAATTGAGCAGCCTCTAAAAACTCATCAATTTGATTGAAATTTTGGCCACAACACACACCAACTACAAATACGAAAAAGTAAGCTTGTACAGACTTTCAACAATTGCAATATAAATATATATATATGCACACACACACACACACACACGTATATATATATATATATATATATATATATATATATATATATATATATATATATATATATATATATATAGCATTATATTGCATAGAACCCTATGTGATATCATTTCCTGTCGTTACAAAGTTAATATATAATTCAATTCAGACGGTGTGGATAGAATAAACAATGAAAAAAAAGGCTGCTACTGAAATCGATCCTGCCACCAATAGGGAAGCCGCTTCAAAGGAGCGATGCATTCGTAGTTCCTGAAGCAGTTCCATTTTCTCAAATTGTTTATTCTATTTACGTTGTTTGAATTGATATATTAACCATGTAAAGACGGGATATCATTTCAGATAAGTTTCAGTATGATTCAAGGCATTCTGTTGGTACCCAAAAATGTCTTTTTCCTAAATACTTACAGTTGCATTGGAAGAGACGAAAAAGACCAAGAATAAACAAGATGAGAATTGAGGCTGTGAGCAGTTATTTGGCCTTTGCATTACCGGTGGGCTGTTTAGCACCATTGCAAGTGCATCACTACGTTGAAACAGCAACCCTATCGGTGGCAGATTTGATTCCTGCAGCATCTTCAATTTTTTATTCGATTTACGTTGTCTAAATTGAATGATATATTAACCGTGTAACGACGGGAAATCATTTCAGATAAGGTTCTGTATAATATATCGCAATTTATAATTCATTCTGTTGGACCCAAAAATGTCCATTTCTCAAATACACACACACACACACACACACACACACACACACAACACACGTATATATATATATAACAAAAAATCTTGAACACAATATGATATGATATCCGATGCTTGATGAGTTAATATCATGAAGAGCTCGATACATTCGACATCAAATATTCAGTTGAGTTAGAGTAGAGCATAAAATGTTATGGGAAAAAGGATTTGCTACACAAATAATACGTTCATGTTTCTGTCCTATTTGGGCTTTCTCGGGCGAATGATCCGATTTATTTCAGATCGTTATGTTTAACAACATAACAAGCAATAACCATACACTAAACAAAGAAGAAGAAAAAAAGAAAAGACACACAAGTAGAATCAAACGAAGATCTTACAACCTATATAAATACACGCAGACATAATAATATCCTAAATGAGAATAAGAATCTAGAATAAATTATTTGCCTGGGGAAGCCCGAACAGGGCAGAAACATAAACGTTTTTGTGTAGAGAATCCTTGACTACGTCATTTTACATATATATATTAATGTGTCATCCACAGACAGCTGTTTCGATGTAATACACCTCTTCAGTGTGGCTATAGACTTTCCATTAACCTATCCAGTACTGCGAAGCAGGATTGAAACCTTAGCTTCAGATCTGTGCTACGGAACTGGACGGTCAATAAGGCTGAATTTAAGCGATATATATATATTTACACATAAATCCCTCATCCATCAGAGTGCTCTATTCCTATGGAAGAGCATATATATATATATATAGTGAAGTGTCCCGTACTAATCTTATTAAATAACTGTTTAAAACCGTCGGTCGATGAGCGAATGTTTTGCAGAGAATTCGTTTGCATCAACAAATGATACTGAAAAGCTAAATATATGATGGAAGTGAAACTAAAAAAAATTTTATTTCTCTAAGGAGGAGGGGAAAAATCCTTGAATCTGCCGAACAAAATCTGAGATGGTGTCTGAAGAACCATCTCTCTGTCTGCGGGGTTTCTTTTTTACTTACAGCAAAATATATGTCAATGATATACCGTCTGAAGACATACGTAGGTCTATTTATTTATGCTGCAGCGAAGCTTCTGTCGGCTCGGAATTTCTCTTTTTATTTATTTGTTTTCCATCATTAAGAAGCAGTGTGAAGTTCTGTAGCTCGTAGCGTCGGTAGACTAAAATGATTCATCTTACTACACTTACGCTAGATTGAGACGCATTCACACTTATGAAAACGTACACATCTGCACATAAAAACGTAAACACACGCATACAGAAACACGTTATATTGATTGAAAACTGGATCACTGACGATTCCCGCAAATATCATCTGGTATAATAGCTTTTTTTCTTTTAATAAAGATTCAATTAATTCCTTGTCATCGACGATTATTTTTTTTTCTTGGTTTTCGATGCATTCTCTCAAAAGATTATTTACAATTCAATCCCACTGCAAAAACATTAAGCAATATATTTTCTCTATTCAGTATTTTTTACATTCAATTCTGACCTCTGATAATTCTCTTTCTTGACTTCTGAAGTATTTCTTTGATAAAATCATCTACAAAACAATTTTATCCCGAAATCATAAGCAATATATTATCTCATACATATAATAGCCTTATTCTCTCGGTAAAGATGACAGAAGCTAACAGCGGAGTGAGGGAGAAGCGATAAAGTCAAAGGATTAGAAAAAGGAAAGTTGAAACCTTGCCTACGTAAGGCTGGTTCAGAACGCAGAATACAATTGTGATTATTGTTCAGTTTTTTTCTGATAAAATTTACTGCGTCATTCCTCGTATATTAGAAACCGTCAACCAAGTCTGTCAACAAAACTAACAACATAGGTTTCTCCAGTTTTCAAGTTGGTCTTGCTGGCTATGTATGTATCACGCGAACAGGGAGCACCAATGGAGCTAGAGGACAAAAAATATCATTTACCCTTTATTACGACTAGGAAAAAAAAAGCCTTTTTGTTTTAAGGAGATTTTTTTCTAAAAATAGGTTCCAAGTCGGGGATTCAATTTACGATGTAAGTTTACGCTAAATTGGTCAGTTTAGTTTGTGTCCGACGGCACTTTTCTTCCCAACAGAAGATGAGAGAAGTAAATCAGACCTTGACCCCTTTTTTTCAATTTTTTTGATTGATATGCTCGCCGGAAGACATTGGTCTTGCAATGGTTTCTATTGACTGACCAACTAAACCCGTATACGTAATTATTCGAATGAATGAATATTTTTTCTAATAGATTTTACTTCCATAAATAGCTATTGTACAAACACTTGAAATCTTCGTTTACGAGAGAATTTGCTCGTGCAGCTATGTGAATGACAAGGTTCATTTTATTAGCTATCTATTTTTTACCGTTCCTAGCGGGTCAGATCCCTACAGGCGCTCCACTATGATTACCTTATGCAAGAACTAAGTTTTATCTCAGCTTGGTGATACAATGACTGTTATCTACCGTTTGTCGTCGATTTTTGAATCCTCATAGCAGTGGCTACATTTTGTATGCCAGATTGTATGGCAGAAATTCCATCTTCAGTCCATTGGGAAACTGGAAACGCATAAGACTCTGAAAATGAATCTCAATAAATGTCATTTTATCAAATCTTCAGCCAGCCAAGCGAATACGTATGAAGTCAGCGTGAATTTGCCAATAAAAGTATATATATATATATATATATATATATATATATATATATATATATATATATATATATATATATATATGCGTGTGTGCGTGTGTGTGTGTGTGCTTTTAGATATATAATGTGATGGTTTTATTCAATCGAAGTCGGTATTCTTTAAAATTTTATGCAGTTCCTATTAATTTACTCCATTTTAATCTAATAAATCACATATTTTATCTTCTGTCTAAGTTAGTTTAAAAATTTCATTTCCTGGCGATGAAACATTTTATGGCGAATCCTCTCTCTCTCTCTTGCTTTTTTTCTTGTAATCACTCTCATGCTTTTGCTTTTGTTTTTCTTGTCTTTCTCCAAATCATTATGTCGCTAACAGGCTTATGAGATCTTTTGGTGGTCAATGTGATTTCCAAATCACAATTTACAAAATATTTTTCATGAACTTCCTTGAAAGAGGGGCTTCCTGTTTGCAGTTGCATATTTTAATGATGAGTTAATGTTTATCGATGTCAGAATTTCCCAAGATTCTGTTTTTTTTAAAATTGATTTACAATGTTAGTTTATCACACAGAGGAAGCTGCTTATAGTGATCATTTTGGGGCAAGAGTTTTTGTATGATAACGACCGCTTGATAACATTAAACAAAGATTGTTAAAATAGAATCAGTTTACATTCATTGTTATAAATCCATTGCTGTGTTCTCAAATTCATTGTTATAAACAACTTTACATTAAAAATGATGTGATTGATACAAATATCTCGAGATGATTTTTGTATTCATTTCGAACGAAATGTTTGTTAACATTATCCATCATTGTAATAACTGGTTTCCTCTGTGTTTGTCAGACTGAGCAAAGTTTGAAACAAAGCCACGTACACAGAGCACTCGAAGAGAAACAAACATGTTAATGAGACAATCACTCTTGAAATTCCACCACGGTTCCAAACAATACGTACTTTTATTCATAGTTGAGAAGATATGTTGTTATTGGCTTTAGTTGGAATTGCCTTGAGTCAATTCAGGCTTAGCGCGAAGCCAATGTTTATAATACTTCGTTGATAAAAGATGAGCTGTTTGCATTGATACTTTTTGTAACTTGTGTTTTCGGAATCGAATTGAAACTCAGCGCTGATTACGGTACTGATTAAAAAGCATTCCATAAACACCGATATTCTAAAATTCTCTCATGAAAACAACTCGTTTTGGTAAATTGTTTTGATTAATAAACATTGTTGAAAATATCGCTAACTTCTCTCATTCTCCGCATTTTGACCTTATTTCTCTTCTTACTTATTCTTTTGATTTTTTTTTGTTCTCTTTACCTTTTCTTTCACTTCTTTGTTTATCTCTTTTTTTCTTTCAGTCTCTCTGTTTTCTTTTTTTTCTTTCCGTCCGTCTTCCTTTCCGTTCTTCCCTCTTTCTTTCTTTTCGTCTTTATGTCTTTTTTATTTTTATTTTATCTTCCTATTTTTCTCGCTCTAATATCTTTCCATTTGATTCCTTTCCTTTATTTATTTCTCTCTCTCTCTCTCTCTCTCTCTCTTGCTCTCTCAGTTTTCTTTGTCCTTTCTTTCCTTCTTTCTTTTTTTCTTTCTTTGCATTTTCTTTATCTCAAGTCATTGTGTTCTTTTCCGTCTTTTACTTCTCTCTCCCTTTACCCTCTTTACATGTTTTCCTTTCTGTCTTTCTTTTATTTATTTATTCACATTCTTAGTGTGTTTTTTATCTCTCCATTTTATCTTTTATTTTTATTTTTTAACTTTTCATTTTCTGCTTCTTCCTGTGTTGGACAAAATCAATTTTCCACGTTCATTTGACTTTAATTCAAAGCGACAATTCGCCAATTATTAATATGATGATCGTCAGCCTTTTAGCGTCTTTCGTTTCACCCAAACCTCCCCCCAACACTTCTCTAGCATGGGCGTCGCAGAGCCAGTACTTTCTGAATTTGTTTAGCTCGTAAGGCCATCTTACTTTCTGATTTCGCATACAATCTCTGGGGATCCATGTCATAAGTTGCAATATCAAGAGGTTGTCTGACATTCTTGCATCATATCTAGCCCATTGCCATTTGAGTTTTCTTATAGATTCTACAGTATCTCAAACTCCAATCTTTTCAAATGATAATGCTTCGTTGAACACACACATGTATACACACACTCACACAAATGTATATATATGTATATACATCCACACAATCACAATCATATACGTTTACATAGGCACATACGTATGAACATAGGTATGAACATAAGTCAGGAGCCAATTGATAAAACGGCCTATATTTTACACAACAATTATGTATTCTCCAACATCATCCATTTACATGTTAATGCACTTAATCAGTAATGACGATCAATAACATGAATCGAACCTCAAACTGTTAAAATTTCAGATCAAAATTCAACTCGTAACTACGTGTCAGGTACAAAATTATCAATATATATATATATATATATATATATATATATATATATATATACATATATATATATATATATATATATATATATATATATTGGAGGGTACACACATATACTGGAGATGAGAACACCTCCCAAAACATGTAGAGTATATTAATTAGATAACTAATTCATGAATTAATTGATTGAAAAGTAAAGTTTCCACATACTTATATTCCTGAATCTGTACAATTCTCCATTGTTCACGCAAACACACACTTATATATATATATATATATATATATATATATATATATATATATATATATATATATATATATATATATATATATATATATGCATACACTCTTATATGGTACTGGATGGGATAAAAGTCTATAGCCACACTGAAGAGATGTAATACATCGAAACATCTGTCTGTGGATGACACAATAATATATATATATATATATATATATATATATATATATATATATATATATATATAGATAGATAGATAGATAGATAGATAGATAGATAGATATATATATATATATGTGTGTGTGCGTGTGTTGTTTCTTTCAATTGAAAAATCAGGAGAATTTTAATGACTTGAAAAAATGACCCTATTTTCAGATGCTCCTGTTCGTTATAAAATCTTCAACCGGATCAAATACAGACAAAATAAAGAAAGCTATTGTAATTTATTCAACAGCTTCGTTTGACCTCAGGAGGTCATGCTTTTACACGTGATCAAATGAAAGCAAGCCACGTAAACACATCAGACGATTTATATCCACTTATGATTACGTAGGTTCAACGTTGAAAAGTATTTAAAAGAAAAAAAAGCATTCAGATAGCTCTTGGGGTCACTGGAAGTAGGATCAAAAGCAGAAACATCAGTAAAGGGTGTTGAAAACATTCCCGTCTTTCTGTGTGGTCGGGGCTGGTCAGATAAAACGAGTCATAAAAAAAACTTTATCCTCTGTTTGATTCTCTCTCTCTCTCTCTCTCTCTCTCTCTCTCTCTCTCTCTCTCTCTCTCTCTCTCTCTCTCTCTCTCCGACTCATTTTTTTTCTATGAATAGAGAGCTCAACAACTGGAACCTAACACGTCTGAGTCGTATTTTTAAAGTCCCTCCAGTAAGGCGACAATGGCCGCCGAAGAATTAAGCTAATGTTAAAATCAGTTGCGAAAATCAATAAAGTGAACATTATCTTGTCACTTTGATTCACGATTTAAGTTTACTAAGGTTAGGTTCTTTTGGTACGTGGCCCATATTGTTGGGTGCTCAGTTAGGATCAAACTCACTTAGCAGTAGTGATGGCTGCGCAGATGAGATTGTGAGTCCTTCTCGTAAGCTTTGAGTAAGCATATACTGTTGATATATACATACATATATTGAACGTGACCGGATGTTCACGGCTAGCATCACTCAAAGAGAGAGGGAAAACCAAAATATAGACACAGTCTGGAAGAATTCACCCTTTTTTCCCCCTGCTAATAAGGCTCACTTAGTAGAAGACGTCGGCTATATATATATATATATATATATATATATATATATGAGTCCTGATGGTGGACTCATGTTCCACATCAAACCTATAACATCTAAAAGTACACACACACACACAGCACACACTACTGAAGATGGGAATACCTCCCAAGAAATGTCTAGACCATTAATGAAAACATTTACAGATAAATAAACCTAACTTCCAAACACTTTACTCCCAAGTCTATCTCACTCTCATATCATATCATATATGTATATCTCTTGTATGTCCTCTCCCTGTTCTGTCTGTCTGCCAGTCTGTCTGTTTCTGTGTTCTTTTTACTTTCACTTTCATACTTTCCTCTTTCTCTCTCTGTTTTCCTTCTTCCCCACTCATTCTCATTCTTTCATAATATTTTTCCTGTTCTTTCTGTTTCTGTCAGTATACATCTGTTCTTCAAACTTCCCCATTATTTTCCGCACGTTCAAAGGCCTAAATAGTTACTGCTAATAACAAGGAAGCAACAGATTCGTGTTCTGTTTCACGAAAGCAATCTCGACTCTTGACTTCTAATTACAGACGATCACCGGCCAACAGCCTGGCACAAACCTGAAAATATGAAACATCCATGGAAAATCGAATACAGTAACCAGTATTGGTTGCTTACAAGACCAACTTGCTAAACATCTATTTATATATCTGATTCAGTCTTGCTTACCAAACAGGATCCTATCTTCTAACGACGCAAAACAAGCTAATAGGTTCTAATTCGGAACTAGGCGAATAGATAGGGAGATGCTTGTCACTGGCGTTGGGATTATATGAGTAACATTAAAGGTTACGTTGTAAATGTCTTCTGCGGTTCAAGGTAAAAGCTTTTTATGTACACTGTTTCGAGCTTTTGAAGAAACGCCAAGTCCATTAACAAATCCTTTCTTTCTGTAAAATATTTATTATTTATTCCAACCTCACCCGCTGATCCAACTAAGATGATTTATATGCCTGTTTCCGATATGTCCTCTGGGTTGAACACAGATCCAAAATTGCTAAAAAAGACACCAAGCAAACACACGCAATAGTATTCACACACAAACATTTACACAAATAAATGAAAGCAAAGGCACACTCACATAAATTCACACGCAGAGGAAAACGTACACACACGAATACACATGTGCAAAAAAAGCGTAAAAAAAACACACTCACACAATCATACACTCATACACACGCACACCTACAAACACAGCTACATATAGACTCTGACATATACCCACACGCAAATACGCACATACGTACATTCGCAATTAGACACAAACTAATACGTACACACACTAACTCACACACTGACAACAACATGCATATTCTCTCACATACACACACTCACCTACATGAATAAGCATATACGTGCATGCAAGCACAAACACAAGCAAATAGAAGCCCACACGCACCCTATCAATCTCATAGAAAAATACACACAAGTAAACACACTCACAAGAACATAAAAACGCAAACACGTGTACACACACACACACACACAATCACATTCATTGAAACATAGACAAGCAAGCACACGCACAGATATAAAGACAGGCGCAAATACACAGGTATATACACGTGAACACACAACCACAAAAAATAACACAGACACACACATATATACATAACGCAACTTGTGATCATTCTGTCGGATCATATACATCCATATCTTAATACATATACATTTATATAAATTGAGTTATATTGAAATGATCTCCCGTTATGTCACGGGGAATGCATCATTGGACGTGGACAACATGAATAGAATAAACAATTGAAGAAAATGAGACAGCCGCAGGAATCGAACCTGCGATCGATAGCCTAGCCGCTTCAACGTAGCGTTGCTCTCACCACAACGAAACACCTACCGGTAATGAAAATGCCCAAATAACTGCTTTAACTCCAAATTCTCGTCTTGTTTCATCCATTTCTCGAATGACATAATTGTCGCGTTGAGAGAAACATGTAGAGCAGATATAAACCGTGGATAAATAAGATGAAAATCTAAAGTCAGAACAGTTATTTGAGCCTTTGGATTACCGGCGGCTGTTTACCTCGATGGTAAGAACAACGCTAGCCTATCGATCGCAGGTTCGAATCCTGTAGGAGCCCCATTTTCTTTAATTGATTATTCTATTTATGTTGTGTACGCCAAATGATGCATTATAACGGAAAATCATGTCAACTGTGAGTTTCAATATAATATAACACAATTTATAATTATTATGTCGGATCATATATTCACTTCTTGAATAAAGTATATATAGCCACAGCAGCCGCTTAGTATCCACTGTTGAATTAATGCCAATACCAACTGATCCTATGACGATTGCGAAGACATGTTGTTTTTCTAGGAAATTGATAGCTGATTGAGCTCACCGGTGGCCACTACTTTTCTGATGACCTGTTTTGAATTTCAGCTATTCGTCTCACAGACTAGTTGCCTTTCAAGACTAGTGAACCCAGTCTGTCCGACTATTTGATCCATATCTAGTGGGTGGGAGTGATTCATGCCTTTCTCAAGATATCAGTGTGAAGTGAAAATGAACTGCCTCAGTCCGATTTTGAGTACAGCTCACCGATTCCATTGCTCACACTGTTAATCGTTGCATCGCTCGCAAAAAATAAATAAGTAAAAAAACTATGGATGTCTTTTTTCATATTTGAACTCTTGACAGAAGTGAAATTTCCATTTGCTTTAAAAACACACACACACACATACAAACATATATATGAAAATGTATATAATGAAAGCTCGTCCATATATGTTTACCCGATGTATAATTATGACATAAATGTTTATTTATACTTGTACAAGATATTCAATACTATTATCAATAATCCTTAGATTATTGTCTAATTTCAAGACGTACTACCCCACAGTTCCCGTGTCAGTAAGTTGCTTTGTTCCGCGACAGAGTCTTTATCGTAAACAAACTATTGAGCAAATTGAGGCACCGTAGCTCACGACAGTGCTGAGTGTTTATTGGTTTGGAGAGATAGATATATAGATAGATCGATATATATATATATATATATATATATATATATATAGATAGATAGATAGATAGACAGATAAAGAGAAAGAGAGAAAAAGAGAGAGAGAGAGAGAGATTGATTTTATATCTCTATGTACCATCATCACCATTTTTGTTGCTTTTTTTATCGAAAATTTCAACTTTTATGATGACAGCCTGAGTTGTAAAGAAAAAAAATCAACTGGAAAATTAAGATATAGTTCAATAGGAGGATTAAAATTTGAATACTATTTATAATGATGATTCAAATACTTCATCTAATCAAAATTAACTATGAAATAATTGCTTCTATAAATAATTTTAGCCATTTCTTCATGTCTTGGGCCAGAAACGTCTTCAAACGACGTATCTTTTTTTTTTTTTAACAGCAGAAAATATTTTTCATTGAAACAATAACAAAATAATTTACTTCCAATTACATTCAAATCATGAAGCTACATTCAATTCATGAGTGAACAATTATAGCATTCTATTTATCATCTCCAAAAATCAAATGCGTAGGAAGTATACACAATATGGCCGAAAATACACCAATTCCAGTTCGTGGAGCGCTTTTAGTGTCCACGCAGTGGCCACCCTAGGGTCACGATTTTATTATCCTTAGTTCCATTCCAAAAACCGTAATATAATCTAAAGACTCTGATGAACTTTGTACACAATTTTCTGACGATCAGCACAAAAAGACGCTTTTTCGTATCAGTTTACTTCACCTTGCATTGTAGCGGCATTATAACTACCTTACCAGGCTGAGGTGCCTAATCTGCCTTGCTGTTTTACTCTTAACTGTGTTTTGCCCGTTCAGACATGCAGATTTCTAGAGTGAATGTTTGGTTTTATAGCATATTCATACAAAATAAACAAGTGTGAGCAAGTGTAAGTGTAAATTCAAACAAGCAATTTCGTTGTGTGGAGCTTTTTCAGGTTTTATTGCCTATAAGAAACCAAGCGGAGTATCACTGTAGGATGGCAAGTCTTCGACAGAGTAAGCTCAACCTTCAAAAACAAGACGATCCTGATAATCCTAAAAAGAAGAGTATACAACCATGGCATCCTCCCAATAGTCACTTATGGAACTGAAACATGGAACCTAACATGGAGAGATCACAAAACAGCACAATATATCAGAATCAGAAAGAAAACAGGGGTTCGAGGCATCATAGAATCCATTAGATAACTCAAATGGCAATGGGCTGGTCATGTTGCGAGAATGATGTACAATCAATTGACATTACAACTCACAACATGGATCCCCAGAGACCACATGCAAAACCGAGGCCAACAGAGCGCAAGATGGAGGGAATTAAATAAGTTCAGTTCAGAAAATACTGGCTCCACAACGCCCATGATAGAGAAATGTGGCGAATCCTGGGGAAGGTCGATGTCCAACGACGGACATTAAAAGACGGATGATGATGATGATCATGATGATGATGATGATCATGATGATCATGATGATGATGTCAGTGTGAATTCAAATAGGCGAGTTTTTTCTTCTCTTTTAACCAGTTATTCTTTTCTCTATATATCATTTCGCAGTGTGAAAGGTCATAAATTAATCGCTTCCTCATTAGCCTATTATTTACCCCATGAAAATAAAATTGATCATCTACAAAATTTCTCTTATACCAAGGTGAAACCAATGGAATGTATCACTTCTGATACATGGGGGGAGGGGGTTTAATTTAAATATAGGTGGGGGCAGGTAGAATGGGGGATCCTGAAGAGTGCTTTGGAGTTCCCAAATCAATTTATTTTAGGTTTTTTTTTCTTTTCGGAGCACGCATACATTGAAATGGATCGGAGGTGTTTATGATCGTAAATCCGAAATATAGCAGTTGTTTTGACTGGAAAAAAAATGAAAGAACGTAGTAATCCTCAAATTGATTAAAAAAAAGGATTAATTTGATACTGTTAAGAAATTAAAAAAGCCTCAAAAAATATAGCTTCATGACGTCATTCCAGAATTGATTAAAAAAAAGAATATTCAAATATTTTTTTAAACTTCACATTACATTCTCAATTTCTCATCAATTTGTCAATTTAACATGAATATTTTATTTTAATTAACGTCCTGAAGATATAATCAGGATGTGTGTCGAAGAATAACTTGCTGAAAAATTCTCCTTGGTCTACACAGTATGCATGCCTAATTTGGTTTGGCTGTATTTACTCATGACCCCTCTCACTTATATATATATATATATATATATATATATATATATATATATATATATATATATATATATATATATATATATATATATATATATATATTATAACTAATACCAGATGTATTCATACCTAACAGAGCTAAGATTTATGTTATAGCTCTTCTCGGTATATACTTTGCATACCCACAGATATCAAGACATACCATTGTCACAGCACCACTCATTGTAATCAGGGTGTACTGCCGAGAATATGAGTTCATGGAGATGAAAATTCCACACTTATATATAACGTTCTTGTCTGATGTGGTTCTTTAAGACTTATTTCTCCGTTAAAAAAACATCAAACAAAACTGTGAACGTCAACATAGGTCTCTTTGCTTCTCAAGGGGGACTGGATGGCCACCTATGTAAGTGACGCGCGTACAAAATCCAACAATGGAGCTAGATGGCTGAAAATCTAAACCTATTATTACGTCTACGAGAAAACTTTTTTTTTTGTTTTTACCCTCCAATGAAAAAAATTACAATGCAAGTTTACGCTAAAATGGCCCTTTAGTTTGTGTCCTGCAGTCTTCACCCTTGTTTATTTCGTTCATTTATTTCTTTTAAGATTCGGTCCTTTTCTCAAGTGACCACGGCCAAATAAAGAGCAAGAAAAGAGCTTATTCATTGATTACACTACCTCGCCCCCCTCCATCCCAATATTTTGAATAAATCATCCCCAACATGACATGCTGTCAAAAGACCTTCGTCACGTGACGGTTTCTATTGAGTGACTCACCAGACGTATCTTCTTTTTTTTATCTTTTTTTTCCCTTCTACGAAGTTTCGGTCGTACGTATTTCAGAACGCAACAGAGGTATTGAAGAGACTGAAATGTACACGGTTCAGAAGTTCAGGAATGACGAACAACTTATCATCATGTCTTTTAACGTCCGTCGTTGGACATGGACCTTCCCCGGGATCTGCACCAATTCTTTATCATGGGTGTCGTGGAGCCAGTATATCCTGAATCTGTCCAGTTCATCTCCCTCCATCTTGTGTTCTGTCGGCCTTGGTTTCGCATGTGATCCCTGGGGATCTATGTTGTGAGACATGATGTCCATCGGTTGTCTCTCATTCTTGCAACATGGCCTGCCCATTGCCATTTGAGTTTTTTAATAATTTCTATGATGTCACGGACACCCGTTTTCTTCCTTATATACTGTACTGTCTTGTGATCTCTTCTTGTAAGGTTGAGCATGATTCTTTCATGCGCATGTTGCATACTTCTCAACTTGCAGGTTTGTCTCTTGGTTACGTTCCATGTTTTAGCTCTATAAACAACCTATACGAAGAAATTATTCTGAGCAAACTGAATACGATAAAGGGAAGACATTTTTTTTCATTTTAGCTTCGATATCCATGTTGATAAATGTTCAAATTGTTGTATAAGTTGTATCGCTTGATCTTCCAGGGTAAGACACAAGAGAATTTCCGTGTAACTGGATAAAGGGTGAAGAATAATTTAGCAGGTAATTTAGTGCGTACGTAGGTCAACAAGTGAAGGAAAATTTATCAAGTACTATATCTAAGAAGAAAGAACATAAATAGACCAGACAAACTTGAAAGGTCAATGTTTGGGGGAAGCAAGATGAGTTGGCAGACGATCACGTTATTCGGCAATTATACAG